>CM026387.1:76369666-76416352 GCA_014843695.1 Archivesica marissinica | reverse complement strand
TGTAGAGCATCTCGTAGCAGCCATATAAACAGACTATGCAGTTAGACATCAGCGCGTCGTATGTCGCTGCACGTTCCGCAGGCGATGTTCACCTTTACGGCTGTGTGTGTGTGTGTTTTGCGTTTATTTATCGTCGCTACCGGTTGCCCATATGAGCGACGCCTCCTGAAGTCATTTTAGATTTTTGGAGGATAGTGCAATGATACAGACAGAGACACATTCCAGAGTCTCCTCTGGTTCTTTTACGTACACGGTGTACAGCACCGACAAGAGACCTCGGTTTAAAGTCCCATTTGAAAGACTGTTAGTTTTATTAGGGTCAGACGGGGGATCGAACTTGCGATCCCTGGATTACCAGTCCAGCGTGTTACCACTGGACTACAGACCACCTTTACGGCTAGATCATGTCGGCAATGCAGTGACTACTCGTTAATCCAAAACGATCGAGTCGCCATTACGATGCGCGCGCACACCGGAAGAGAGTGCGACACGCTGAAATCCATTGTGTCCTATGCTGCTAGATGTGCCCCGACCGCGACGTGTACGCCATGAGGAAGGGATATCAGCTGGCGGCGCATATATTAACGTGAGATGTTATACACAATATATATCTGAACACATTTGAACAAATCTAGATGTCCCTGGCATATCTCTCCGAGTTAAGTGTGACAATTGGAGAACATACGCACCAAACCACGTTCTGGTATATTAATATGGCTTGGTATGTGTGCACATTAATTGAAGTGTGTAATTTGATCCAACCTATAACTTATCTCCGGGAATGCGTAGGCATAAACTAACGAAAACACGTACCCTTATTACTCTTAACAACGTGAGTGTCGGCAATTTATTTGCTTTCAATGCAATTTCTCTTAATATATGTCTTTTATAATTGCATGAAGGCATGTTATTTCCATATAACAACACATCCGTAATTACAAGCATTTCGAGGCTTAAAGCGACATTACATCGCAAAAAAACAACAACTTTTTTTCACCTATTAATGCATTGCTACTACAAATTCTTCCGAATACATTCGAACACTAACATTGAATCAATAAACAGTGTGTTTGTGGTCTACAAACTTTTAAACGTGAAAGTAGGATTTCATATAACGGTCATCCATGCTCCTGAATTGACGTTCGTTTGTCATTGGAGTCAATACGTAACACGTGATACTATCGCTTAGATAATTTAACTAAGATTAGTCTAAAAATAAATATGCATAGGCACAAATGTGATATATAGCAGTAAATATGTACCATAAATCGTATTGTTCAAGATACACGCGTTGTATTACGCATGGATGTCGATCCTATTTACATTAATTTGTTATGTCAACAAACCGCGTATACGACGTTTGTTTATTAGTTGAAATACTTAGCTTTTGAGGCAAATATTTGGAAAAATATTATACCATATAATAGTAAATTATATTCTACAGAAATTTGCGTTTTCATTGATGTAGTTTCGCTTTAACCAAGTTTGTGGAGTAAACAACAATAGGCAAAATAAAAAATTGGAAATTGAGTTATTACATGGTTAATACTCCAATGAACACTTACGAAATACTTTAATGATAACTGTTTCCAATTTTCGTGAGTGGTGGCCCGGTTTCAACTTTCAATGCATTTTTTTGGTCACATATGACCCTTGAGATGGCTGATATTGTACAATATGACTTTGTGAGTAGTCGAGCGAGCTTTTGTTCATCATAACATGTATGCAAAAACCTAATACACACCCCATTTGGTCCTACCTTGCCCACACTATACATGCTTTTATTTTATCACTGAATGCGATATTCCATTGGCGGTTCCAGAGGGGAGGGGGTAAACATGTTCCTTCTGTGGTACCAAAAATATCACCTTATCCATTATAGTATTAATTAGTATTAATACTTACAGTAAAATACAGAAGTATACTATGGAATATGTGCAAGAACAGGAGGGGGGGTGCAGCTTACTAGACCGGGCAATTAACCCGGGTTCTCTGAAAACTATGACCGGGGGTCAATAGTCATTGAAGAAATTAATTATTTACTAGATAGATATGATACGATACGAACGATACGATACGGTACGATACGTATACGGTACGGTACAGTACGGTACGGTACGATACGGTACGCTACGATACGATACGGTACGGTACGATACGATACGATACGATACGGTACGGTACAGTACGGTACGATACGATACGGTACGGTACAGTACGGTACGGTACGATACGGTACGCTACGATACGATACGGTACGGTACGGTACGATACGATACGATACGATACAGTACGGTACGATACGATACGGTACGCTACGATACGGTACGATACGATACGATAGATATATCTACCTAATTAGTTCTGAACTAATCTTCCTTAGGGCCCTCGTAATCTTCATTAGGGCCCTCAAAATCGTCCTTAGGGCCCTAGATAGTATATAAGTTGAAATTAGTAACTATTTCGTGGCAATAGAATGTGCATAAGTGTGCTACATTAACTAATAGTAATATATGATTGTTATAATGTGATATGTTTTGTTGCAATATGTCTCTTATAATTATATTCAGAATAGCTATGCATTTTTAATATGATGAGTAAATGTGTGTTTACATTATATTTATGTACATATATAAGACGAAAACGTATAATCCAGGGATCGCAGGTTCGATCCCCCGTCTGACCATAATACAATTAACAGTCTTTCAGATGGTACGTTAAACCGAGGTCTCGTGTCGGTGCTTTACACCGTGCACGTAAAAGAATCAGAGGAGACTCTGGAATGGGTCTCTGTCTATATCATTGCACTATCCTCCAAAATCTAAATTTACTAATCTCTTCAGGAGGCGTCGCTCATATGGGCAACCGGTAGCGATGATAACTAAACGTAAAAACACACCAGAAAACGTAGTTCTCTCGACGAATTAAATCAAACAGCCATGCAACTAGTTATATCAGTGTTTACTATAAGACGATGGATTTGGAGAGCAATGATCTATCACCTATTCCGTTTCTAGAAGGTGGAATGTCTACAGATTTCTCTTCATATGAAATAATAGAAACAACATAGTTAGATGTTTCTGACTGGTGTCAATTCAATTCCATGAGTCAGGAATATAGACGACAGGCCCGTAGCCACACTGAGGAACACCGAAGCAGCTGCCTCGGTTAATATTTCCAAAGCAAAAAAAAAATGAAAAATGAAAAATGAAATAAATAAAATGCAAAAAGTATCCATTTGCTGTATAAAATGTTGACTGCTAGAGAGCTGAAAGGTCAGTACATAATTATACGTCTAAGCTCATTAAATCTAGAGTTCAACATTACTGCTTAAGTCGGTGGTGCAGAGTGCAAGCCGAGCGCTTGGTCTAATCATTGCAAAGTGTAATGCTCTATGTGGTGTTCCTTACATGCTCTATGTGGTGTTCCTTACATGCTCTATGTGGTGTTCCTTACATGCTCTATGTGGTGTTCCTTACATGCTCTATGTGGTGTTCCTTACATGCTCTATGTGGTGTTCCTTACATGCTCTATGTGGTGTTCATTACATGCTCTATGTGGTGTTCCTTACATGCTCTATGTGGTGTTCCTTACATGCTCTATGTGGTGTTCCTTACATGCTCTATGTGGTGTTCCTTACATGCTCTATGTGGTGTTCCTTACATGCTCTATGTGGTGTTCCTTACATGCTCTATGTGGTGTTCCTTACATGCTCTATGTGGTGTTCCTTACATGCTCTATGTGGTGTTCCTTACATGCTCTATGTGGTGTTCCTTACATGCTCTATGTGGTGTTCCTTACATGCTCTATGTGGTGTTCCTTACATGCTCTATGTGGTGTTCCTTACATGCTCTATGTGGTGTTCCTTACATGCTCTATGTGGTGTTCCTTACATGCTCTATGTGGTGTTCCTTACATGCTCTATGTGGTGTTCCTTACATGCTCTATGTGGTGTTCCTTACATGCTCTATGTGGTGTTCCTTACACTCTATGTGGTGTTCCTTACAATGTGTATACCAAACTCTACGATTCCATTGTTTGGCCCTTTATTAACTATCGTGCTGCAATCTGGGGTTGTCGATCATTCTCCTGTGTTAATGCTATTCACTATCGTGCTGCAATCTGGGGATGTCGATCATTCTCCTGTGTTAATGCTATTCACTATCGTGCTGCAATCTGGGGTTGTCGATCATTCTCCTGTGTTAATGCTATTCACTATCGTGCTGCAATCTGGGGTTGTCGATCATTCTCCTGTGTTAATGCTATTCACTATCGTGCTGCAATCTGGGGATGTCGATCATTCTCCTGTGTTAATGCTATTCACTATCGTGTTGCAATCTGGGGATGTCTATCATTCTCCTGTGTTAATGCTATTCACTATCGTGCTGCAATCTGGGGATGTCGATCATTCTCCTGTGTTAATGCTATTCACTATCGTGCTGCAATCTGGGGATGTCGATCATTCTCCTGTGTTAATGCTATTCACTATCGTGCTATGTAATTTTTTCTAGGGGTGGAAAAGTATACACCGATGGCGACGTTAGCGGGTGAGATGGCTTGGCAGCCACCGATTGTCCGCCAGTTAACCTTTGAGCTCGCCTGGTTCTGTCTGAGTAAATAAATGGATTGCACAATGGGCTCATCGAAAAGCAAATACTAATTGTAAAATATGTATATTGTGATATTGGTAATCCTGCACCTAAACGTTTAATTGTTGACAAGGTTCAGGCATTTGTAATGGATAAGTTTATACTAGATTGGCAACAATCTATTAACAGACCGGTTGGCAGCTCAGGCAGAGGCCGGAACAAGTTAAGAACGTATTGCACTTTCAAGTCTGAATACTGTGTGGAACCGTACTGTCAGCTAATAATGTCGTCTGTACACCGGTCTGCCTTCTGTAAGTTTCGTTGTGATGTCGCTCCCATAATACTTGAAACTGGCAGATATAAGAACTTAGCATGATCGCACATGCCCTTTCTGTAGAACCGTTGTTGAGTCTGAAGCTCATGTATTATTAATCTTTATACATTGATCTTAGGGACATACTGTTTGATGGCGTATTAAGCGTAGAACCCAATTTTCAGAATTTGTCAGAGTGTGAAAAGCTAGTGTTTCTTTTCACTACTACCTCACTTATTAGAATTTGTGCCAAAACCTGCTTTCATATTCGCAACAGATGCAAATCTTATCTTTGTAAATAATGCTATAATTCTTTTATATATTTCATTTCATATCCATTTTCGTTTACAGTTTTCCAAGAAGTAGCTGCTAATCAGTTCACCTACAGTCTGACTGGGGTGATATATATTTATATGACCTTGTAAAACATTTTTTAAGATGTGCGTTAGTGCTTATTTTATCTACTCAGTGTTTTATTTTCATTTAACAAATTTTTAATGTAAAGATTAGCAACTACTCCTTGGCTTTTATATTGTAGATACAAGTATAAGTCAATGATTATGTCTATATATTGAGTTTTAGTCTCTTATAATTCATATATTGAATGGCAATGCATATTATTTAATTGTGTATCATATTGTGATTTGTGAATGTATTATGTGATATACATTGATGAGACGATAATAATAAAGATCTCTATTAAATCTGAAAATCGCTTCTATACTCAAACAATTTTAAGGGGAAACATGTTTTTGTTTTTTTTATTAAATTCCAATAGGCTGTCAAGCCCATGAGGACATACATACATATTATATACAGTTAGCGAACAGTGCAAACATAAAGCATACATTTTATACAAATGAGCTCCCACAGCCATTTATATTTATATATATGTGTAAATACATGTAATATTTATCTGATATGTGTCTTATAATTAAAGCAAAATAGTTCTTTATTTCTAACAAGGAGATGGTCAAAAGACGCAACAAAACACAAAACCAAATATACAAAATTGATGTTGTTGCAAAGTTGTATAACATGGCCGAATAACATGCCCGCGGACTCCCCCCATATTTCCTCGGTTGGAATTTGCCTCTGGCTACGGTACTGGACAACATACTGGATTTCAGTATAAAATATCAATCAGAAATAATTACAAGAGACAATAATAGTTTATACACATTTATTTTAGCTCGATTGAGAAACAAGTTCTTACAACGTATAGTAATCACTCTCGATACCCCATTCCTGATGGAATCCATCACCACGAGGCATAGAGAGGAGGCGCAACGTGGAATTTAAATGCTTTGCCTAAGGGCATAATCGTAACGGCTCCAGTAGGGGCTCGAACTCCGGGCATTTCGCCCCTGAAGCGAACGCGCTACCACTGCGCTATCACGACTTTCACACATTCTGAACGACCCAATTGCGCACGCACATAAACGATCCTTCCAGTACATAAGCGATCCTTCCAGTACATAAGCGATCCTTCCAGTACATAAGCGATCCTTCTAGTACATAAGCGATCCTTCCAGTACATAAGCGATCCTTCCAGTACATAAGCGATCCTTCCAGTACATAAGCGATCCTTCCAGTACATAAGCGATCCTTCCAGTACATAAGCGATCCTTCCAGTACATAAGCGATCCTTCCAGTACATAAGCGATCCTTCCAGTACATAAGCGATCCTTCCAGTACATAAGCGATCCTTCCAGTACATAAGCTATCCTTCCAGTACATAAGCGATCCTTCCAGTACATAAGCGATCCTTCCAGTACATAAGCGATCCTTCCATGCGACCATGGCAATTACAAGCTATGTTACCACGCACTTTGTAATTCGTACTTTCATGGTCTTAGCATGAAAACATTTATATGTAAATGTAGGAATAAATTTGAATTGGGTAGTTTGTATCAGGATTTAGTGAAGCTGTTGTTTGTTGAAAGAAATGAATGTTTTCTTTATTTTAGGTATGTACGCCGCAGAACAATTTGGCAGAGAATCTGATAATTCGCGAATAAACTCTGAATAAACTTCTGAACAAGCTTCTAGATGTGAATTCGCGAATAGATTTCTGAATAAACTTCTGGATAAACGTCTACATGTGTATTCGCGAATAAACTTCTGAATAAACTTCTAGATGTGTATTCGCGAATAAACTTCTGAATAAACTTCTGAATAAACGTCTAGATGTGTATTCGCGAATAAACTTCTGAATAAACGTCTAGATGTGTATTCGCGAATAAACTTCTGAATAAACGTCTAGATGTGTATTTGCGAATAAACTACTGAATAAACTTCTAGATGTGTATTCGCGAATAAACTTCTGAATAAACATCTAGATGTGTATTCGCGAATAAACTTCTGAATAAACTTCTAGATGTGTATTCGCGAATAAACTACTGAATAAACGTCTAGATGTGTATTCGCGAATGAACTTCTGAATAAGAAAGCCAACTTCACAGACTTAATAAATCTCTGTGTACAGCTCCTTATCCGCCAATATACATTTGTATGGCGTCACGCACTGTTGTTCTCTCATGGTGGTTAATGAAGGTACATTGTTATGATTTGATACATAATTTTCTATTTCGTATCCTGCCAATATGCATTAAGTATTTAGCTTTATCATAAATACGTAGGCAAATAACTGTATTATAGATTGCCCATTCAAACACGCCAGTATATAGGTGTCATAAATATACATCTATGTGTCTCCGTTATTATCATTATCATTATCATTATCATTATCATTATTATTATTATTATCATTATTATTATTATTATTATTATTATTATTATTATTATTATTATTATTATTATTATTATTATTATTATTATTATTATTATTATTATTATTATTATTATTATTATACAGATTTGAATAGCACTCTTTTCATACAGAAATTATACATTCAAAAGTGCTTTAACATTAATTTAGCATAGTAAGACATTTTACAACATACATTACAATAGTCAACATTAAGGACAACAATTTGGTAGGAATAATAATAAAAAAAACAAGGTAAAATGTTTATCAAAGAATAAAGGTTAAGAAGTAAAATGCAAAATTCTATAGATACATCGTTAGATGGAACACACCAAACTAAAATATACTTCCAAGAAGTGTATCACAGAGTGTAGCCGGTCCAGTGATTGGGTCGATCCCTACCTACGAGGTCCCCGCTACACCTGTGGTACTCTCCTCGGATCAGACTACATTTTGTTTCGTGTGATTTACACTCCATAATGTTTCTTGAACATGTGTGTTTAACCTTGTTTTGAATGCTACGAGTGTATGCCAATGTCTTATAACATCGGCGTGGTTAAGATCGTTGATTCAAAGTACTTGCGCATAAGCGATGTAGGTTCGAATCCAACTGTAGGTGTCGAATTCATTCATGTGAGAAAGCTATCCAGCTGGCTTGTGGAAGGTCTGTGTGTGTGTTTTACGTTTATTTATCGTCGCTACCGGTTGCCCATATGAGCGACGCCTCCTGAAGAGATTTTAGATTGTCATTTTAGATTGTTGGAGGATAGTGCAATGATACAGATAGAGATCCATTCCAGAGTCTCCTCTGGTTCTTTTACGTGCACGGTGTAAAGCACCGACACGAGACCTCGGTTTAACGTCCCATCTGAAAGACTGTTAACTTTATTAGGGTCAGACGGGGGATCGAACCTGCGATCCCTGGATTATCAGTCCATTGTGTTACCACTGGACTACAGATCCGTCTGTATGTGTTGAAGGTCGGTGGTTCTACCTGGTTATCTGATAAAAAGTGGAATCCATGGTCTTCCGCGCCAATACTAGCTGAAGTATACAGCTGTTGTCATTAAAATTTACCAGATTCTAACTTATCTCTAAAAAATAAGACGAAAATGGTACGTGTTGGATGAATTAAGCCTCAATGGGGGGATACCTTTGACCCTGCCTTCGAAACTCATCACATTGACAGGGGAATAATAAGTGAAGGGGTTCAATAGTCTAGCAAATATGCTTTTTCCATAATGACGAATACAATTACAAATCACACTAACATTACTGTCACATTAATAACATACATAAATCCTGATAATATACATTTACATGACATTTTCAAAGTGCAAAGGGATTGGGCTACACGTTTTGATAACATTAGCAACAGCCCTTTCGAAAAGGTCAACATTGCTATCAATTTGTTCCATGTATGTAGTACTAATATAAGAATAGTATTGTTTGGATTGAAAGAGAAAATGATGGGATACGCTTTAACACTTTCCTTCATAGAGATTTAGGTTAATATACTATTATATCTCCACACAAACGACAGCCATTTATCTATCATGCAGCGGATAAGTAGTCGCCATATCTATCCCACCTACATATTACTGGCACTTCATAGAGATTTAGGTTAATATACTATTATATCTCCACACAAACGACAGCCATTTAGCTATCATGCAGCGGATAAGTAGTCGCCATATCTATCCCACCTACATATTACTGGCACTTCATAGAGATTTAGGTTAATATACTATTATATCTCCACACAAACGACAGCCATTTAGCTATCATGCAGTGGATAAGTAGTCGCCATATCTATCCCACCTCCATATATATTACAGGGACATCCTAGAGATTTAGGTTAATATACTATTATAACTCCATACAAACGACAGTCATTTAGCTATCATGCAGTGGATAAGTAGTCGCCATATCTATCCCACCTCCATAGATATTACAGGGACTTCCTAGAGATTTAGGTTAATATACTTTTATATATGAGAACGGCCTTAATTATGAACGGCCTTAATTATGAACATTGGTTTGGCTATTACATTGTCAATGTATGTCGTAGTGGCGTCAAGAGGTGCTTCTATGAGGGAAAGGGTTAGACAACGTTTAATAGCTGCCCTAATAAGCTGCTTGACTGCCTCTCCCCGAAACCCGTGAGAGATACCTCAATAAATGTAACAGCATGAGCAGTATCGATTTTAAATGTCAGTCATTATTGATATTAAGGTTTCCATTAATAAACGTTTGATAAAATTTGAGTGATGGAAATGATTCTTAAATTGGAATATTATAATATTTATTCAAGCTTGAATCTTTCACAAGGATTCCCACATTCACAGGAGAAGTTTTCAGGTAAATTGTTACGAAAGAGACCCGCGTTCAAATTATTACATTTGTTTCTGATTCTAGCATGGTAATCTGTGTACACATGATAAACAGACATCACAAAGCGGGGGTACGGTGTTGTGAATATATTGTATTGTTATTACATGGATCTTTGTGACCCGTATGTGAAACTGCGTACATGTATGTCGATCTACTGTTTCATGATTAATGCCCATGGATACTTCTAAAGTTAGATTGGTTCTCTTAATTGGTTTGCTCTGTTTTTATCGTTGTTTCCTTTGCAGCAAATGCTATCCATTTTTGTCCATTTTCTCATCTTATAATTATTAAATTATTAAATCTTGACATAAATCATATACATACATTAGAGTAACATCGGGTTTAGAAAACGGCAGTAAAAACAAAGGATTCCAGCTAAAAGGACTAATATAAATTTCGGGATATATCGGACTATATCTGTCAAGGGAGATAATAGAAAAACAAGAACGTTCTCTCAGTCTAGTCACCACTACAGTATAACCTGATTCTAAATTAAAAAAACTATATGTTTTAAAACGTAGTAGATAATTGAGCATGCTACCAATGTGCGGTAAATTTGTGCTTTCACTGAGATGCTTAGCTCATAATACAGCAAGTGTGTAGTGTATGCAATAGTACATGTACATGTGGATCACCGTATTGTATTGTGGATGCAATAGTACATGTGGATCACCGTATTGTATTGTGGATGCAATAGTACATGTGGATCACTGTATTGTATTGTGGATGCAATAGTACATGTGGATCACCATATTGTATTGTGGATGCAATAGTACATGTGGATCACCATATTGTATTGTGGATGCAATAGTACATGTGGATCACCGTATTGTATTGTGGATGCAATAGTACATGTGGATCACCGTATTGTATTGTGGATGCAAAGTACATGTGGATCACCGTATTGTATTGTGGATGCAACATTATATGTGGATCACCGTATTGTATTGTGGATGCAGCATTATATGTGGATCACCGTATTGTATTGTGGATGTAATAGTATATGTGGATCACCGTATTGTATTGTGGATGTAATAGTACACGTGGATCACCGTATTGTATTGTGGATGCAATATTATATGTGGATCACCGTATTGTATTGTGGATGCAATAGTATATGTGGATCACCGTATTGTATTGTGGATGCAAAGTAAATGTGGATCACCGTATTGAATTGTGGATGCAATAGTATATGTGGATCACCGTATTGTATTGTGGATGCAAAGTAAATGTGGATCACCGTATTGTATTGTGGATGCAATATTATATGTGGATCACCGTATTGTATTGTGGATGCAATAGTACATGTGGATCACCGTATTGTATTGTGGATGGAAAGTAAATGTGGATCACCGTATTGTATTGTGGATGCAATAGTATATGTGAATCACCGTATTGTATTGTGGATGCAATAGTATATGTGGATCACCGTATTGTATTGTGGATGCAACATTATATGTGGATCACCGTATTTTATTGTGGATGCAATAGTACATGTGGATCACCGTATTGTATTGTGGATGCAACATTATATGTGGATCACCGTATTGTATTGTGGATGCAATAGTACATGTGGATCACCGTATTGTATTGTGGATGCAATAGTATATTGTGGATCACCGTATTGTATTGTGGATGCAATAGTACATGTGGATCACCGTATTGAATTGTGGATGCAATAGTACATGTGGATCACCGTATTGTATTGTGGATGCAATAGTATATTGTGGATCACCGTATTGTATTGTGGATGCAATAGTACATGTGGATCACCGTATTGAATTGTGGATGCAATAGTATATGTGGATCACCGTATTGTATTGTGGATGCAAAGTAAATGTGGATCACCGTATTGTATTGTGGATGCAATATTATATGTGGATCACCGTATTGTATTGTGGATGCAATAGTACATGTGGATCACCGTATTGTATTGTGGATGCAATAGTATATGTAGATCACCGTATTGTATTGTGGATGCAAAGTAAATGTGGATCACCGTATTGTATTGTGGATGCAATAGTATATGTGGATCACCGTATTGTATTGTGGATGCAATGGTACATGTGGATCACCGTATTGAATTGTGGATGCAATAGTATATGTGGATCACCGTATTGTATTGTGGATGCAATAGTACACGTGGATCACCGTATTGTGGATGCAAAGTACATGTGGATCACCGTATTGTATTGTGGATGCAATAGTACATGTGGATCACCGTATTGTATTGTGGATGCAACATTATATGTGGATCACCGTATTTTATTGTGGATGCAATAGTACATGTGGATCACCGTATTGTATTGTGGATGCAACATTATATGTGGATCACCGTATTGTATTGTGGATGCAATAGTACATGTGGATCACTGTATTGTATTGTGGATGCAATAGTATATTGTGGATCACCGTATTGTATTGTGGATGCAATAGTACATGTGGATCACCGTATTGTATTGTGGATGCAATAGTACATGTGGATCACCGTATTGTATTGTGGATGCAAAGTAAATGTGGATCACCGTATTGTATTGTGGATGCAATAGTATATGTGGATCACCGTATTGTATTGTGGATGCAATAGTATATGTGGATCACCGTATTGTATTGTGGATGCAATAGTATATGTGGATCACCGTATTGTATTGTGGATGCAATAGTACATGTGGATCACCGTATTGTATTGTGGATGCAATAGTATATGTGGATCACCGTATTGTATTGTGGATGCAATAGTACATGTGGATCACCGTATTGTATTGTGGATGCAATAGTACACGTGGATCACCATATTGTGGATGCAAAGTACATGCGGATCACCGTATTGTATTGTGGATGCAATAGTATATGTGGATCACCGTATTGTATTGGTAAGGGTGAACATGCCCCCGGACACATAGATTGCCTCGGCTCGGTTGAGATCTGGCTACGGTACTGGATAGTTAGAATTGCACAACTTTGGAACCAAAGGCAATGAGGTTGAATTAAGGTTCGCCTATTATAATTCTTGCTTTATTGATTAATATCTACAATACAGAGAAGCATGAAATAAATTATTATTATGTTTGTATCTCGTGTAGCGTTCTGTCTCCTATTTTAATGGAAAATCGTTATTTTTAGGTCAGTCCGAATGAAAATCCCAAAGATATAACACAATGTGGATTGAGCGATCAATAAAAAATGTGTGGGGGGGGGCGGTGTCCATGTACGTACTGTGTCTGTGGTGTATAATGTAGACAATAGTGCCAAAGCAATGTGCTGATAGTCCGTGTAGGTACTGTGTTTGTGGTGTATAATGTAGACAATAGTGCCAAAGCAATGTGCTGATAGTTCATGTACGTACTGTGTTTGTGGTGTATAATGTAGACAATAGTGCCAAAGTAATGTGCTGATAGTCCATGTACGTACTGTGTTTGTGGTGTATAATGTAGACAATAGTGTCAAAGTAATGTGCTGATAGTGCAGGTACGAGCTGAGTGTGATATATATTACCTGATTTGTTTAAGTTACATTGTACAACATTATGCATGTAAATTGCATGGCGTAACTGTGTACTTTGGTTATAATTATTGTGTATGTGCATTAATGCTATAGTGTTAAGAAATTTAAGAGGGCCCTAATGAAGATTAGGTCAGGACTAATTAGGTCACCCTCTATAAATAAAGAAATCTATATATCTATTGATTGTCAACATGAGAAAGAAGTCATTAACAGTTCATTAACAAAGGGCCAACTAAATCCTGTGAAATAGACCCAATTCCGACATGGCTACTGAAATCTTGTCTTAGTGAACTCCTCCAGTGAGTTCGAGCCTCACTGGAGCCGTTACGATTGTGCCCTTAGGCAAGGCATTTAAATTCCACGTTGCCTCTTCTCTCTCCCTCGTGGCGATGGATTCCATCAGGAATGAGGTCTCGAGAGTGATTTATATAAGTTGAATAACTTGTTTCGCAATCGAGCTAAAATAAATTTGTATAAGTGAAATCCTACCAATAGTGGCACAAATTGTAGATATTTCATTGGAAACAGGCAATGTACCAAAGTCATTCAAAATCTCCAGGGTAACACCTTTGCTGAAAAAACCAAACCTTGATCAAAACACTTTGAAGAACTACAGGCCCGTGTCAAACCTGCCTTATGTCTCGAAGATTCTGGAAAAGTAGTAAATAGTCGAATTGATGAACATTTGACAAGTACTAACTTACACGAGGTACATCAGTCTGCGTACAGGAAGTTTCATTCCACAGAAACTGCCTTACTGAAAGTCCAAAACGATATTCTCCAATCTCTGGACCAGAACAATGCTACACTCCTTGTGCTTTTGGACCTATCTGCTGCATTTGATACCATCGACCATAGAACACTTTTACAGCGTCTCGAATTTATTTTGGACTTACTGGAAAACCTCTCCAATGGATATCATCTTATCTTACCGACCGTTATCAAGCAGTATGTATTGATGGAAAACTATCCAACTCAGTGCTCATGAATTTCAGTGTTCCACATGGGTCTGTTTTAGGCCCGTAATTTTACACTATGTATACCAAGCCTGTAGGAGCCATTTGTAAACACCATGGACTGAACCATCACTATTATGCTGACGATTCCCAGCTTTACCTTTCATTCAAACCAACCATTCAAGCCTCACAAGCAGAGACACTACTTCGAGTGGATAACTGTCTACAAGACATTGTTGCTTGGATGCATGCCAGTAAGTTAAAACTCAATACTGATAAAACTGAAATGATTATGTTTTCTAGTCAGCGACATGTTCAACACATTGAAAACATAAATGTGAAAGTAGGAGACTCAAATACAGAACCATCAACATGTGTGAGAAATCTAGGGGCTTTCCTTGACTCAAGAATGGATATGGACATGTAAATTCCGTGACAAAATCATGTTATGCGCAGATCCGGCGGATTGGACACATTCGGCAGTATTTAACAACATACGCCACGAAAACTCTCATAAGCTCACTTGTTACATCCAGGCTCGACTACTGTAATTCACTTGTGTACGGCGTGCCAAAAAACACTTCCAATAAATTACAAACTGTGCAAAACACAGCAGCTCGCATCATAACCAGAACATCCCGTTTCAGTCACGTAACGCCCATTCTAAAAGAACTTCATTGGCTACCAGTTCAAGAAAGAATAAAGTATAAAATACGGACTCACACATATAAAGCATTGAATGGAGAAGCACCGATTTATATATGAAACTTGCTTGCGGTTTATATACCAAGGAGAGACTTGCGGTCTAAAAATGAAGCAGCTACTCTTGTGTTACCAATAGGTCGGACTGTCACATACGGAGATAGACGTTTCATGTCTGCTGCCCCAAATCTTTGGAATTCTCTTCCATCAAATCTTAGAAGTGCAACAACATTGTGTTCTTTCAAAGAGGCTTTGAAGACACACCTTTTTAAATGTTCATATGGAACATAAATATCAAACTGTGTCTGTGTTCAATCAGGATTAAGACTGCACATTTAACACATTTTATTTAATTATTATCTATATTTTAATTGTTATTATTTTAGATCCGAATATTTTATAGCATATTTAGAATCCATTGTAATTGTGTTTGCTATTTTTGTCTTGTTTGATATCATTGTATGTGGAAGTTTTTATCAATATTTGTGATATTTAGGCTGTAAAGCGCTTTTGAACGTTTTATTTTTAGATGAAAAGAGCGCTATATAAGTTTGGTATATAATAATAAATTAATAATAATAATATTAATAATAATAACTGCATAAACAGTTCACTACTGCTGCATTAGTTGTGCATGCTGGTAGGTTCCTTAGACTACAGAGGCGTATAGGTTTCCAAACCTCCAGACAATGCAATGGGTTCGTATATGGAGTGACTGATATGTCATGAAAACGATGAACCGACTGTAGCTGATACTGATAACATAAATACGATTGCAAACGGTGACACCGAAAGTAGAACATCTAATTGATTTTAAATTAAATTTATTTACCATCATTTCGAATTACTACGCTGTCAATTACTACTGTTTCTTAAATGTATTGTATTTGTTTATATATGTATATCTGTAACATGTTTTGTGATGTCTTTGCCATATTTCTATCAATATAACTGGCAAAAGGCAATAGAGTTGCTGATTATCCCAATACATTTGAAACTTTTAATAAAATATTGGATATGAAACATAAGGCGGAACAGTTACAAGAGTGAATACCAACTGTTACTGAATCAAGGACATGGGATACGCGCTGTCTGGGGTTATGTGCAACTCATAATAAACATTAGCAAACACATTATCACAGACTGCTCTAAGAAATATTGAATTGTCTGTTTGGGAGTTTTATATTAGACTCTTTTCTGGACCGCTGATTTGGAACTAATAGTAATGGGCGTAGGGAAATTAGGAATATGCGGCGCATAAAATTGATGTAATTTTGCAATATTTCTGTGGATGTCTAACATTGTAGGCACACAGTTGTAGTGCAACATAATTACTTGTATGAACAAGGTAATATTTTATTGTTTATATTGTTTATATTATTATTATTATTATTATTAATTATTATTAATTATTATTATTAATTATTATTATTAATTATTATTATTGGTGTTATTATTATTAATTATTATTAATAATAATAATAATAATAATAATTATTATTAATTATATTATTAGTATTATTAATTATTGTTATTAATTATTATTATTATTATATACCAAATTTATGAAGCGCCATTTTCATATAAAATACATGTTCAAAGGCGCTTTACAAATAACATATCACAGATATGAACATGAACACATAAATAAAACATATTAATTAAGGTAATATCTTAAATCTAACTATAATTTTAAAAAAGGAATTAATTGAAACAAATATTGAAAGATAAAACATAATTAATCTTGATTATTTGTAAAAGAGAACAATAAGATGGAATGCAAAACAAAGATTGAATATACCATTAACATAATAGTGGCTAAACATAGCCATTCCACGAACATTGAATTAAGTTTAAGACTTTAAGAGTTTGGTAAAACAACGATATGTTATAAGAATGTTATCATACACTTATTAAAATAGATCAGTGAAATATTCCTCGTGCAGCCAGTAAATATAATGTGATATAAACTAGTGCTCACACCATCGATGTGCACGTGCCTTATGGTCGCGCATATAATGTTTGTTTGTTATGCTAAATGTCGAAGCAGATAAAGTATGCTATATGCAACATAGTATATATGAACCGCTACAAAACGTGCAATAACGTCACAGACGGATCTGTAGTCCAGTGGTTAACAAGCGTACTAATGTAATGGTAATCCAGGGATCACAGGTTCGATCGCCCCGGCTGACAATAATACAATTAACAAAATTCAGTTGGGACTTTAAACAAAGGTCTCGTGTCGGTGATTTACACCGTGCACGTAAAAGCACCAGAGGATATGCTGGAATGGGTCTCTGTCTGTATCATTTCACTATCGTCCAAAAATCTAAAATGACTAATCTCTTCAGGGAGGCGTTGCTCATATGGGCAACCGGTAGCGACGATAAATAAACGTAAAACACACAGTACTGCATTATAGATAAAATAGTCTGTGTTGTTTGCGTAATACCATAGGGAGTTGGTACGATCGTGCAGTAGGGAGAGTGCTCACATTTCCTATTGCCAGCTAACGCCACGTCACCATTTCTCAGCGCGGTTCTAGGATGGCTTGTATAAGCTTGTATAAATTTAAAAGTCACTTATCCGTTGGCTTCAGTTATATAGCAAAGTATGTTCTATAAATTATGTTACTCAGTTTGCTAGTTAACTGATTCAAACTGGCTGACATAGTTAACGTCAACAGCTTCAATCTGTAACATTAAATTCACATCTAATTGGAGTAAAAGATATATGGAGCGTATTTGTTTGTCACAGTGCACGATCGGATTATATTTTTCTGAATGAACTTTGAAAGCAATAGTATCACGAGTTGCGCTAGCCACGAAGGATAATAATATAATAATAATGATAATAATAATAATACTACTACTAATAACAATGACATTTTTTACCGAGATAACTCATTAAAAAAGTTATTCTACCACGAGACTCTCAACAAGGCTTTCTATGTTCACGAGTGTTTCCCAATGTTGGGGTTGGTTTCTCAATGTTGGGGTTGGTTTCTCAATGTGTGGGTTGGCTTCTCAATGTTTGGGTTGGTTTCTCAATGTTGGGGTTGGTTTGTCAATGTTTGGGTTGGCTTCTCAAAGTTGGGGTTGGTTTCTCAATGTTGGGGTTGGTTTCTCAATGTTGAGGTTGGTTTCTCAATGTTTGGGTTGGCTTCTCAATGCTGGGTTGGTTTCTCAATGTTAGGTTTCTCAATGTTGGAATTCTTTTCTCAATGTTGAGGTTGGTTTCTCAATGTTGGGTTTCTCAATGTTGGAATTATTTTCTCAATGTTTGGGTTGGTTTCTCAATGTTTGGGTTGGTTCCTTAATTGTGGGTTTCTCAATGTTGGGGTTGGTTTCTCAATGTTTGGGTTGGTTTCCCAATGCTTGGGTTGGTTTCCCAATGTTTGGGTTGGTTTCTCAATGTTTGGGTTGGTTTCTCAATGTTGGTATTGATTTCTCAATGCTTGGGTTTACAAGTCGTAAATCAGAAGCAACGTTGTGTTATATAGGATGGCTATATAGCTCTCGATACCACCAGGCTAGCAATAATACCATCCAATCATACTCGCTATAATACGGAACGTAATATAATGCGTTACCTTTTAAACTGTAAACTTTATTTCCATGGTTTCCGTTTTGGTTCATACATTACATTCTGATGTACATGTACATGTACATGTGACGTGGACCCAACCAGTTACCCTGATCTGCGCAGTCTGAACTGTGTTGGTGCGGCTTAAATCCAAACACTGCCACAATCCAGAAACTGTCGTTCTGATGAAAAAGAAATTGATTGATGCAACGAAGGGGAAATTAAATCGCAAAAACACAACGACATCTGCACAAAGATCAATCACACACATCATGACATGGAAAACCGGAAAAACTACGTAATTACACTGCAGCATTAATATTACACGTGGTCAAATTTCAAGACGTAGTATTCTCAGCGAGGTATACGCATTACCAGCGAGGTATACGCATTACTAGCGAGGTATACGCATTACTAGCGAGGTATACGCATTACTAGCGATGTATACGCATTACTAGCGAGGTATACGCATTACTAGCGATGCATACGCATTACTAGCGAGGCATACGCATTACTAGCGAGGTATATGCATTACTAGCGAGGTATACGCATTACTAGCGAGGTATACGCATTACCAGCGAGGTATACGCATTACCAGCGAGGTATACGCATTACTAGAGAGGTATACGCATTACCAGCGAGGTATACGCATTACCAGCGAGGTATACGCATTACTAGTGAGACGAGTGTGTGTGTATGTGTGTATGTGTGTGAGTGTGTGAGTGTGTGAGTGCGTGCGTGCGTGCTTGCGTGCGTGCGTGCGTGCGTGCGTGCGTGCGTGCGTGCGTGCGTGCGTGCGTGCGTGTGTGTTTTACGTTTATTGAGCTAACCTGCGATCCCAGGATTACAAGTCCGGCGTGTTAATTAATGGACTACAGATCCGTCTGTGAGTGTCGCTTTGAGTGTCGCCTACTATTTTAACAATGGCTTACACGGGGAATGCCGCCGATATCTAATTACTAGTATTAAACTGTAAGCACTCTAGAACGTTCTTATTATAAGTTGCTTAGATATTATTTTCAAATTTTCAAATTAAAAGCATTGTTACCATTGTTGACGTGTTTCCATTAATCACAATATTACCATATCCAAATATCAGAAATGTAACTAACACTTATGTCTGTGCAACATTAGTTTATACAAATTTATTTTAGCTCGATTGAGAAACAAGTTATTTCAACTTATATTAATCACTCTCGAGACCTCATTCCTGGTGGAATCCATCGCCACGAGGCAGAGAGAAGAGGCAACGTAGAATAATTTAAATGCCTTGCCTAAGGGCACAATCGTAACGGTTCCATCGGGGCTCGAACTCCGGACCTTTCGCACCTGAAGCGAACGCGCATCCACTGCGCTATCACGACTTCCATAACACCACGACTGTGCAACATTCACATGATACAACTTGCCCACACACATTCTGGTAAAACAACACGGACACAATATCGAAAATGATTGCAATGTCCACTAAATACTATCGTTTCCACTGGGCAAATGCTGTCACGTGGAACTGTGGATGGTTAGTAAATACCTCGTGTATGGTCAGTAGAAAAAATGACGGCTTTCTAAAACTTGTTTTCTGAGCCTCCTTTCTTAGTAACATAAGTCGGTGTCCAAGCGATAACCTCCTAACGTTTAGTTCTCGGTCAATAACGGAACCAAATCTACTTGCCTCATCCATTGTTTACAAGTTGACAACAGCAACATAAATGTCAAGGTCGACAAAAATGGGAGCAACGGAAGTTTATATACCGAAAATATACTGACATGTTCTTGCAAACAGTCATCCTCTAATTCGTTGACGCCGATTTATTTGAATATAATACGTTCAGAAAACAACTACACACTTTGAAATTCTGAATCGATACAATACTTAAAAAAACAACTTTTAAATGTTAATTAAATGCAATACATTCGCTATGCCTCTCCGCCATATATTTTACTAACCACATATAACTATGTGGAAGGTCAGTAGGAAACCCAATAACTAATAATGGTAAATAACACATGCCCCGGCATCACCCACATGACAGCCTAATACAAACTAATAATGGTAAATAACACATGCCCCGGCATCACCCACAGGACAGCCTAATACCAACTACACAGAATGATCACAAACACGGAATGGAATACAATATCGAATAATGGAACCCAACAAGGATTGTTCAGCAACACCACGGAACACAACGACGTATAGTTATATCGCTATTGCATATCCTTCCATGAACGTATGTGTCCTGACTGCATACATTTTCGTATGAGGGTTCCCAACTAATGATATGCAGTTCGCATGCGCACTCGGCGTTACGGGCATGCGCATTCGCATTCGCAGTGTTGGGCAGTGTCCAGCGAAGAGCAGCCCGTTGGATAAAGGCTGACTTCTATCGTACCTCTAGTGTTACAGACATGCTACATTCCCTAAATCTACGCAGACTAGATCAACGGCGTATTGACAATAGGTTATCCATTATGTATAAAATTCATAATGATCTTGTTGCTATTCCCATTGAAAATTACCTAGTTCCCCTCTCCCGTCCTGCTCGCCATTGCCATTCCTTAAGCTATAGGTTAATTACAGCAACTACAGACTACTACAAGTTTTCCTTTTTTCCAAGAACAATCTAACATTGGAACCACCTCCCTCCTGACATTCTCCATCTCCCTAACATAGAGCAATTCAATACGGCAGTTTGCCATATTGAACATGCCAGTCCCTAGTTGTTCTGCGCAGCTGCTTTTAAACTTTTACCACAACTTATTTTCATTACCTTCTTAAATTATACTTTTAGCTACTCATACTTTTAACTTCTTTGCGGTTTTTGACGCGCAACATGTCTACGTCCCCGCGAGGGGTTTGACATTAGCGGAAGATAGATAGTGTTCGTCGCGAGAAAATGCGTGCCTTACAGTTTACACTGTTCCAATGATAGTTATTAATATTGCGTAGAATAAGAATTACTAAATATTGGTTTAAAATTATGAAAGCCCCAAATTCCTTGATATACAGAATGATGTTGTTATCTGATGCAAACGGAAATCTTGTAAATAACTGGTCAATTAATGTTAAAAATATGTTGTCAGAACTTTATGCATATTTGTGGAACAAGGAAAATGTTAGTAATATAGAAGTACATATGGTTGTACAAAGAATATATGACCAATATCTACAGCAATGGTGCACGCAATTAAGTTCCTTTTCTAAATTAGAAAGTTATAGTATATTTAAGACTGAATTCACGCAAGAAAAATATTTAAGTTGTGTTGATAATATGAAACATTGGACTGCATTATCTAGATTTCGATGTTCAGCCCATAAATTGGCAATAGAAGAAGGAAGATTTCGAAACATTGAAAGAAATTCAAGAGTGTGTTCAAAATGTAACATGCATCAAGTAGAATCAGAATATCATTTCTTATTAGTTTGTCCTTATTATAATGATATAAGAAATACACATTTACCTAGATATTATTGTTCATGGCCAACCATTAATAATCTTAGAACACTCATGAAAGCAAACTTGTCAATTTAGCTAAATATATTTATTTAGCAACAATTAAAAGAAACGATATTAATTAACTAAGTGAATGTTACTACTTGTAAAATATTGGTGTGTGAGACACTGAATACCAATTATATTGTCAAACAAACAATATATTTCGTAAATGCTAATGCTATGCTTACTAACATCTTATATAATATCATGCTATTCTGTAACTTTGTATATAATCATGTTTCTTGGCGATGGACATGTACATGTTTATGCCAATATAAACTTTGACTTGACTTGATAAACTATTTACCTGTCCCAGTACACGGTAAGTTGCAAATCTGGACTAAAACATTTTAATTGCTCAGTGTGCTATATTTTCTATGTGTTATTGAAAAGAATAATCAAATATATATGCAATTTTGGGCACCCACGTTAACATTAAGCACGCCCAATGTAGTGCATACCATGATGGAAACTATTAACCCGCCATTCATTCAAGGTTCCTCTGAGCTTATTGTATCTATACAGTTTCTGTACACGGCTATCGGCATTACACTTAAACTCCTGTTTCTCCAGATCTAAGTACCCATATTGAACAAGGTCAGCTCCCTGTGATTGTCAGAAGACTCAGCTATATTGAAAGCCATTGGTTGAGAAAAGATTGATTTGTACGATTGTTTAATCAAATAAATTGAATAACAAAGTCGCCAGACGTTTGTTTTTATTAGATCCCATGAAATCTGCCCTTACCTAATCGAATATTTCTATCTGTGAAGCAACTGTGATGCTAGGCGTATTGTCGGTATGTTTAGTTTCAAAACAAATCAGTGGTTTATTACCATTGATCCGTTTTGGAATGAATGAATGGTGTTTTACGGCGCATCGACATCTAAGGTCATGTAGCGCGCATCCGTTTTGGGGAATACAATGAGCTCTTAAGATACACAATCTGTGAGTATTTATATTGTTCACATTTGTGTTTCTATCTTGTCTCAATGCATACCGTAGCTGTTTGTCTCTTTACAAAATATTTAGCGGAATGGTTTTTTCTGAAAATAATTGTTGACAATTCTTATTAGTTCGTGTGTTTGACCTTTCACTGTTGCTAAGCGAATGTTTATGATATGTCTCTGCTGGGCGTGTTCATGACATTTCTAACCATATTGTTAGGATATACAAATCTAGTTTAGCTCGATTGCGAAACAAGTTCTTACAACTTATATTAATCACTCTCGAGACCTCATTCCTGATGGAATCCATCGCAACGAGGGACATATTGTTTATTAGACTTAAGCATTACATAGCGCATCATCATAATAATACATATACAATTTGTATGCAATGAAAAAGTCATAAATATATGACATGTTGATTAAAATGTTTCCAATGTGAGAGTGTTATGTATAAATTAATCATAAATACATATTGCGAAGAAATGTCAATAACGCGTTAAACAATACAATTATCCAGAAGTAAGGTGCATTGTCTACAAAATTGTACTGGTCCTAGACTGTCCCAATCGATGGTCGGTAAACTAGCAAATTATATAGAACATGAGCTGTGACAGACCTCAATATGGTAGCAATGAAATTTGGTAGCAACTAACAGTTAGGTACAATGTAGCGACAGACATGTCTGCAATGTGCCCTTGATTTGTTACAAATTCCGGCATACTACGATGCCAACGACAATGAAGATGCAGACGACGACGATGATGATGATGCTGCTTCTGATGATGATGTCACTGCTGCTGCTGCTGATGATGTCACTGTTGCTTCTGCTGATGATGATGTCACTGCTGCTGCTGATGATGTCACTGCTGCTGCTGATGATGTCACTGCTGCTGCTGCTGATGATGATGATGATGATGTCACTGCTGCTGCTGATGATGATGTCACTGCTGCTGCTGATGATGATGATGCTGCTGCTGCTGATGATGATAATGACGATTAAACTTCTGATGATGGTAATGTCTACAATGGCATGGATTATGTTTCATGTTCTGATGGTAAACTGTCCCTACCCTGTTTATTATGTTTCATGTTCTGATGGTAAACTGTCCCTACCCTGTTTATTATGTTTCATGTTCTCATGGTAAACTGTCCCTACCATGTTTATTATGTTTGATGTTCTGATGGTAAACTGTCCCTACCATGTTTATTATGTTTGATGTTCTGATGGTAAACTGTCCCTACCCTGTTTATTATGTTTGATGTTCTGATGGTAAACTGTCTCTACCCTGTTTATTATGTTTCATGTTCTGATGGTAAACTGTCCCTACCCTGTTTATTATGTTTCATGTTCTGATGGTAAACTGTCCCTACCCTGTTTATTATGTTTCATGTTCTGATGGTAAACTATCCCTACCCTGTTTATTATGTTTGATGTTCTGATGGTAAACTGTCCCTACCCTGTTTATTATGTTTGATGTTCTGATGGTAAACTGTTCCTACCCTGTTTATTATGTTTGATGTTCTGATGGTAAACTGTCCCTACCCTGTTTATTATATTTGATGTTCTGATGGTAAACTGTCCCTACCATGTTTATTATGTTTGATGTTCTGATGGTAAACTGTCCCTACCCTGTTTATTTATGTTTCATGTTATGATGGTAAACTGTCCCTACCCTGTTTATTATGTTTATTTTATTTTTATTAGTTTATACAAATTTATTTCAGATCGATTGTGAAACAAGTTCTTACAACTTATATTAATCACTCTCGAGACCTAATTACTGATGGAATCCAAGAGGCAATGTGGAATTTAAGTGCTTTACCTAAGGGCACACTCGTAACGGCTCCAGCGGAGGTTCGAACTCCAGGCGTTTCGCACCTGAAGCGAACGCGCTATCACAGCGCTATCACGACTTCCACAAATATGTTTTATTATATTTTTATTGACGATATTCATTTCCTATTTCCTTATTTGTTTTAATAAAATGGGTCAATAAAACATGATTTCTTCCTTGTTCCATATACATCAGTACCCAGTACCAATTCCTTTTTATAGTTTACATGAAGGAGAAGAAGAATGCTTTATTAAGACATAAACTTTACAGTTTCTCGTATATATGTATTATCCAAAGCATATGCAACTGCAATTTCAAATTGCACTGTGTTCCATGCCGACATTTGGGTAGACTGTATGACATAGCATAGGTCGCGAATTCTGTAGACTATCAAATTACTAGCCCTAAATTTCCAATGAATTTTATCTGGCAATATTTCACATTCAATCGGAAGTCGTTACTACGAACATGATACAGTCACAATAAATCATTACAAATGTGATGCCTTTCATAACGTTGTAATAAATCACCACAGCGCAGGAAATATAATAGTTTTCCATCTTTTGTCAGTCTTTGTATAGGAAACTGTCTCTTATTTAGATATTGATACGAAGTTATGAGACAATACGAGACTATTTGGCCAAACATTACGATCTATTACGATCCACAATATTATTTTATGGCTTTCCTTTCTTCCAATATATCATTCATGTACAGTCAAACCTGTCTTAAGCAGCCAGCCAAGGGAACCACAGAAAGTGGCTGCTTAGCAAAGGTGGCTGCTTAATAGAGGTCAAATATATAGTAAAACAACAAATTGGGAACCTGGAAAGTGGCTGTTTAATACAGGTTGGCTGCTTAATACAGGTGACCACTAACACAGGTTTGACTGTACATATATTGTGTTATTCTTGTATTATGAAACCTTATCACACTGCATATAAGCTCCCAAATGGAACGTCAGTGTGTTTTACGTTTATTTATCGTCGCAACCGATTGGCCATATGAGCGACGCCTCCTGAAGAGATTAGTCATTTTAGATTTTGGAGGATAGTGCATGATACAGACAGAAACCCATTCCATAGTCTCCTCTTGTTCGTTTACGTGCACGGTGTAATGCACCGTCACGAGACCTCGGTTTAACGTCCCATCTGAAAGACTGTTAATTTCATTATTGTCAGACGGAGGATCGAATCTGCGATCCCTGAATTACCAGTCCAGCGTGTTACCACTGGACTACAGATCCGTCAGATAGATATAGTTCTTTATTTATAGAGGGTGACCTAATTAGTTCTGAACTAATCTTCCTTAGTGCCGTCTTAAATTTCTTAACACTATAGCATTAATGCACATACACACTAATCATAGCCAAAGTACACAGTTACGCCATGCAATATACATGTATAATGTTGTACAATGTAACTAAAAAAATCAGGTAATGTTATCGAAATACAAAAAGACGAGTGATGTTCCTTGTATTTAGAGTGACACAATTTCTCTTAGACACTATGGTGTATGTTAAGTTGTCACAGACACATTGTTTAGTGTATAGCTATTGTGTTTATTATGTTCCTGTTTATGTGTGCCCCCCCCCCCCCCAATACACAGTGTGTTATTCGTTTACTTGTACAAAACGTGCAATCCCGCTTGGCTGCATCCTATCGACGTGGTATCGGAGTTCCCGTGCATAATCTACTGCATCCTGTCGACGTGGTATCGGAGTTCCCGTGCACAATCTACTGCATCCTATCGACGTGGTATCGGAGTTCCCGTGCACAATCTACTGCATCCTATCGACGTAGTATCGGAGTTCCTGTGCACAATCTACTGCATCTTATCGACGTGACATCGGAGTTCCCGTGTACAATCTACTACATCCTGTCGACGTAGTATCGAAGTTCCCGTGCACAATCTACTACATCCTGTCGACGTGGTATCGGAGTTCCCATGCATAATCTACTACATCCTGTCGACGTGGTATCGGAGTTCCCGTGCACAATCTACTACATCCTGTCGACGTGGTATCGGAGTTCCCGTGCACAATCTACTGCATCCTGTCGACGTGGTATCGGAGTTCCCGTGCACAATCTACTGCATCCTGTCGACGTAGTATCGGAGTTCCCGTGCACAATCTACTACATCCTATCGATGTGACATCGGAGTTCCCGTGCACAATCTACTGCATCCTGTCGACGTGGTATCGGAGTTCCCGTGCACAATCTATTGCATCCTGTCGACGTAGTATCGGAGTTCCCGTGCACAATCTATTGCATCCTGTCGACGTGGTATCGGAGTTCCCGTGCACAATCTACTGCATCCTGTCGACGTGGTATCGGAGTTCCCGTGCACAATCTACTGCATCCTGTCGACGTGGTATCGGAGTTCCCGTGCACAATCTACTGCATCCTGTCGACGTGGTATCGGAGTTCCTGTGCACAATCTACTGCATCCTGTCGACGTGGTATCGGAGTTCCCGTGCACAATCTATTGCATCCTGTCGACGTAGTATCGGAGTTCCCGTGCACAATCTACTGCATCCTGTCGACGTGGTATCGGAGTTCCCGTGCATAATCTACTGCATCCTGTCGACGTGGTATCGGAGTTCCCGTGCACAATCTACTGCATCCTGTCGACGTGGTATCGGAGTTCCCGTGCACAATCTATTGCATCCTGTCGACGTAGTATCGGAGTTCCCGTGCACAATCTACTGCATCCTGTCGACGTGGTATCGGAGTTCCCGTGCATAATCTACTGCATCCTGTCGACGTGATATCGGAGTTCCCGTGCACAATCTACTGCATCCTGTCGACGTGATATCGGAGTTCCCGTGCACAATCTACTGCATCCTGTCGACGTGGTATCGGAGTTCCCATGCACAATCTACTGCATCCTGCCGACGTGACATCGGAGTTCCCGTGCACAATCTACTGCATCCTGTCGACGTGGTACCGGAGTTCCCGTGCACAATCTACTACATTCTGCCGACGTGACATCAACGTTTTATATATGAATATTAGCTCATGTCAAGCATGAGTATGAACACTCGCTTTCTCATATCTCGCATTTGAATAGCTGTAAATGTGAATGTCGGGTCCTTCTTCTCGCGGCAGATTGTCTCCGATCATCACATAATACTATACCAGAACTGGTTTCTAAGCCCTGCCAAAACTTGGTGATAATGACACTGTTGCGTGATTGCTAAGCGCGTGAGAAATTATAACTCGAACAATACATTTCCAGTTAATTGCATAGAATAATACTTTTACTCATTGAATATTCTGATGTTAGAACTCTAGCACGCAATAATTCTACTGCGATTGTCAAGTGGGTGCCAATCAAAGCATGTAAAACGTTAATATTAAACTTGTGTTATAGATTATACAATTTTATTTTAGCTCGATTGCGAAACAAGTTCTTATAACTTATATTAATCATTCTCGAGACCTCATTCCTGATGGAATACATCACCACGAGGGAGAAAGAAGCGGCAATGTGGAATTTAAATGCCTTGCCTAAGGGCATAATCGTAACGGCTCCAGCGGGGCTCGAACTCCGGAGCTTTCGCACCTGAAGCGAACGCGCATGTGTTATGATATTGCTCTATAAGGCTATGCTGGAGAACAGTGACAATTTACATGTGTCTACTAATAACTTAAAGGATCAGTTTTAAATAATTGCCTATGTAAACCAAAATGTTTTGTTTAATTTCATCTATAAATGTTAAATCGATAGAATTAGTCCAACTATATATGGAATGTATCATTACGTATACGCCGGTAGCCCGCCAGTGTGTGTGTTTTTACGTTTATTTATCTTCGCTACCGGTTGCCCATATGAGCGACGCCTCCTTAAGAGATTAGTCATTTTAGATGTTTGGAGGATAGTGCAATGATACAGACAGAGACCCATTCCAGAATCTCCTGTTTCTTGTACGTGCACGGTGTAAAGCACCGACACGAGACCTCGGTTTAACGTCCCAAATGAAAGACTGTTAATTTTATTAGGGTCAGACGGGGGATCGAACCTGCGATCCATGGATTACCAGTCAAGCATGTACAGCGTACGTGTGCTTACGGTAACGTAGATATTGTCCTCGGTAACGGACGCGCATGAACAATGCTGTAGAGTATGCGTGCCAGATAGAACACCAAACTAACGCATTTAAAACAAATAAGCACACAACTGTATACGCCTCTAATCTCACAGAACACTGAAGTTGTCAGTGAAACCATTGAAACAATATGAAACGATTGTAGCGCAACCAATATTTATTTGATAATAACAGTAGCATGTCAAGTGAGCGTTATACATAATTGTTGTGACTGTGCAGATAATATTTCTAACTTAAAGACGATCCCTGCAGAGTCACCCAACCCATAAAACACTACAAATAATATGCGTGACTTGAATACGAACCCCCAAACAGTCGTCCAACCTATAAAACACTACAAATAATATGCGTGACTTGAATACGAACACCCAAACAGTCGTCCAACCTATAAAACACTACAAATAATATGCGTGACTTGAATACGAACCCACAAACAGTCGTCCAACCTATAAAACACTACAAATAATATGCGTGACTTGAATACGACTTCACAAACAATCGTCCAACCTATAAAACACTACAAATAATATGCGTGACTTGAATACGAACCCCCAAACAGTCGTCCAACCTATAACACACTACAAATAATATGCGTGACTTGAATACGAACCACTAAACAGTCGTCCAACCTATAAAACACTACAAATAATATGCGGGACTTGAATACGAACCACTAAACAGTCGTCCAACCTATAAAACATTACATATAATATGCGTGACTTGAATACGAATCACTAAGCAGTCGTCCAACCTATAAAACACTACAAATAATATGCGTGACTTGAATACGAACCCCCAAACAGTCGCCCAACCTATAAAACACTACAAATAATATGCGTGACTTGAATACGAACCACTAAACAGTCGTCCAACCTATAAAACACTTTCAAATAATATGCGTGACTTGAATACGAACCCCCAAACAGTCCTCCAACCTATAAAACACTTTCAAATAATATGCGTGACTTGAATACGAACCCACAAACAGTCGTCCAACCTATAAAACACTTTCAAATAATATGTGTGACTTGAATACGAACCCCCAAACAGTCGTCCAACCTATAAAACACTTTCAAATAATATGTGTGACTTGAATACGAACCCCCAAACAGTCGTCCAACCTATAAAACACTTTCAAATAATATGCGTGACTTGAATACGAACCCACAAACAGTCGTCCAACCTATAAAACACTTTCAAATAATATGCGTGACTTGAATACGAACCCACAAACAGTCGTCCAACCTATAAAACACTTTCAAATAATATGCGTGACTTGAATACGAACCCCCAAACAGTCCTCCAACCTATAACACACTACAAATAATATACGTGACTTGAATACGAACCCACACACAGTCGTCCAACCTATAAAACACTTTCAAATAATATGCGTGACTTGAATACGACTTCCTAAACAGTTATTCAAATACCAACACTATATTGTGCCGACGTACCGACAACTCTAATCTATTTGAATATGAAACTGCTATGTATACTAGAGGACATAGAAAACGCATACTTCGGATAAGTGTGTTTTTACATGAAAAACAATAACTATATAAATACATAGTTTTAAACATTTTGGAATATATTTAGTTGTTCAGTTTGTGTTTTGTAATAAAGATGTGATATATCTTTGATGGAATCCTTCGTATTTCGTTTTCATGTAATAATAATCATATCATGTAGGTGTGCGTTTTCTATGACCTCTAGTATATAATGTAGGTGTGCGTTTTCTATGACCTCTAGTATAATCACCTAATCTACACAATCTGAAATATGTTCCAATAAACTCCCGAGTGTACTCACACAAGGGACGCAAATGAGACGCAAATGAGCCTTCGATATGGCTACTTGATATTATGTTGGACATTTATCTGAACCTTCATAAGTAAACAGTAATTCAGTTCGTAAAACAATAACCCGCGGATATCACAATTCTCACGAGACCCTTGCTTGACATTCACCAAACTGATATAATTGTGTCCGTTAAATATTTAATGGGTGTTTCGTAATGAATGCAGTGATGTTTCAACGCTGTGTTCATTGTGAATTATTTCTCTCCTCCCTCTGGGAGCCATTATTGATTGTGGCCGTTACGTATGTACGTATACCTGGTCGTATGTCTGTCGCATAGTCTGTCACATTATTTGAACATTAGTCGGATTACAATACATCTTGGTGAGAATGATCGATACTAATCCTGGTTGTGCGTATCGTCGCCCAGTCCCGTTCCTAGTTGTGCGTATCGTCGCCCAGTCCCGTTCCTAGTTGTGCGTATCGACGCCCAGTCCCGTTCCTAGTTGTGCGTATCGTCGCCCAGTCCCGTTCCTAGTTGTGCGTATCGTCGCCCAGTCCCGTTCCTAGTTGTGCGTATCGTCGCCCGGTTCCGTTCCTAGTTGTGCGTATCGTCGCCCAGGTCCGTTCCTAGTTGAGTTTATCGTCGCCCGGTTCCGTTCCTAGTTGTGCGTATCGTCGCCCGGTTCCGTTCCTAGTTGTGCGTATCGTCTCGCTGTTCCGTTCGGATGATACCGCCGACTAATCTGACGGATAAAGGTTGTCTGGACTGCTTCTATCAAGCCCCTAGCCTGATTCGTAATCCAGTTATAGATTCACATCAATAATATGCAAAATGAAAATGTAATGTTTATATCTTCAAGAAGATTATACTATGCATAAATGAGTTGGTACTCATTTCATCCGTTTTGTAAATCTTTCTGGAATACATTATATCTCTTAAAATAATGTTTTCCATCTGTCAATAGAAGACGGATCTGTAGTCCAGTGGTTAACACGTTGGATTTGTAATCCAGGGATCGCAGGTTCGATCCCCCGTCTGACCCTTATAAAAGTAACATGCTTTCAATGGGACTTTAAACCGGGGTCTCGTGTCGGTGCTGTACACCGTGCACGTACAATAACCAGAGGAGACTCTGGAATGGGTCTCTGTCTGTATCATTGCACTATCCTCCAAAATCTAAAAATACTAATCAGGAGGCGTCGCACCATTTCGGGCTATATCGTCGGCGAGCAGTTTACCTAACAACACCTTTTCCTGGGCAGGCTCCAACGGTTAACCAGTACTTGGGTGCACCAATCTCCGTAAGAAACTGCCAACTTTTTCACATAAATGAGACACGACCTGAGCGGGGCTCGAACCCGTGACCATCAGTGATGATAGGTTACAGTGGTATACAAGTCAGCGACCTTAACCCACTCGACCACGGAGGAGGACTAAATAATAGTATAATATTATAGAGTTAACACAAGCTATGGAACATAAAAGGTTGATTAGTACGACCACAACTCTTCATAAGCTCGTGTTAAGTTATAATTTTGTAAGTTTGAATAAAGTTTGCGGTCTCAATTTATTCTGTTATAGATATGTAAGTTTATTGTAGTGACATGTGTGAAGTTATGGCATACACCTAAAACAGGTACAGAAGCAGTGAAACCACCTGGCTCGATGGGGCCCATCTGTAACTAAGTAATGTTTTAATTGGGCGTCGAACATTAGAGCCGGTAATTAATTAACTAGCCCGTGTTACACACTCAATTCGTTTACGATTAACAACACAGTAAAATAATATAATTGTTTACATAATACTGTTATGGTATTAAACTTTATGGGACTTTAATGTCTGGTCAATTATTTCTTGTCGGAGTATGTTAAAATGGACAGTGTGTTTTCATTCACTTTTGACGGTACATACATTTATAAAGCAGTTAATCGTAAATATGATGTACCGCTCGTCCACACGGTTCGCCGTCGGCGAGGGTAAATAAGCTCAATCATCATATGATGTACCGCTCGTCCACACGGTTCGCCGTCGGCGAGGGTAAATAAGCTCAATCATCATATGTTGTACAGTTCGTCCACATGGTTCGCCGTCGGCGAGGGTAAATAAGCTTAATCATCATATGATGTACCGCTCGTCCACATGGTTCGCCGTCGGCGAGGGTAAATAAGCTTAATCATCATATGATGTACCGCTCGTCCACATGGTTCGCCGACGGCGAGGGTAAATAAGCTTAATCATCATATGATGTACCGCTCGTCCACATGGTTCGCCGGCGGCGAGGGTAAATAAGCTCAATCATCATATGATGTACCGCTCGTCCACATGGTTCGCCGGCGGCGAGGGTAAATAAGCTCAATCATCATATGCTGTACAGTTCGTCCACACGGTTCGCCGGCGGCGAGAGTATATAAGCGCAATCATCATATGATGTACCGCTCGTCCACATGGTTCGCCGGCGGCGAGAGTATATAAGCGCAATCATCATATGATGTACCGCTCGCCCACATGGTTCGCCGGCGGCGAGAGTATATAAGCGCAATCATCATATGATGTACCGCTCGTCCACATGGTTCGCCGGCGGCGAGAGTATATAAGCGCAATCATCATATGATGTACCGCTCGCCCACATGGTTCGCAGACGGCGAGAGTATATAAGCGCAATCATCATATGCTGTACAGTTCGTCCACATGGTTCGCCGACGGCGAGAGTATATAAGCGCAATCATCATATGATGTACAGTTCGTCCACATGGTTCGCCGACGGCGAGAGTATATAAGCGCAATCATCATATGATGTACCGCTCGTCCACATGGTTCGCCGACGGCGAGAGTATATAAGCGCAATCATCATATGATGTACCGCTCGTCCACATGGTTCGCCGGCGGCGAGGGTAAATAAGCTTAATCATCATATGATGTACCGCTCGCCCACATGGTTCGCCGGCGGCGAGAGTATATAAGCGCAATCATCATATGCTGTACAGTTCGTCCACATGGTTCGCCGACGGCGAGAGTATATAAGCGCAATCATCATATGATGTACCGCTCGTCCATATGGTTCGCCGACGGCGAGAGTATATAAGCGCAATCATCATATGATGTACCGCTCGTCCACATGGTTCGCCGGCGGCGAGAGTAAATAAGCGCGATCATCATATGATGTACCGCTCGACCATATGGTTCGCCGGCGGCGAGGGTAAATAAGCTCAATCATCATATTGTTGAGTTACAGTAGCTATATAACAGCAGGTGCTTATTGGGCTTATTTACCCTCGCCGCCGGCGAACCATGTGGGCGAGCGAAATAAACACCAGCACTCGCGCTCAGATAAATATGTATAAACTAAGTAAACAGTAACTTTGACAAGAATTGCTTCTTTCACGTTAATTAAATTAAATTATTGTATTAAACATGTAAATGGCAACACACATGTAAATGGCAACACACATGTAAATGGTAACACACATGTAAATGGCAACACACATGTAAATGGTAACACACATGTAAATGGCAACACACATGTAAATGGTAATACACATGTAAATGGCAACACACATGTAAATGGCAACACACATGTAAATGGCAACACACATGTAACGGACGACATACATGTAACGGACGACAGACATGTAACGGGCGACAGACATGTAACGGGCGACAGACATGTAACGGGCGACAGACATGACGGGCGACAGACATGTAAATGGTAACACACATGTAAATGGCAACATACATGCTATAACATTTTCGAAATTCAAGCTATAATCTAGCTTAGTCTAGAGAACACTAATGAAGATTGCCACAGACATATTTAGGTCACCCTCTATAAATAAACAATCAAATAAATATATTTATCTATGTCTACGCTATCACTAGATTTATAGTAAACCGTGACATCGTAGCTAGAAGGTCTACCTTAGCACTAGATTTATAGTAAATCGTGATATTGTAGCTAGAAGATGTACTTTAGCACTAGATTTATAGTAAACCGTGACATCGTAGCTAGAAGGTCTACCTTAGCACTATATTTATAGTAAACCATGACATCGTAGCTAGAAGATGTACTCTAGCACTAGATTTATAGTAAACCGTGACATCGTAGCTAGAAGGTGTACTCTAGCACTATATTTATAGTAAACCGTGACATCGTAGCTAGGACATGTACTTTAGCACTAGATTTATAGTAAACCGTGACATCGTAGCTAGAATATGTACTTTAGCACTAGATTTATAGTAAACCGTGACATCGTAGCTAGAAGATGTACTCTAGCACTAGATTTATAGTAATCCGTGACATTGTAGCTAGAAGATGTACTCTAGCACTATATTTATAGTAAACCGTGACATCGTAGCTAGAATATGTACTTTAGCACTAGATTTATAGTAAACCGTGACATCGTAGCTAGAATATGTACTTTAGCACTAGATTTATAGTAAACCGTGACATCGTAGCTAGAAGATGTACTCTAGCACTATATTTATAGTAAACCGTGACATCGTAGCTAGAAGATGTACTTTAGCACTAGATTTATAGTAAACCGTGACATCGTAGCTAGAAGATGTACTTTAGCACTAGATTTATAGTAAACCGTGACATCGTAGCTAGAAGATGTACTTTAGCACTAGATTTATAGTAAACCGTGACATCGTAGCTAGAAGATGTACTTTAGCACTAGATTTATAGTAAACCGTGACATCGTAGCTAGAAGATGTACTTTAGCACTAGATTTATAGTAAACCGTGACATCGTAGCTAGAAGATGTACTTTAGCACTAGATTTATAGTAAACCGTGACATCGTAGCTAGAAGATGTACTTTAGCACAAGATTTATAGTAAACCGTGACATCGTAGCTAGAAGATGTACTTTAGCACTAGATTTATAGTAAACCGTGACATCGTAGCTAGAAGATGTACTTTAGCACTAGATTTATAGTAAACAGTGACATCGTAGCTAGAAGATGTACTTTAGCACAATATTTATAGTAAACCGTGACATCGTAGCTAGAAGATGTACTTTAGCACTAGATTTATAGTAAACCGTGACATCGTAGCTAGAAGATGTACTTTAGCGCTAGATTTATAGTAAACCGTGACATCGTAGCTAGAAGATGTACTTTAGCGCTAGATTTATAGTAAACCGTGACATCGTAGCTAGAATGTGTACTCTAGCGCTAGATGTATAGTAAACCGTGACATCGTAGCTAGAAGATGTACTCTAGCACTAGATTTATAGTAAACCGTGACATCGTAGCTAGAAGATGTACTTTAGCACTAGATTTATAGTAAACCGTGACATCGTAGCTAGAAGATGTACTTTAGCACTAGATTTATAGTAAACCGTGACATCGTAGCTAGAAGATGTACTTTAGCGCTAGATTTATAGTAAACCGTGACATCGTAGCTAGAAGATGTACTTTAGCGCTAGATTTATAGTAAACCGTGACATCGTAGCTAGAATGTGTACTCTAGCGCTAGATGTATAGTAAACCGTGACATCGTAGCTAGAAGATGTACTCTAGCACTAGATTTATAGTAAACCGTGACATCGTAGCTAGAAGATGTACTTTAGCACTAGATTTATAGTAAACCGTGACATCGTAGCTAGAAGATGTACTTTAGCACTAGATTTATAGTAAACCGTGACATCGTAGCTAGAAGATGTACTTTAGCACTAGATTTATAGTAAACCGTGACATCGTAGTTAGAAGATGTACTTTAGCACTAGATTTATAGTAAACCGTGACATTGTAGCTAGAAGATGTACTTTAGCACTAGATTTATAGTAAACAGTGACATCGTAGCTAGAAGATGTACTTTAGCACAATATTTATAGTAAACCGTGACATCGTAGCTAGAAGATGTACTTTTGCACTAGATTTATAGTAAACCGTGACATCGTAGCTAGAAGATGTACTTTAGCACTAGATTTATAGTAAACCGTGACATCGTAGCTAGAAGATGTACTTTAGCACTAGATTTATAGTAAACCGTGACATCGTAGCTAGAAGATGTACTTTAGCACTAGATTTATAGTAAACCGTGACATCGTAGCTAGAAGATGTACTTTAGCACTAGATTTATAGTAAACCGTGACATCGTAGCTAGAAGATGTACTTTAGCACTAGATTTATAGTAAACCGTGACATCGTAGCTAGAAGATGTACTTTAGCACTAGATTTATAGTAAACCGTGACATCGTAGCTAGAAGATGTACTTTAGCACTAGATTTATAGTAAACCGTGACATCGTAGCTAGAAGATGTACTTTAGCACTAGATTTATAGTAAACCGTGACATCGTAGCTAGAAGATGTACTTTAGCACTAGATTTATAGTAAACCGTGACATCGTAGCTAGAAGATGTACTTTAGCACTAGATTTATAGTAAACCGTGACATCGTAGCTAGAAGATGTACTTTAGCACTAGATTTATAGTAAACCGTGGCATCGTAGCTAGAAGATGTACTTTAGCACTAGATGTATAGTAAACCGTGACATCGTAGCTAGAAGATGTACTCTAGCACTAGATTTATAGTAAACCGTGACATCGTAGCTAGAAGATGTACTTTAGCACTAGATTTATAGTAAACCGTGACATCGTAGCTAGAAGATGTACTTTAGCACTAGATTTATAGTAAACCGTGACATCGTAGCTAGAAGATGTACTTTAGCACTAGATTTATAGTAAACCGTGACATCGTAGTTAGAAGATGTACTTTAGCACTAGATTTATAGTAAACCGTGACATTGTAGCTAGAAGATGTACTTTAGCACTATATTTATAGTAAACCGTGACATCGTAGCTAGAAGATGTACTTTAGCACTAGATTTATAGCAACCGTGACATCGTAGCGAGAATGTTTCGTTATTATTTAAGTTTATTTAACGTCGCTACCGATTTCCCATTTGAGCGAAGGGGAGTTCACCTAACAACACCTTTCCTGGGCAGGCTCCAGCGGTTAACCAGTACTTGGTGCACCAACCTCCGCAAGAAACTGCCAAATTGTTTATATAAATGAGACACGGCCTGAGCGGGGCTCGAACACGTGTCCATCCGTGATGATAGGTTACAGGTTACAGTGGTATACAGGTCAGCAGCAAGAAGCTGTACAAGAAATACAAGCTAAATATTCTGTACACAGTATTATCCAACAACTACTGATCATACCAGAAACTCGCTGGTATTTCATGTCATTTCCTAATATAATAAAAACCAACAATATGAGCGAATACATGATATTATCATCCGCAAATTAAAGTTTATTTCATATGTGAACTGAATACGACGCGATGATCATTCAGTGTTCATTTGTGGTCGATCAATGATGAATCAAATAAGTCTAGAGTAGCTAAATACCATCAGCATGCCCAAGCAGCAGAAGGAAGGCGCCATGATATTGTTTCAAGGCTTAGATAACCCGTTCTCTTTGTTGTTTCTGTTTGTTTGAAATAAATAAAATTAAGTTAAAACAGAATTACGGGGATCATTTCCGCCATAGATAACAATTATCATGTGCTGGTTTGTTAATAAGGTTTACATTTAGGAGTATTTCCTATGTTTATTTAATATATTTATGTAAATAAACACATGTGATCTTGCTTTATATTTTCTTAATAATAATAAAAAATAAAGACAATGCAACCCGGGTTCGATCCTCGGACTGGGAAGTATGCGAGATGGTACGGTGGTCACCAGATCGGACATGTGGGTTTTCAGCGGGTACTCCGGTTTCCTGCCACACGATTGACCACATTTACGCTCTCCTCCGCGCCAACGAGAGTGATTAATATAAGTTGCTAAAACTTGTTTCGCAATCGTTGTAAAATAAATAAAGTTATATAAAATAATAACGCACACCTACATTATATACTAGAGGACATAGAAAACGTACACCTACATTATATACTAGAGGACATAGAAAACGTACACCTACATTATATACTAGAGGACATAGAAAACGCACACCTACATTATATGATTATTATTACATGAAAACGAAATACGAAGGATTCCATCAAAGATATATCACATCTTTATTACAAAACACAAACTGAACAATTAAAAATATTCCAAAATGTATTTATATAGTTATTGTTTTTCATGTAAAACACACTTATTCGAAGTGTGCGTTTTCTATGGCCTAGAAGAAACAAGCTGCGCTTACAACCTTCATGTAAGTGAGTACTACCATTGGCTTATGTGTTTTATTACATGTTATATATGTTGTGTGTCGTCCGTGGCCCAGTGGTAGAGTGTCGGATTTGGAATCGAACGGTCCCGGGTTCGATACTCGGACAGACCACGTATGTAGTGTCATTGAGCAGGACACGTCACACACAATGCTTAGTACTGGTTAATCGCTTAGACCGGTAATCCTGCCCAGGAAAACATGTCTAGGTCCCCGAGAGGGATTTGACATTAATAGAACATACACAGGGGCGTAGCCATGTGGCAAATTATGTGCATGCCCGGGTAAAGAATGTTGAGTGAGCGTAGCGAAGGTTGCTAGGGGGTCCGGGGGCATGCACCCCCGTAATTGTTTGTTTTTTAGAATGCAATTTCCCGCATTCCGCTGCATTTAAAAGACAAATTCGGACATGTTTTTATAACAAATAAACATGACAATACACTGTTCTGCTTAGCTATACATGTACATCAAAAGCAATAACAATTCTATATATATATTTTATTTTGGTCAAAATGATGTGCAGGCCCGGGCCGTTTGGCCTAATGGCAGCTACTCGCCTGATACATACATACATATATGTATATGTGTATCTGTATCTAGAGGACAAGAATACAATGCTAGACATCGTGTTTGCTAGCATTGCTATATATCACAGACCTTCTCTCGCCGTAAAACAAACAAATATGCTGGTAATGAACACCATATATACTAGTATTATATCCCCGAATATCAATACCACATATGACAAGTACAGCCATCTTAATATTTACCGATAAAAGCTGTCCGATATACCGACCACGGAATACTGTCTGTACAAATAGCTTTGCAACGTATTGATTGTTACCAGCTATGGTATTGTAACAATCTAATCGAGTAACCGACGTGGCCAAACTGATTTATATTTGATTTCCCCCCGTCCAACACCCTTGTGTTCTTGGAATGATCATTGAGTAAGCAATACCAATACCATAGTTTGAGCATCACACGATCATTAATGAACAAAATGAGACTTGAAACTTGTTGAATTGTGGATTACAGACGGATATGTAGTCCAGTGGTAACACGCTGGACTGGTAATCCAGGGATCGCAGGTTCGATTCCCCGTCTGACCCTAATAAAATTAACAGTCTTTCAGATGGGACGTTAAACCGAGGTATCGTGTCGGTGCTGTACACCATGCACGTAAAAGAACCAGAGGAGACTCTGGAATGGGTCTCTGTCTGTATCATGCACTATCCTCCAAAAGCCAAAATGATTAATCTCTTCATGAGGCGTCGCTCATATGGGCAACCGGTAGCGACGATAAATAAACGTAAAAAACACACTTGAATTGTGGTGGCCTCATATTCTACCGTATAAACATGTTTTATTGCATGCTTTTACGACACTTATTGAGATTACACATTATTGGGAACAGTCAGGACTCACGTGGTGCATACGGTTTGGTCTGACTACCGAATGATTAGATCCTTCATTTTATTAGTGACAAGTCCAATACGTATCACCTTAGCGACGTACCAGTATCCCATCAGCTGTAACCCTTCTCGGATTGCAGTTGGTCAGAATAAACATCGGACCATACTAACGTGAAACGAATGGACTGTCCGATTTAGCGCAGTGGTTAGCACGCTCGTTACTCACCAATGCAAACCGGGTTCGATCCTCGGACCGGTAAGTATGTGAGATGGTAATGTGACAGCCAGATCGGACAGGTGGGATTTTCTCCACGGGTACTCCGGTTTCCTCCCACACGAATGACCACTAATAAACTGTCATCAGCACCAACGAGAGTGGTTAATATAAGTTGTTACAAATATATTCTCAAATGTTGTAAAATAAATAGTTTATAAAAATAAAAGAAAAGCAACATAACCACTGGACGAAGCATACGGAAGGGAACTAGGCGGATGCTGGGGGCATAATATAGTCGTTCAAATTGTGCTATATACTGATCGATTCGCCACAGTTTGTTAGGATCGAGGTCGGATGAAGAAACGCAACAACGGCACTAGGCTAGTAGGAAATACTTTCATAAAATCCGGCATAAATATATACTAGCAAACTGACACTTGCAAGGTATATGCGAACATCTCCTTCAATGGCTTTCAGACTAGCTGTTCGGTCGACATTAAAGAGTTGTTCTCCCTAGCAACATATCTACAAGTGATCATATCAGAGTCGGGGTTCACCAGGGTTCAATTCTAGGTTCTCAACTGTTCATCAATTTCATTAGTGACATTATCGATGACATAAGATCCTGCATCAACTTATTTGCAGATGATATGAAGCTCTATTAATAGCTACAGATCGTCTCCAATATGATACACTACATGTTCTTCATAGACTGACAACTAGCTTGCACCTGCCAATCATACAACGTCTGCAGCTGTTATCACATCTAGTTAGTGAATCTAACACATGCATTATCTGATCTTATATGTCCAAGTCAAGTCAAATAATTATATTGGCAACAACAAGTTATGTTCATCGCCAAGTAACAAGATTGGCGGTTATCTACAATGCAGCAACTTTACTAACAACTATAGTATAGAACTAGCTTGGTATCTTAGACCCATGGTTACGGAGTTCTGAGCTATATATATATATATACAATGCAGCAACTTTACTAACAACTATAGTATAGAACTAGCTTGGTATCTTAGACCCATGGTTACGGAGTTCTGAACTATATATATATATACAATGCAGCAACTTTACTAACAACTATAGTATAGAACTAGCTTGGTATCTTAGACCCATGATTACGGAGTTCTGAACTAATTTTATATTCACGGTATCTTAATATCAAAGATGTCTGAAATTGCACGTCTTGCCGTTTCTATGGGGAGATATGTGTTTTGCCACCATTTTGTTTATGAATATATATTAAATTATTGCTCAGGAAAAAAAATCGCACACAAAAGACTACGAGATAAATTCGATACAAAATATATGAAATGAACATTAATTACATTATACTGCTTGCTAAATACTTTATATTCAAATGTAAATGTGAGAAGAGTATATCAACTGGTGTCGATTTTGTTGCATATTTTAAGTATAAAATAAAAATAGAGGAAACAATTGCATTGCTCAAAAACAAGCATACTACTTTCACGCTAAAATGGAGACCGTTTCTGAACCAAATTAATTAACTAATCTTTAAATGTTATAGTATATACTCAACCATGCACACGATTTCTCCTCCTATATTTCTCTCTCTCTTTCAAAACACGTAATGACATTTTCTCCATCATATATATACATTGTATTGATATTTAATGTATCTGCGATTAAGCAAACTATATAAAAGACATTAATTTATGATAGTACAATGTACATTGTATTGTTAACATATATTGATTTTGTATTTATGTATGTTGATAGAGAAACAAAAAATGGAATTAAAATATAATTCAATACATAAAATCCAAAACGAAATGTGTCAGACACGTGTTTTAGAAAACCTACAACTAGAGACCAAGTGCGAAACTTTAATGGAAAACAGATATAAATATATAAATGCAAACTTATTATGTTCTATAAACTGAGTATAAATATTTACACTTGGCAATATTTCATCATTCGAGTCCCCGACAAGTAGATACCCAGTACAATATAAGGAATAGAGAAAACACAATTCGGATAGAAATTCGAGTCGTAACAGATAGCGAGAGCCCATTTAAGGAAAATATAGCGACGATAAATAAACTCAACACACACAATTAATTAATTATTTATTTATCGTTACAGAAAACGCTTAGTCTGAAGTGAGCCGGAGTGAGCCGGTGCGAGCCGGAGTGAGCCGAAGTGATCCGGTGCGAGCCGGAGTGAGCCGAAGTGAGTAGGTGCGAGCCGGAGTGAGCCGAAGTGAGCCGGAGTGAGCCGAAGTGAGTAGGTGCGAGCCGGAGTGAGCCGGAGTGAGCCGGTGCGAGCCGGAGTGAGCCGAAGTGAGCCGGAGTGAGCCGAAGTGAGCCGGTGCGAGCCGGAGTGAGCCGGTGCGCAAGCGAGGTGGCGTATCAGGTAGGATGCAAACGGAGTGTGGAAGGCTCGCCCATAGGGTCCGCCACCAGGGGTGACAGTAAATACGCCCGCTCATCATCAACACAGTGTGCATATTGACCCGGTGACACAAGGGCGCAATACATAACTTGACCCAGTGGCTAGCCTGGGTTCCAGTCTGTCGATTTTTCACTTTTTAACTTCTAGCCAGATGACGTTGATATGTTCAGAAACTCAATACAGCCCAATTAATAGTCTCGGTGTTAAACTATATTTATTTGACTGACCAGGCAAAATATATCGACGCCTGTTCCCAGGCTACCTGTGGTGTGCATTCACAGAAACGTGGAATCAACATATACATAGGGAAGCAGGAATACTAAGTGCTGAATACATATTGTTAGTCTTAATAAATACATGTTATACATCAGTTCCTGGTGTATACATCATGTCTATGCTATATGCAGTGTAATATGACCAAACAAATGAAAGTCGTGATAGCGCAGTAGATGCGCGTTCGCTTCAGGTGCGAAAGGTCCGGAATTCGAGCCCCACTGGAGCCGTTACGATTGTACCCTTAGGCAAGGCATTTAAATTCCACGTTGCCTCTTCTCTCTCCTTCATGGCGATGGATTCCATCAGGAATGAGGTCTCGAGAGTGATTAATATAAGTTGTAAGAACTTGTTTCGCAATCGAGCTAAAATAAATTTGTATAAATAAACAACAACACAAATGAATGCTACACATGACAACAGCTTGCATGCTCAGCCTTTATCTATATATATCTTACATACAGTGTAATTTATCTATGTATATCTTACAGACAGTGTAATTTACCTATGTATATCTTACATACAGTGTAATTTATCTATGTATATCTTACATACAGTGTAATTTACCTATGTATATCTTACAGAGAGTGTAATTTACCTATGTATATCGTACAGACAGTGTAATTTACCTATGTATATCTTACAAACAATGTAATTTACCTATGTATATCTTACATACAGTGTAATTTACCTATGTATATCTTACAGAGAGTGTAATTTACCTATATATCTTACAAACAATGTAATTTACCTATGTATATCTTACAGACAGTGTAATTTACCTATGTATATCTTACAGACAGTGTAATTTACCTATGTATATCTTACATCTTACATACAGTGTAATTTACCTATGTATATCTTACAGTGTAATTTACCTATGTATATCTTACAGAGAGTGTAATTTACTTATATATCTTACAAACAATGTAATTTACCTATGTATATCTTACAGACATTGTAATTTACCTATGTATATCTTACATACAATGTAATTTACCTATGTATATCTTACAGACAGTGTAATTTACCTATGTATATCTTACAGACAGTATTATTTACCTCTGTATATCTTACAGACAGTGTATTTTACCTATGTATGACTTGCATACAGTGTAATTTACCTATGTATAACCTACATACAGTGTAATTTACCTATGTATATCTTACAGTGTAATTTACCTATGTATATTGTACGTACAGTGTAATTTACCTATGTATATCTTACAGACAGTGTAATGTACCTATGTATATCTTACAGACAGTGTAATTTACCTATGTATATCTTACAGACAGTGTAATTTACCTATGTATATCTTACATACAGTGTAATTTACCTATGTATATCTTACAGTGTAATTTACCTATGTATATCTTACAGATAGGTAAATTACCTATGTATATCTTACATACAGTGTAATTTACCTATGTTAATCTTACATACAGTGTAATTTACCTATGTATATCTTACAGACAGTGTAATTTACCTATGTATATCTTACATACAGTGTAATTTACCTATGTATTTATTTCAGACAGTGTAATGTACCTATGTATTTATTACAGACAGTGTAATGTACCTATACATTTATTACAGACAGTGTAATTTACCTATGCATTTATTACAGACAGTGTAATGTACCTATGCATTTATTACAGACAGTGTAATTTACCTATGCATTTATTACAGACAGTGTAATTTACCTATACATTTATTACAGACAGAGTAATTTACCTATACATTTATTACAGACAGTGTAATTTACCTATGCATTTATTACAGACAGTGTAATTTACCTATACATTTATTACAGACAGAGTAATTTACCTATACATTTATTACAGACAGTGTAATTTACCTATGCATTTATTACAGACAGTGTAATTTACCTATACATTTATTACAGACAGAGTAATTTACCTATACATTTATTACAGACAGTGTAATTTACCTATGCATTTATTACAGACAGTGTAATTTACCTATACATTTATTACAGACAGTGTAATTTACCTATGCATTTATTACAGACAGTGTAATGTACCTATGCATTTATTACAGACAGTGTAATTTACCTATGCATTTATTACAGACAGTGTAATGTACCTATGCATTTATTACAGACAGTGTAATTTACCTATACATTTATTACAGACAGTGTATATATGTGTGTGTAATAATATTTAATATAAGCATATACATCTTACAGACAGAATAATTTACCTATATCTATCTTACAGACAGAATAATTTACCTATATCTACCTTACAGACAGAATAATTTACCTATATCTACCTTACAGACAGAATAATTTACCTATATCTATCTTACAGACAGAATAAAATACCTATATCTACCTTACAGACAGTGTAATTGTTGGTAAGGAAACTTGCGTTCAAATAGATAACATTAAACTCGCACGTGCATTGAATACACCCAATACTAATTAACTTCAGAATAAATGTGTATCCCCGTGGTACTGATGCTGTAAAACAGGGTATATTAGATATGGTAATAAACACGCATACTAAATAATAGAAAAGTCAATGTGGTATAATTTCAAATTTTAATAGAGTTTTACATTAAAATATACATACAGATGTATGGGGTGTAGTGCCTGGTATGCTATGATGTGTGATGCGTTGCTATGGTGATGTCAGGGGTGAACATTTATGGGGCCAACTATCAGGTACGGTGTCCGAGGTTATCTTGCACTGGTCCGCCTCCGTGGTCGAGTGGCTAAGATCGCTGACTTGTTATACCACTGTAACCTATCATCACTGATGGTCACAGGTTCGAGCCCCGCTCAGGCCGTGTCTCATTTATATGAAAAAGTTGGCACTTTCTTACGGAGGTTGGTGTACCCAAGTACTGGTTAACCGCTGGAGCCTGCCCAGGAAAGGTGTTGCTAAGTAAACTGCCCGCCGGCGATATAGCCCGAAATGGTGCTGATGCAGGCGTAAAACCCGAAATATAACATAAATATAACATAAATATAACATAAATATAACATATCTGGCACTGATTTTGTTTTGAAGATGCTTAATGATTTCCGGCATTTTTGACATATATTATTTGGTGGATTGTCAAGTCCTTTTTAATAATGTTCAGTTTCCCTTTGTAGTGATTAATCTTACACGTTGTAGGT
>CM026387.1:76342166-76362166 GCA_014843695.1 Archivesica marissinica | reverse complement strand
AATAAACGTAAAACACACACACCTAAATTTGATAGAGCGATTAAAATCAAGTTAATCACCCACCTCAGTACGACAAGTATACCATACCATTTGTATCATACAGTGACGGGGCATTTCTTAGTTCATACAAATTTATTTTAGCTCGATTGTGAAACAAGTTCTTACAACTTATATTAATCACACTCGAGACATCATTCATGATGCAATCCATCGCCATGTGGGAGAGAGAAGAGGCAATGTGGAATTTAAATGCCTTGTAACGGCTTCAAGCGGGCTCGAACTCCTGACCTTTCGCACATGAAGCGAACACGCGCTAACACAGCGCTATATCGACTTCCGCGACCTGCATTTCTTGAACCTATGCATATATTGATGGCTGGGTTGTCCTCAGTGTTGAAAGATAAAACTAATCGCTTGCAGTTCACTGTAAGGATATTTTAATCTGATATTCATTTGAATAAAAACTGTTTTGAGAATATGTAGATTTAGTTAACTAAGTGCAAAATGCACATGGAGACAGTTTGGCAGGATGTAATGTCTAAAATGTGGCGCATGCTCCAGAAAACCAGCTATTCGTATACGTCATGGTATACGTATCAACTCTTAAAGGCTCTGTTACTCATACAGTCTTTCAACTGGGACTTTAAACCGAGGTCTCGTGTCGATGCTTTACATCGTGCACGTAAAAGAACATACTCTGGAATGGGTATCTGCGTGTATCATTGCACTCGCTCATATGGGCAATAGGTAGCGACGATACATAAACGTAAAACACATATACAATCTGGGGAAAGTGCAGTATTTGTTCTCACACAACTCTCATCGGTTTAATCCTTTTATTCCCACTTGCTGTTGTCCAGTAGACATATATGTCATATGCATACAACTTAAAGTTATGGCGAATGCACAAGTTCAAATTGAGTTTGTCCGCAACAAACGCGGTGGACAAAGTATTGTTGTTGGTGGTTACAGGTTCATGGTATGTATATATATAGTTGCTGTCTGTCTGCGTGTCTGTCCGTCCGTTTGATTGTATTTGATCTTAAACACTTTTAAACACATTCTGTCCGTCTGCATGTCTATCCGTCCCACACCCGTATTTACCTAATTTTATATAAGTGGGAACAATAGGACTACACCCTCTCATCACATGTGATTTAAGGAAAACATATAAAGTGGCATATTACTGAAGCATACGTGTACAGTCTACACCCGCTATGTCAAAGTCGGTTATGTCGAATTCTCCGAATATCTCGAAATCGGGTCAAAGTCCCGTTTCCAAGAATATTCCAAAATGTTTAAAACAATGTATTTATGTACAGTCTACATCCATTATATTAAAGTCGGTTATGTCGAATTATCCGGTTATCTCGAAGTCGTATCAAAGTCCCGTTTCAAACATTATCATTTTACAAATAACTGGCTATGTTTATATCGAATTTCGTTAATCCAATCTTCGGCTATGTCGAAGTATTTTGTTCGGTCCGACGAAATTCGACATACCGGATGTATGACCTGTAATTATACAAAATAGCTCACTGTAACCCATCATCACTAATGGTCATGGGTTTGAGCGCCGCTCAGACCGTGTCTCTTTATACGAAAAAGTTCTTACGGAGGTTGGTGCACCAAGTACTGGTTAACCGCTGGAGCCTGCCCATGAAAGGTGTTGTTAGATAAACTGCCCGTCGCTCAAATCGGCAACATCGGCAACCGGTAGCGACGTTAAATAAACTTAAATACACAAAAACGCAATAGCAGGCCTATCTATATCTGACGTTACGTTTAATACATCGTAATAGAGTTATAGAATTTCACATCGGTATATTGTTATGTTATGTTATATTTCGTGTTTTACGCTTGAATTTTCAGGATCATCTATTTGGAATTCATTACCTCACGCAGTTCAAAAAGCTCCAACTATCCAACAGTTCAAAATTCTCTACTTAAGGTAGAACTATAACAATTCAAACTAATCGCGTACTTCTACTGTTATTATACACGTGTATTGCCATTGTTATATTTATTAGAATCGGAAAATTGCTGTCTTTAAGTTAATTTCATACATACCACTACAAGTCAAAGCTGCACATTGTTAGATAGATCTAGTATCATTAATTGTCTCATTCCCATTTTCTACTCTGCTAGCCAATTCCATATATCATCATATTCCATTACATATTAAATATAGTTTCTCTATTTTTCAGCTTTTACATTATATATTACTATATTATTTCCAATGTGCAGTTCTCACTTATAGTGCTATCTTTTGATTGCATTTGATTGTATATATGTTGAGGGCCTCGTGGTAGATTAACTTTTGTTAAAATGAGTACTCTCGTTAAATAAAGTCTTTATTATTATTTTGGGCTATTTCGCCGGCGGGCAGTTTACCTAACAACACCTTTCCTGGGCATGCTCCAGTGGTTAACCAGTACTTGGGTGCACCAACCTCCGTAAGAAACCGCCAACTTTTTCATATAAATGAGACACGCCCTGAGCGGGGCTTGAACCCGTGACTATCAGTGATGATAGGTTACAGTGGTATACAAGTCAGCGACCTTAACCACTCGACTACGAAGGCGGACCGGTATATTGTATTGTAATTTTCATCGCAAACATTGAATGGAATGTAATTACTGAGACAATGTGACAATGTGTCAAAGTATTTTCCAATCTGGTGTGTGTGTTTTCGTTTATTTATCGTCGCTACTGGGGTTGCCCATATGAGCGACGCCTCCGGAAGAGATTAGTCTACTCTAGGTTTCTGCTCCAATGTAGTAGTATGCACGTACAGTGAACCTTTCATTGCTATCGCAATTGTAGTTAAGGTCATTGTCTGATATTCCGCCTAGCGATGTATATGGGTAAATGCTTTTTTTCACTTGTACTGAATCCAGCATCACAATACGATACTAACGTTGCATGACATCCACCAAGCAATAGAGCGATAATTGAAGAATGTGAGTGGACAGGAGGTAGGTATCGACACTAGATACGGCTACTCATTACGTTACGTCTATATGTATTGAAGTATATAACTACATGAACTCCTGTTTGTGGTTGGTAACATGATTTGTTCCAAGGTCAATTGAATGAATGATTCAATGATTCAGAAACAGTATTTTGAAACTGTGTCTTATTATTGTTTGAAGAAGGTTGTTGGTATGCACTCCGATACACGCTGATCATATATACTCTGATCATAGGACCGTTCAGGTATACGCTGATCATAGGACCGTTCAGGTATACGCTGATCATAGGACCGTTCAGGTATACGCTGATCATAGGACCGTTCAGGTATACGCTGATCATAGGACCGTTCAGGTATACGCTGATCATAGGACCGTTCAGGCATACGCTGATCATAGGACCGTTCAGGTATACGCTGATCATAGGACCGTTCAGGTATACGCTGATCATAGGACCGTTCAGTTATACGCTGACCATAGGACCGTTCCGTTATACGCTGATCATAGGACCGTTCCGTTATACGCTGATCATAGGACCGTTCAGGTATACGCTGATCATAGGACCGTTCCGTTATACGCTGATCATAGGACCGTTCCGTTATACGCTGATCATAGGACTGTTCAGTTATATGCTGATCATAGGACCGTTCCGTTATACGCTGATCATAGGACCGTTCCGTTATACGCTGATCATAGGACCGTTCCGTTATACGCTGATCATAGGACTGTTCCGATATACGCTGATCATAGGACCGTTCCGTTATACGCTGATCATAGGACCGTTCAGATATACGCTGATCATAGGACCGTTCCGTTATACGCTGATCATAGGACTGTTCCGATATACGCTGATCATAGGACTGTTCAGTTATATGCTGATCATAGGACCGTTCCGTTATACGCTGATCATAGGACCGTTCCGTTATACGCTGATCATAGGACTGTTCCGTTATACTCTGATCATAGGACCGGTCAGATATACGCTGATCATAGGACCGTTCCGTTATACGCTGATCATAGGACCGTTCAGATATACGCTGATCATAGGACCATTCCGTTATACGCTGATCATAGGACCGTTCAGATATACGCTGATCATAGGACCGTTCCGTTATACGCTGATCATAGGACTGTTCCGTTATACGCTGATCATAGGACCGTTCAGATATACGCTGATCATAGGACCGTTCAGGTATACGCTGATCATAGGACCGTTCAGGTATACGCTGATCATAGGACCGTTCAGGTATACGCTGATCATAGGACCGTTCAGGTATAAGCTGATCAAAATGTGATCATAGGACTGTTCATTAAATATGTACTGATAGTTATAGCCGTATTGATTAGTGTTTCTATATATATATATGCACGTGTGTCCATACATCGATGGATATGTGACGTTTTGCACTTATGCATTGTATTGGCAATGTTCACTAATAACGATGCACATTATATATCCTCTGCATGCGCACTAATTGCAACTGAATAAAATATATGCACACACTGAACCGCAATGTCTATCTACACACGTGGTATCAACCAAAATCACAATACGCAGGCAACTGCAGTATTAAAAGAAATACTTCCTAGTGTGGGATGGAATACCGAGGTTGCATATATTTCCCTATGGTGCAACTTTGTATACGTTTATGGTGATAAATGAGCGGACGATGCTTTAATACAATTATCTAACGTCTCTCTCCTCGCGCCGCGGATGATAATGCATTTATATGTCTCCTTGGAGACTACACCTATAGAGAGTTACGTTAACAGTTGTTCCATGCCATTCTATTTATGTCAGGGAAGTACATCCCACAAAACACTTGTCAACATAAACTGCATGCAATAAGATTAACACTACACGTCATACCTGTCCAAATATACCACATGGAATATACAATAATAATAGTTATGTGTAATATATAGCTTCATTCTTAGCTGATACGTTCACTACAACGGGTGTGTCCGCTTCTCACCAATGCGACCCGGGTTCGATCCTCGGCCGGTAAGCATGTGAAATGGTACGGTGGTCGCCAGATCGGACAGGTGGGTTTTCTTCGGGGATTCCGGTTTCCTCCCACACGAATGATCACATTTACGCTTTCATCCGAGCCAACGAGAGTGATTAATATAAGTTGTTAAAGCTTGTTTCACAGTCGTTGTAATATAAATAAGTTTAAACTTAAACGGCTGTGTCAATATTAGGCAGTATGTTGCACGTATTCTATTAACCGGTTATGGCGTGTATGTCGCGATTGAGGCACATATCGCGGCAGCAGCATGTGACACATGGATCTTAATACCGGTTTTACTTTCTACAGGTGTTCACAAGCATTGTAACTACCGTAAGCTGGTAAGCGACTTGTGGCGCGTTGGTGTTAACTATCTGGTCTGCTGGCTTTAATGTTTGTGTGTTTTACGTTTATTTATCGTCGCTACCGGTTGCCCACATGAGCGACGCCTCCTGAAGATATTAGTCATTTTAGATTTTGGAGGATAGTGCAATGATACAGAGAGAGACCCATTCCTGTTCACTATATATTTCACCTAGCAGTAAGCCACCAATGGATGAACTTGATTACTTAGTTGCCACGCATTGCCCGAAATTAAGTGGGTTTAGAATTGCCCGAAATTGTGGAAGTGGGTTTAGAATTACCCGAAGTTGTGGAAGTGGGTTTAGAATTACCCGAAGTTGTGGAAGTGGGTTTAGAATTACCCGAAATTGTGGAAGTGGGTTTAGAATTACCCGAAGTTGTGGAAGTGGGTTTAGAATTACCCGAAGTTGTGGAAGTGGGTTTAGAATGTGCCGAAGTTGTAGAAGTGGGTTTAGAATTACCCGAAGTTGTAGAAGTGGATTTAGAATTACCCGAAGTTGTGGAAGTGGGTTTAGAATTACCTGAAGTTGTGGAAGTGGGTTTAGAATTTGCCGAAGTTGTAGAAGTGGGTTTAGAATTACCCGAAGTTGTGTAAGTGGGTTTAGAATTACCCGAAGTTGTGGAAGTGGGTTTAGAAATTGCCGAAGTTGTAGAAGTGGGTTTAGAATTACCCGAAATTGTGGAAGTGGGTTTAGAATTACCCGAAGTTGTAGAAGTGGGTTTAGAATTACCCGAAGTTGTAGAAGTGGGTTTAGAATTATCCGAAATTGTGGAAGTGGGTTTAGAATTACCCGAAGTTGTGGTAGTGGGTTTAGAATTACCCGAAGTTGTAGAAGTGGGTTTAGAATTACCCGAAGTTGTGGTAGTGGGTTTAGAATTACCCGAAGTTGTGGAAGTGGGTTTAGAATTAGCCGAAGTTATAGAAGTGGGTTTAGAATTACCCGAAGTTGTGGAAGTGTGTTTAGAATTACCCGAAGTTGTAGAAGTGGGTTTAGAATTATCCGAAGATGTTGATGTTTTTTGCAGACTAAATGACGATTTATGAAGAGGAACATTTTATTCTACATGTGGTGCTTTTGGAATAGTAGTCTATGGTGTTTGCAAACCGGGAGAGTTTGATTTCCCACGTTCTGAATCATAAGTCTATGTAGACGCATCAATGCACTGTGTTGATTTATTTGCATGTGCTTTTGGTATAGAGGAATATGTTGATGCTGGTGTATTGTATCTGGAATTGATAATTTTCCTAGCATCTGAGACTACAATAGTATGTGTGATTTTGACCTGGAGAATTTCATGCTCTATTTTCCAAGTCTTACAGTTGTGAGACTTGGCTGAATGTGACTCACTGCAATTCATACAGGATACTGAACATCGCTTGTAGTCGTTGTGAGAGTGACCATTGCCAGCACACAGGTGACACAGCATGTCAATAGTACCATTGTACTAGTATACGGATCTGGGACATAAATATCCACTTTTGTAAGTAGATATCCCATGTGACTGTACGTGATAAGGTTGGAGTGCATACTGTGAGAATGATTGTGCTTATTTGTATTTCTCTATTGTCTTTTAATTTTAATGCGTCTAGCCGCAGTGAGTGACATGTGGATCTACACGTCTACAATTGCAGTCTCAACAACGCCAGCAAGATGAGGGCAACGAATGACCCCTGTTGATGAGTTGAGAGACTGGTGTGGATTACATTCACAAGAAAGATTGTAGAGTTATGTCTAGAAAGTAGATTGTGAGCGTGGTGAGGATTGCATACTTCAACTAACATGCTTTCAGTTCGGAGCTTTTATACCGATTTCGGAACTCTCCTGCAATGCTTTCTGTTTTGGGTTTAAATATGTTTTGCTTGTGTCGTTTAATTCTATGATTAAAAATCTGGTATAAGGCGTATTTGATGGTTGGTGAGAAGAGTTCTGACTTGCCGTGTCACCACAGTCAGGGTCGTTTTTTCTTTGGAGTATCCATATTAAATAGTTGTTGTTTCGTCACTTGTAACCCCATGGAGTCCAACAAGGGAACCGGATCCTGGGACCGGAAGTATGTGAGATGGTACGGTGGTCGCCAGATCGGATAGGAGAGTTTTCTCCGTGTACTCCGGTATCCTCCCACACGAATGACCACATATACGCTTTCATCCACGCCAAGGAGAGTGATTAATATAAGTTGTTAGAACTTACTTCGCAATCGTAGTAAAATAAATCAAGTTTAAAGTTTTATTAATATCATGGAGACACATTTCTTTTAAAACTACTTTTATGTCGACTGATTAACATCATATGTGTGATATGGAATTACAGAGCTGACAGCGTGGCTGTGCTCAGTAAAACGTGGAGCTTTCCTTTCAATAAGGTTTTAGGGGATATCAGTAAAACGTGTAGCTTTCCTTCCAATAAGGTTTTAGGGGATTTCGTCTGGTGATCCAAAATTCTTATTGCAGATTGTTGGTCACAGTAATCCGTTTATTGGAGACACTATTATATTGAGGTATTGCAATTCAAATGTAGTGATGAAAACTATTAGAAAAATAAATTCCCATTCTGATGTTGTGTAACAGGTCACAACACTTATTCTCTACTGTTTTACATTCGTTATCAGGAATAGAATCTTCAGTGTTATGGAATAGCCATCAATTTCAGACTGAACGGAAGTATCCAAATTACAAAGCCATGTTCAAACAACAGATATATGTGCAGCGGATGTCTGCGACTTTAGATTTGTCGAGAGAGAGAGAGAGAGAGAGAGAGAGAGAGATCGCGCGAATTGTTGATTACAACTACCAATAGTTACTCATGTCAGTTCCGGATGTTAAATATGATGGTGTCACATTCAAGAGAAACCATTATTACATAATAGTATGTTATGTTATGTGTCTAGTACGCTGGAAGTCCCATGCCTTTCACCACACGATGATCTCATAAGTTAGTTTTTAATAAAAGGTATAAACATTTTAAAATATTGCTAAACAAGCTATAACAACTTACGAACGTATATATACACAGCGAGGTTTGGTGCACTTACGGTTGGTACATAAGCTGTTCTGCCTGACTCAAGTCATACCTGTATGAAAATATTAATGTATGTGGTTGATTTTATTTACACAAAAACAGTATACCTTGCATTACACACATTAATATAACCACGACAATTTAATGACATGAGAATGACAATGAACAATACATACATTGCATTAAGTGAACGCATGCGTACAACCCATAGCGTTCTCCTTAAGCACGCGTCTTGCCGCGACGTCCATGTGCAAGCACCATCAGCGATATCCAAATGCAACTATCCCTTGCGATCTCAATACACAGCCACACAGCCATTCACGGCAACCTTCATAAGTGCACAATATGCCGCGAGTTTCATGGGAAATCATCCGTAGTGACTTGAATACGCACACAACTCGCCACAATATCTACGCACAACAACACGTCACGGCACCCATAGACAACTATATGCCTCTGTAACATAATCACGTGGGTGCATACGACCATGTGCATGTAAATTGATTTCATTAATTTATGCCTAATTTTATACTGAGCTATGATTTTTAATTATTAGTATTGATACTATTATAGCATATATGGATTTGCACTTGGTGACTTAGAGGACTAAATATCGTCGATGCAGTTAGTACTTATATATATGTTTGTACTTTTAGTATATTTAGGAGGGACTGTTTCAATATGGCATACGCGTAATGTGTGACATTGTCATTGCACAATATAATGACATCATAATATGCTGCTCATACAGTTATAACAGAATAATAAACTGGAAATAGCGGGTTACATGTCACGTGTTATCCATCAGCTGTTAGTGTTATAACACGCTGATTGTTTTGCTTACGTCACGGAATAAATATAGCAATAAATATAATTCGGTTTCAGAATGCTAATGAAGCAACAATCTGAATAACATGACGAATTGATTGGCTAAGATTCCTCACGAGAGTTTGACCATTTTATTGTGGATAGTATAAATATCGTTCCTTGCAATGAGAAGACCCGGATTGCCAGTTGCATGTCGTATGTGCTGGTTAAATGTTGCAGGTCCGATGCATTCTAACATTACTAATTGATAAAAAGTATTATTTTGAAATACATTTAGTTGTCGACTTCACAACTAACGATCATGGATAAAACTACAAAGCGTACAGGACCACACCAGTCGCTATGTTGCACCACAACCTCCATACGCACACAACCCGCAGCGACCTCTATGTGCAAACACCCACGGCAACAGCCATGTTCAACAATCCGCCACGACCTCCATGCACAGATGACCGCCAGTACCTCCATACGTACACAACCCGCAGCGACCTCTATGTGCAAACACCCACGGCAACAGCCATGTTCAACAATCCGCCACGACCTCCATGAACAGATGACCGCCAGTACCTCCAACGTACACAACCCGCAGCGACCTCATGTGCAAACCACGGCAACAGCCACAAACACAACCCACACACAAACACCACCAACACCATCAACAATCCGCCACGACCTCCATGCACAGATGACCGCCATACCTCCAACGTACACAACCGCAGCGACTTATGTGCAAACACCCACGGCAACAGCCATGTTCAACAATCCGCCACGACCTCCATCACAGATGACCGCCAACCTCCATACGTACACAACCCGCAGCGACCTCTATGTGCAAACACCCACGGCAACAGCCATGTTCAACAATCCGCCACGACCTCCATGCACAGATGACCGCCAGTACATCCAACGTACACAACCCGCAGCGACCTCTATGTGCAAACACCCACGGCAACAGCCATGTTCAACAATCCGCCACGACCTCCATGCACAGATGACCGCCAGTACCTCCATACGTACACAACCCGCAGCGACCTCTATGTGCAAACACCCACGGCAACAGCCATGTTCAACAATCCGCCACGACCTCCATGCACAGATGACCGCCAGTACCTCCATACGTACACAACACGCAGCGACCTCTATGTGCAAACACCCACGGCAACAGCCATGTTCAACAATCCGCCACGACCTCCATGCACAGATGACCGCCATACCTCCATACGTACACAACCCGCAGCGACCTCTATGTGCAAACACCCACGGCAACAGCCATGTTCAACAATCCGCCACGACCTCCATGCACAGATGACCGCCAGTACCTCCATACGTACACAACCCGCAGCGACTCTATGTCAAACACCCACGGCAACAGCCAGTTCAACAATCCGCCACGACCTCCATGCACAGATGACCGCCAGTACCTCCATACGTACACAACACGCAGCGACCTCTATGTGCAAACACCCACGGCAACAGCCATGTTCAACAATCCGCCACGACCTCCATGCACAGATGACCGCCAATGCCTCCATACGTACACAACCCGCAGCGACCTCTATGTGCAAACACCCACGGCAACAGCCATGTTCAACAATCCGCCACGACCTCCATGCACAGATGACCGCCAGTACCTCCATACGTACACAACCCGCAGCGATCTCTATGTGCAAACACCCACGGCAACAGCCATGTTCAACAATCCGCCACGACCTCCATGCACAGATGACCGCCAGTACCTCCATACGTACACAACCCGCAGCGACCTCTATGTGCAAACACCCACGGCAACAGCCATGTTCAACAATCCGCCACGACCTCCATGCACAGATGACCGCCAGTACCTCCATACGCACACAACCCGCAGCGACCTCTATGTGCAAACACCCACGGCAACAGCCATGTTCAACAATCCGCCACGACCTTCATGCACAGATGACCGCCAGTATCTCCATACGTACACAACCCACAGCGACCTATATGTGAAAACACCCACGGCAACAGCCATGTTCAACAATCCGCCACGACCTCCATGCACAGATGACCGCCAATACCTCCATACGTACACAAGCCGCAGCGACCTCTATGTGCAAACACCCACGGCAACAGCCATGTTCAACAATCTGCCACGACCTCCATGCACAGATGACCGCCAGTACCTCCATACGTACACAACCCGCAGCGACCTCCATGTGCAAACACCCACGGCAACAGCCATGTTCAACAATCCGCCATGACCTCCATGAACAGATGACCGCCAATGCCTACATACGTACACAACCCGCAGCGACCTCTATGTGCAAACACCCACGGCAACAGCCATGCTCAACAATCCGCCACGACCTCCATGCACAGATGACCGCCAGTACCTCCATACGTACACAACCCGCAGCGATCTATATGTGCAAACACCCACGGCAACAGCCATGTTCAACAATCCGCCACGACCTCCATACACAGATGACCGCCAGCACCTCCATACGTACACAACCCGCAGCGACCTCTATGTTCAAACACCCACGGCAACAGCCATGTTCAACAATCCGCCACGACCTCCATGCACAGATGACCGCCAGTACATCCACACGTACACAACCCGCAGCGATCTATATGTGCAAACACCCACGGCAACAGCTATGTTCAATAATCCGCCACGACCTCCATGCACAGATGACCGCCAGTACCTCCATACGTACACTACCCGCAGCGATCTCTATGTGCAAACACCCACGGCAACAGCCATGTTCAACAATCCGCCACGACCTCCATGCACAGATGACCGCCAGTACCTCCATACGTACACAACACGCAGCGACCTCTATGTGCAAACACCCACGGCAACAGCCATGTTCAACAATCCGCCACGACCTCCATGCACAGATGACCGCCAGTACCTCCATACGTACACAAGCCGCAGCGACCTCTATGTGCAAACACCCACGGCAACAGCCATGTTCAACAATCCGCCACGACCTCCATGCACAGATGACCGCCAGTACCTCCATACGCACACAACCCGCAGCGACCTCTATGTACAAACACCCACGGCAACAGCCAGGTTCAACAATCCGCCACGACCTCCATACACAGATGACCGCCAGTACCTCCATACGTACACAACACGCAGCGACCTCTATGTGCAAACACCCACGGCAACAGCCATGTTCAACAATCCGCCACGACCTCCATGCACAGATGACCGCCAGTACCTCCATACGTACACTACCCGCAGCGACCTCTATGTGCAAACACCCACGGCAACAGCCATGTTCAACAATCCGCCACGACCTCCATGCACAGATGACCGCCAATGCCTCCATACGTACACAACCCGCAGCGATCTCTATGTGCAAACACCCACGGCAACAGCCATGTTCAACAATCCGCCACGACCTCCATGCACAGATGACCGCCAGTACCTCCATACGTACACAACCCGCAGCGACCTCTATGTGCAAACACCCACGGCAACAGCCATGTTCAACAATCCGCCACGACCTCCATGCACAGATGACCGCCAGTACCTCCATACGCACACAACCCGCAGCGACCTCTATGTGCAAACACCCACGGCAACAGCCATGTTCAACAATCCGCCACGACCTTCATGCACAGATGACCGCCAGTATCTCCATACGTACACAACCCACAGCGACCTATATGTGAAAACACCCACGGCAACAGCCATGTTCAACAATCCGCCACGACCTCCATGCACAGATGACCGCCAATACCTCCATACGTACACAAGCCGCAGCGACCTCTATGTGCAAACACCCACGGCAACAGCCATGTTCAACAATCCGCCACGACCTCCATGCACATATGACCGCCAAAACCTCCAAACGTACACAACCCGCAGCGACCTCTATGTTCAAACACCCACGGCAAAAGCCGGGTTCAACAATCCGCCACGACCTCCATGCACAGATGACCGCCAATACCTCCATACGTACACAACCCGCAGCGACCTATATGTGCAAACACCCACGGCAACAGCCGGGTTCAACAATCCGCCACGACCTCCATGCACAGATGACCGCCAGTACCTCCATACGCACACAACCCACAGCGACCTATATGTGCAAACACCCACGGCAACAGCCGGGTTCAACAATCCGCCACGACCTCCATGCACAGATGACCGCCAGTACCTCCATACGCACACAACCCGCAGCGACCTATATGTGCAAACACCCACGGCAACAGCCGGGTTCAACAATCCGCCACGACCTCCATACACAGATGACCGCCAGCACCTCCATACGTACACAACCCGCAGCGACCTCTATGTGCAAACACCCACGGCAACAGCCATGTTCAACAATCCGCCACGACCTCCATGCACAGATGACCGCCAGTACCTCCATACGTACACAACCCGCAGCGACCTATATGTGAAAACACCCACGGCAACAGCCATGTTCAACAATCCGCCACGACCTCCATGCACAGATGACCGCCAGTACCTCCATACGTACACTACCCGCAGCGATCTCTATGTGCAAACACCCACGGCAACAGCCATGTTCAACAATCCGCCACGACCTCCATGCACAGATGACCGCCAGTACCTCCATACGTACACAACACGCAGCGACCTCTATGTGCAAACACCCACGGCAACAGCCATGTTCAACAATCCGCCACGACCTCCATGAACAGATGACCGCCAATGCCTCCATACGTACACAACCCGTAGCGACCTCTATGTGCAAACACCCACGGCAACAGCCATGTTCAACAATCCGCCACGACCTCCATGCACAGATGACCGCCAGTACCTCCATACGTACACTACCCGCAGCGATCTCTATGTGCAAACACCCACGGCAACAGCCATGTTCAACAATCCGCCACGACCTCCATGCACAGATGACCGCCAGTACCTCCATACGTACACAACCCGCAGCGACCTCTATGTGCAAACACCCACGGCAAAAGCCGGGTTCAACAATCCGCCACGACCTCCATGCACAGATGACCGCCAATACCTCCATACGTACACAACCCGCAGCGACCTATATGTGCAAACAACCACGGCAACAGCCGGGTTCAACAATCCGCCACGACCTCCATGCACAGATGACCGCCAATATCTCCATACGTACACAACCCGCAGCGACCTCTATGTGCAAATACCCACGGCAACAGCCATGTTCAACACTCCGCCACGACCTCCATGCACAGATGACCGCCAATACCTCCATACGTACACAACCCGCAGCGACCTCTATGTGCAAACACCCACGGCAACAGCCATGTTCAACAATCCGCCACGACCTCCATGCACAGATGACCGTCAATACCTCCATACGTACACAACCCGCAGCGACCTCTATGTTCAAACACCCACGTCAAAAGCCGGGTTCAACAATCCGCCACGACCTCCATGCACAGATGACCGCCAATACCTCCATACGTACACAACCCGCAGCGACCTATATGTGCAAACAACCACGGCAACAGCCGGGTTCAACAATCCGCCACGACCTCCATGCACAGATGACCGCCAGTACCTCCATACGCACACAACCCACAGCGACCTCTATGTGCAAACACCCACGGCAACAGCCGGGTTCAACAATCCGCCACGACCTCCATGCACAGATGACCGCCAGTACCTCCATACGCACACAACCCGCAGCGACCTATATGTGCAAATACCCACGGCAACAGCCGGGTTCAACAATCCGCCACGACCTCCATGCACAGATGACCGCCAATATCTCCATACGTACACAACCCGCAGCGACCTCTATGTGCAAATACCCACGGCAACAGCCATGTTCAACAATCCGCCACGACCTCCATGCACAGATGACCGCCAATACCTCCATACGTACACAACCCGCAGCGACCTCTATGTGCAAACACCCACGGCAACAGCCATGTTCAACAATCCGCCACGACCTCCATGCACAGATGACCGTCAATACCTCCATACGTACACAACCCGCAGCGACCTCTATGTTCAAACACCCACGTCAAAAGCCGGGTTCAACAATCCGCCACGACCTCCATGCACAGATGACCGCCAATACCTCCATACGTACACAACCCGCAGCGACCTATATGTGCAAACAACCACGGCAACAGCCGGGTTCAACAATCCGCCACGACCTCCATGCACAGATGACCGCCAGTACCTCCATACGCACACAACCCACAGCGACCTCTATGTGCAAACACCCACGGCAACAGCCGGGTTCAACAATCCGCCACGACCTCCATGCACAGATGACCGCCAGTACCTCCATACGCACACAACCCGCAGCGACCTATATGTGCAAATACCCACGGCAACAGCCGGGTTCAACAATCCGCCACGACCTCCATACACAGAGGACCGCCAGCACCTCCATACGTACACAACCCGCAGCGACCTCTATGTGCAAACACTCACGGCAACAGCCATGTTCAACAATCCGCCACGACCTTCATGCACAGATGACCGCCAGTACCTCCACACGTACACAACCCGCAGCGACCTATATGTGCAAACAACCACGGCAACAGCCGGGTTCAACAATCCGCCACGACCTCCATGCACAGATGACCGCCAGTATCTCCATACGTACACAACCCACAGCGACCTATATGTGAAAACACCCACGGCAACAGCCATGTTCAACAATCCGCTACGACCTCCATGCACAGATGACCGCCAATACCTCCATACGTACACAACACGCAGCGACCTATATGTGCAAACACCCACGGCAACAGCCATGTTCAACAATCCGCCACGACCTCCATGCACAGATGACCGCCAATATCTCCATACGTACACAACCCGCAGCGACCTCTATGTGCAAACACCCACGGCAACAGCCATGTTCAACAATCCGCCACGACCTCCATGCACAGATGACCGCCAATGTCTCCATACGTACACAACCCGCAGCGACCTCTATGTGCAAACACCCACGGCAACAGCCATGTTCAACAATCCGCCACGACCTCCATGCACAGATGACCGCCAATACCTCCATACGTACATAACCCGCAGCGACCTCTATGTTCAAACACCCACGGCAAAAGCCGGGTTCAACAATCCGCCACGACCTCCATGCACAGATGACCGCCAATACCTCCATATGTACACAACCCGCAGCGACCAATATGTGCAAACAACCACGGCAACAGCCGGGTTCAACAATCCGCCACGACGTCCATGCACAGATGACCGCCAGTACCTCCATACGCACACAACCCACAGCGACCTATATGTGCAAACACCCACGGCAACAGCCGGGTTCAACAATCCGCCACGACCTCCATACACAGAGGACCGCCAGCACCTCCATACGTACACAACCCGCAGCGACCTCTATGTGCAAACACCCACGGCAACAGCCATGTTCAACAATCCGCCACGACCTTCATGCACAGATGACCGCCAGTACTTCCATACGTACACAACCCGCAGCGACCTATATGTGAACACACCCACGGCAACAGCCATGTTCAACAATCCGCCAGGACCTCCATGCACAGATGACCGCCAGTACATCCACACGTACACAACCCGCAGCGATCTCTATGTGCAAACACCCACGGCAACAGCCATGTTCAACAATCCGCCACGACCTCCATGAACAGATGACCGCCAATGCCTCCATACGTACACAACCCGTAGCGACCTCTATGTGCAAACACCCACGGCAACAGCCATGTTCAACAATCCGCCACGACCTCCATGCACAGATGACCGCCAGTACCTCCATACGTACACTACCCGCAGCGATCTCTATGTGCAAACACCCACGGCAACAGCCATGTTCAACAATCCGCCACGACCTCCATGCACAGATGACCGCCAGTACCTCCATACGTACACAACCCGCAGCGACCTCTATGTGCAAACACCCACGGCAACAGCCATGTTCAACAATCCGCCACGACCTCCATGCACAGATGACCGCCAATACCTCCATACGTACACAACCCGCAGCGACCTCTATGTGCAAACACCCACGGCAACAGCCATGTTCAACAATCCGCCATGACATCCATGCACAGATGACCGCCAATACCTCCATACGTACACAACCCGCAGCGACCTCTATGTTCAAACACCCACGGCAAAAGACGAGTTCAACAATCCGCCACGACCTCCATGCACAGATGACAGCCAATACCTCCATACGTACACAACCCGCAGCGACCTATATGTGCAAACACCCACGGCAACAGCCGGGTTCAACAATCCGCCACGACCTCCATGCACAGATGACCGCCAGTACCTCCATACGCACACAACCCACAGCGACCTATATGTGCAAACACCCACGGCAACAGCCGGGTTCAACAATCCGCCACGACCTCCATGCACAGATGACCGCCAGTACCTCCATACGCACACAACCCGCAGCGACCTATATGTGCAAACACCCACGGCAACAGCCGGGTTCAACAATCCGCCACGACCTCCATACACAGATGACCGCCAGCACCTCCATACGTACACAACCCGCAGCGACCTCTATGTGTAAACACCCACGGCAACAGCCATATTCAACAATCCGCCACGACCTTCATGCACAGATGACCGCCAGTACCTCCATACGTACACAACCCGCAGCGACCTATATGTGAAAACACCCACGGCAACAGCCATGTTCAACAATCCGCCACGACCTCCATGCACAGATGACCGCCAGTACATCCACACGTACACAACCCGCAGCGATCTCTATGTGCAAACACCCACGGCAACAGCCATGTTCAACAATCCGCCATGACCTCCATGCACAGATGACCGCCAGTACCTCCATACGTACACAACACGCAGCGACCTCTATTTGCAAACACCCACGGCAACAGCCATGTTCAACAATCCGCCACGACCTCCATGAACAGATGACCGCCAATGTCTCCATACGTACACAACCCGTAGCGACCTCTATGTGCAAACACCCACGGCAACAGCCATGTTCAACAATCCGCCACGACCTCCATGCACAGATGACCGCCAGTACATCCATACGTACACTACCCGCAGCGATCTCTATGTGCAAACACCCACGGCAACAGCCATGTTCAACAATCCGCCACGACCTCCATGCACAGATGACCGCCAATACCTCCATACGTACACAACCCACAGCGACCTCTATGTGCAAACACCCATGGCAACAGCCATGTTCAACAATCCGCCACGACCTCCATGCACAGATGACCGCCAATACCTCCATACGTACACAACCCGCAGCGACCTCTATGTTCAAACACCCACGGCAAAAGCCGGGTTCAACAATCCGCCACGACCTCCATGCACAGATGACCGCCAATACCTCCATACGTACACAACCCGCAGCGACCTATATGTGCAAACACCCACGGCAACAGCCGGGTTCAACAATCCGCCACGACCTCCATGCACAGATGACCGCCAGTACCTCCATACGCACACAACCCACAGCGACCTATATGTGCAAACACCCACGGCAACAGCCGGGTTCAACAATCCGCCACGACCTCCATGCACAGATGACCGCCAGTACCTCCATATGCACACAACCCGCAGCGACCTATATGTGCAAACACCCACGGCAACAGCCGGGTTCAAAAATCCGCCACGACCTCCATACACAGATGACCGCCAGCACCTCCATACGTACACAACCCGCAGCGACCTCTATGTGCAAACACCCACGGCAACAGCCATGTTCAACAATCCGCCACCACCTTCATGCACAGATGACCGCCAGTACCTCCATACGTACACAACCCGCAGCGACCTATATGTGAAAACACCCACGGCAACAGCCATGTTCAACAATCCGCCACGACCTCCATACACAGATGACCGCCAGCACCTCCATACGTACACAACACGCAGCGACCTCTATGTTCAAACACCCACGGCAACAGCCATGTTCAACAATCCGCCACGACCTCCATGAACAGATGACCGCCAATACATCCACACGTACACAACCCGCAGCGACCTATATGTGCAAACACCCACGGCAACAGCCATGTTCAACAATCCGCCACGACCTCCATGCACAGATGACCGCCAGTACCTCCATACGTACACTACCCGCAGCGATCTCTATGTGCAAACACCCACGGCAACAGCCATGTTCAACAATCCGCCACGACCTCCATGCACAGATGACCGCCAGTACCTCCATACGTACACAACACGCAGCGACCTCTATGTGCAAACACCACGGCAACAGCCATGTTCAACAATCCGCCACGACCTCCATGAACAGATGACCGCCAATGCCTCCATACGTACACAACCCGCAGCGACCTCTATGTGCAAACACCCACGGCAACAGCCATGTTCAACAATCAGCCACGACCTCCATGCACAGATGACCGCCAGCACCTCCATACGTACACAACCCGCAGCGACCTCTATGTGTAAACACCCACGGCAACAGCCATGTTCAACAATCCGCCACGACCTTCATGCACAGATGACCGCCAGTACCTCCATACGTACACAACCCGCAGCGACCTATATGTGAAAACACCCACGGCAACAGCCATGTTCAACAATCCGCCACGACCTCCATGCACAGATGACCGCCAGTACATCCACACGTACACAACCCGCAGCGATCTCTATGTGCAAACACCCACGGCAACAGCCATGTTCAACAATCCGCCATGACCTCCATGCACAGATGACCGCCAGTACCTCCATACGTACACAACACGCAGCGACCTCTATGTGCAAACACCCACGGCAACAGCCATGTTCAACAATCCGCCACGACCTCCATGAACAGATGACCGCCAATGTCTCCATACGTACACAACCCGTAGCGACCTCTATGTGCAAA
>CM026387.1:76273630-76341166 GCA_014843695.1 Archivesica marissinica | reverse complement strand
AACAGCCATGTTCAACAATCCGCCACGACCTCCATGCACAGATGACCGCCAATACCTCCATACGTACACAACCCGCAGCGACCTCTATGTGCAAACACCCACGGCAACAGCCATGTTCAACAATCCGCCATGACATCCATGCACAGATGACCGCCAATACCTCCATACGTACACCACCCCGCAGCGACCTCTATGTTCAAACACCCACGGCAAAAGCCGGGTTCAACAATCCGCCACGACCTCCATGCACAGATGACCGCCAATACCTCCATATGTACACAACCCGCAGCGACCAATATGTGCAAACAACCACGGCAACAGCCGGGTTCAACAATCCGCCACGACGTCCATGCACAGATGACCGCCAGTACCTCCATACGCACACAACCCACAGCGACCTATATGTGCAAACACCCACGGCAACAGCCGGGTTCAACAATCCGCCACGACCTCCATACACAGAGGACCGCCAGCACCTCCATACGTACACAACCCGCAGCGACCTCTATGTGCAAACACCCACGGCAACAGCCATGTTCAACAATCCGCCACGACCTCCATGCACAGATGACCGCCAGTACCTCCATACGCACACAACCCGCAGCGACCTCTATGTGCAAACACCCACGGCAACAGCCATGTTCAACAATCCGCCACGACCTTCATGCACAGATGACCGCCAGTATCTCCATACGTACACAACCCACAGCGACCTATATGTGAAAACACCCACGGCAACAGCCATGTTCAACAATCCGCCACGACCTCCATGCACAGATGACCGCCAATACCTCCATACGTACACAAGCCGCAGCGACCTCTATGTGCAAACACCCACGGCAACAGCCATGTTCAACAATCCGCCACGACCTCCATGAACAGATGACCGCCAATGCCTCCATACGTACACAACCCGCAGCGACCTCTATGTGCAAACACCCACGGCAACAGCCATGTTCAACAATCCGCCACGACCTCCATGCACAGATGACCGCCAGTACCTCCATACGTACACAACCCGCAGCGACCTCTATGTGCAAACACCCACGGCAACAGCCATGTTCAACAATCCGCCACGACCTCCATGCACAGATGACCGCCAGTACCTCCATACGTACACAACCCGCAGCGACCTCTATGTGCAAACACCCACGGCAACAGCCATGTTCAACAATCCGCCACGACCTCCATGAACAGATGACCGCCAATGCCTCCATACGTACACAACCCGCAGCGACCTCTATGTGCAAACACCCACGGCAACAGCCATGTTCAACAATCAGCCACGACCTCCATGCACAGATGACCGCCAGTACCTCCATACGTACACAACCCGCAGCGACCTCTATGTGCAAACACCCACGGCAACAGCCATGTTCAACAATCCGCCACGACCTTCATGCACAGATGACCGCCAGTACCTCCATACGTACACAACCCGCAGCGACCTATATGTGAAAACACCCACGGCAACAGCCATGTTCAACAATCCGCCACGACCTCCATGCACAGATGACCGCCAGTACATCCACACGTACACAACCCGCAGCGATCTCTATGTGCAAACACCCACGGCAACAGCCATGTTCAACAATCCGCCATGACCTCCATGCACAGATGACCGCCAGTACCTCCATACGTACACAACACGCAGCGACCTCTATGTGCAAACACCCACGGCAACAGCCATGTTCAACAATCCGCCACGACCTCCATGAACAGATGACCGCCAATGTCTCCATACGTACACAACCCGTAGCGACCTCTATGTGCAAACACCCACGGCAACAGCCATGTTCAACAATCCGCCACGACCTCCATGCACAGATGACCGCCAGTACATCCATACGTACACTACCCGCAGCGATCTCTATGTGCAAACACCCACGGCAACAGCCATGTTCAACAATCCGCCACGACCTCCATGCACAGATGACCGCCAATACCTCCATACGTACACAACCCACAGCGACCTCTATGTGCAAACACCCATGGCAACAGCCATGTTCAACAATCCGCCACGACCTCCATGCACAGATGACCGCCAATACCTCCATACGTACACAACCCGCAGCGACCTCTATGTTCAAACACCCACGGCAAAAGCCGGGTTCAACAATCCGCCACGACCTCCATGCACAGATGACCGCCAATACCTCCATACGTACACAACCCGCAGCGACCTATATGTGCAAACACCCACGGCAACAGCCGGGTTCAACAATCCGCCACGACCTCCATGCACAGATGACCGCCAGTACCTCCATACGCACACAACCCACAGCGACCTATATGTGCAAACACCCACGGCAACAGCCGGGTTCAACAATCCGCCACGACCTCCATGCACAGATGACCGCCAGTACCTCCATACGCACACAACCCGCAGCGACCTATATGTGCAAACACCCACGGCAACAGCCGGGTTCAAAAATCCGCCACGACCTCCATACACAGATGACCGCCAGCACCTCCATACGTACACAACCCGCAGCGACCTCTATGTGCAAACTCCCACGGCAACAGCCATGTTCAACAATCCGCCACCACCTTCATGCACAGATGACCGCCAGTACCTCCATACGTACACAACCCGCAGCGACCTATATGTGAAAACACCCACGGCAACAGCCATGTTCAACAATCCGCCACGACCTCCATGCACAGATGACCGCCAGTACATCCACACGTACACAACCCGCAGCGATCTCTATGTGCAAACACCCACGGCAACAGCCATGTTCAACAATCCGCCACGACCTCCATGCACAGATGACCGTCAGTACCTCCATACGTACACAACACGCAGCGACCTCTATGTGCAAACACCCACGGCAACAGCCATGTTCAACAATCCGCCACGACCTCCATGAACAGATGACCGCCAATGCCTCCATACGTACACAACCCGTAGCGACCTCTATGTGCAAACACCCACGGCAACAGCCATGTTCAACAATCCGCCACGACCTCCATGCACAGATGACCGCCAGTACCTCCATACGTACACTACCCGCAGCGATCTCTATGTGCAAACACCCACGGCAACAGCCATGTTCAACAATCCGCCACGACCTCCATGCACAGATGACCGCCAGTACCTCCATACGTACACAACACGCAGCGACCTCTATGTGCAAACACCCACGGCAACAGCCATGTTCAACAATCCGCCACGACCTCCATGAACAGATGACCGCCAATGCCTCCATACGTACACAACCCGCAGCGACCTCTATGTGCAAACACCCACGGCAACAGCCATGTTCAACAATCAGCCACGACCTCCATGCACAGATGACCGCCAGTACCTCCATACGTACACAACCCGCAGCGACCTCTATGTGCAAACACCCACGGCAACAGCCATGTTCAACAATCCGCCACGACCTCCATGCACAGATGACCGCCAGTACCTCCACACGCACACAACCCGCAGCGACCTCTATGTGCAAACACCCACGGCTACAGCCATGTTCAACAATCTGCCACGACCTCCATGCACAGATGACCGCCAGTACCTCCATACGTACACAACACGCAGCGACCTATATGTGCAAACACCCACGGCAACAGCCATGTTCAACAATCCGCCACGACCTCCATGAACAGATGACCGCCAATGCCTCCATACGTACACAACCCGCAGCGACCTATATGTGCAAACACCCACGGCAACAGCCGGGTTCAACAATCCGCCACGACCTCCATGCACAGATGACCGCCAATACCTCCATACGTACACAACCCGCAGCGACCTACATGTGCAAACACCCACGGCAACAGCCGGGTTCAACAATCCGCCACGACCTCCATGCACAGATGACCGCCAATACCTCTTTACGTACACAACCCGCTGCACAACATACATACACACATAACCTACCATGATATAAATGCGAAACTGACCGTAGCAACCTCCATGTGTAACTACTCTCCAACATTAACCATCCAAAGGCAACCGTTCAACCAAATTATGACATCGAAAATATACAAAACAAAGAGTTGGATGGCTGAACATCTGATATCGCTATCTGAATTAGAATAGACGGGTGTTAAATAGATGTGTGAACTAGAAATGTTGACGAGTGTTGAGCAAGCGGGAATATGGCATCGTAATCACATGTGAGCTATTCGTATGGCTGTCAGATGCAGTACACGATCCATTCACAAGTCTGCACGTATTGTGCTAACCAGAACCACGGAATAGTTGATGAACTTGAACGGGGCATTTCAATCTATTTTCTAGACTCTAGTGTGAATTAGTAGGACGACTGTGACATGAGTGAACACGAGTACCAGTCTATTATTATATACGTAACTGTCTACTGAGGTAATCGTAATTCGGCAGTTAATAACGTATATAAATGCACAAACTGTTCTAGAAGAAATAATCAATGTCATTCGCTCTACTCTAATTCCCGGATAAAATGATTAGCAGAAAAGACAGCAAAATTGACGGATAGAAGCCATCGTAAATCTATTTACTAGAATACTCTGTGTTTTAAATAAAATACTTGGCAATGTTGAATAGGCAGGCACATGATACCGCAATATATTTACTACAAACAACAACAGATACTGTTTTACACAGTGGTAACAATATGAACAGGCTGTCCGATTAGCGCAGTGGTTAGCGCGCTCGTTTTCACCAATTTGCCCGGGTTCGATCCTTGGACCGGGAAGTATGTGAGATGGTACGGTGGTCGCCATATCGTACAGTTTGGTTTCTCCGGTTTCCTCCCACACGAATAATCACATATATGCTTTCATCCCCGCCATCGAAAGTGATTAATATAAATTCTTAGAACTTGCTTCACAATCGTTGTAAAATAAATACAGTTTAAACTTTAACAATATGATTGAATATATTTTTAAAAGAATACGATTACGTGGGTATTTTCAGTTATACATGTTTATATTACTGTGCAAGAGCATCCACCGTACCCGTGTATGAGGTCACTAACGTACAGATGCCAAGTGTTGGATAGACTAATTCGGGTAATTATTGCACTAGATTAGTGACTGAATAAGATATACTGGAGGATGGTAAACAGTAAAATTAATAGTTTAATGCATTGACTTATCATGTATTCTACTATAGAGGCTGTAGTATTTATCAGATAATCATTCAACCATATCAAAGTTGACGTAAATCAACAGGTCAAAGTATGAGTTTGCAGTAAAGGTCCTTGCAAGTAGCTACCAACATTACTGTAGAACATTGCCGTAATTAGTCTGAGCATGTACACTCAACAGGTCAGAATATGAGTTTGCAGTAAAGGTCCTTGCCAGTAGCTACCAACATTCCTGTAGAACATTGCAGGAATTAGTATGAGCATGTACACTCAACAGGTCAGAGTATGAGTTTGCAGTAAAGGTCCTTGCCAGTAGCTACCAACATTACTGCAGAACATTGCAGGAATTAGTCTGAGTATGTACACTCAACAGGTCAGAGTATGAGTTTGCAGTAAAGGTCCTTGCCAGTAGCTACCAACATTCCTGTAGAACATTGCCGGAATTAGTCTGAGTATTTACCAGACTATTGAATGATGGTGGATGAGCGGGCACATGGCATCTCAATATATTACAATGAAGCACACTGTCTAGTGAGGTAATGCTGAAGCGGTCGCTAATAACGTTTCTAAATGCTTACCATTTGTCAAGCAGAAATAATCAATGCCACGGGATAGACGTTAACTCTAATTCACGGTTAAATTGAAGCAACAGAAGAGGCGGACACATTGGCATATATCAATACGATTGCGGTATGCTTGCTAAAATTAACACGCTGGCCTGGTAATCCAGGGATCGCAGGTTCGATCCCCCGTCTGATTAACAGTCTTTCAGATGGGACTTTAAACCGAGGTCTCGTGTCGGTGCTGTACACTGTTCATGTGCACGTAAAAGAACCAGAGGATACTCTGGAATGGGTCTCTGTCGGTATCATTGCACTATCCTCCAAAGTAACAGTCTTTCAGATGGGATTTTATACCAAGGTCTCGTGTCGGTGCTGTACACTGTGCACGTAATAGAACCAGAGGAACCTCTGGAATGGGCCTCTGTCGGTATCATTGCACTATCCTCCAAAAATCTAAAATGACTAATCTCTTCAGGAGGCGTCGCTCATATGAGCAACCGGTAGCGACGATAAATAAACGTAATACACACACGCTTGCTGAATATGTTCTTAGCATTAATGTGACAAGAGATGAGCCAAAGGCTACACAATGTCCATGTGACAGGTTATTCGTCTGCTTGGTCAAGTACCAACTATGCAATGCTGTTGTCGAATAGGATATCCTTTACAAGGAGCATAATGTCATTGTTTATATATACTAGAGGAAGAGGACATAGAAAACGCACACTTCGGATAAGTGTGTTTTTACATGAAAAACAATCACTATATAAATACATAGTTTACAACATTTTGGAATATTTTTAGTTGTTCAGTTTGTGTTTTGTAATAAAGATGTGATATATCTTTGATTGAATCCTTCGTATTTCGTGTTCACGTAATACTAATCATATACTGTAGGTGTGCGTTTTCTATGTCCTATAGTATAAAACATTACATGGAGCTGCTCCAGACTATTTAAAATCGTCCTTCACTTTTACTTCTGATATACATCCTAGAATTCTTAGATCAACCTCAGAATATCAATTATACACACCAAGACCAAATTGTGAATTATTTCGTAATACATTTGAATTTTCAGGATCATCTATTTGGAATTCATTGCCTCACTCAGTTCAAAATGCTCCAACTATCCAACAGTTCAAAATTCTCTACTTAAGGTGGAACTATAACAATTCAAACTAATCGCGCACTTCTACTGTTATTATAAACGTGTATTGCGATTGCTATATTTATAAGAATCGTAAATATTGCTGTCTTTAAGTTGATTTCATACATATTTTGAAGATACCACTACAAGTCAAATCTGCATATTGTTAGATAGATCTAGTATCATTAATTGTCTCATTCCCATTTTCTACTCTGCTAGCCAATTCCATATATCATCATATTCCATTACATATTAAATATAGTTTCTCTATTTTTCAGCTTTACATTACTATATTATTCCAATGTGCAGTTCTCACTTATAGTGCTATCTTTTGATTGCATTTGATTGTATATATGTTGAGGGCCTCATGGTAGATTAACTTTTGTTAAATGAGTACTCTCGTTAAATAAAGTCTTTATTATTATTATTATTATATGTGAAGGATTGTATCAGTCATACATGGCATAACCAGTGCAAGGGAAGATATAGGAATATACTCCTCAGATTATATTGGATATAGCATATTGTGTTGCCATGGTATACAGGGGTAGAAGCTAATCTACACTTTATGACTTCCGCTAATAAACGAGTATAGCAACTTGCACAATGCAACATTCAATAAATCAACAGCGTCCTTTAATGACGGATGGAAACACAACATATAATAATAATAATAATAATAAAAGACTTTATTTTACGAGAGAACTCATTTAACAAATGTTATCAACCATTAGGCCCTCAACATATATACAAATCCCAAAAGCAATATAAAAAAAAAGATGAGTCATATAACTATAAGTTGAAACTGCCCATTGGAATAATAGTAATGTAAAAGCTGAAAAGTAGAGAAAAATATACAGTTTATGCAAATTTGTTTTTACCTCGATTGCGAAACAAGTTCTTACAACATATATTAATCACTCTTGAGACCTTATTCCTGATGGAATCCATCGCCACGATGGAGAGAGAAGATACATATGGAATTTAAATGCCTTGCCTAAGGGCACAATCGTAATGGTTTCAATGGGGTTCGAACTCCGCCTGGAGCAAACGTTCTACCACTTCGCTATCACGACTTCCACCACAAAACTATATATAATATGTACTGGAGTCATAGTCGGTATACAGACGGATATGTAGTCCAGTGGTATCACGCTGGACTGGTAATTCAGAGATCGCAGGTTCGATCCCCCGTCTGACCCTAATAAAATTAACAGTCTTTCAGATGGGACGTGAAACCGAGGTCTCGTGTCGGTGCTTTACACCGTGCACGTAAAAGAACCAGAGGAGATTCTGGAATGGGTCTCTGTCTGTCTGCACTATCCTCCAAAATCTAAAATAACTAATCTCTTCAGGAGGCGTCGCTCATATGGGCAACTGGTAGCGACGATAAATAAATGTAAAAACACACATAGTCGGTATAAAATGTAAACCGGAAACAATGAAAGATCACCATACCAAGACGGACTAACTTACCATACCCTTTAAGTAAGATTGAGCTTTATAATAGTCATTAACACATGTCCAGTGATGTTATTGTCATTAGAAGGGTTGCTGATTGGCACCTTGCCTAGAACAAATGTGCATTACACATTAAAAAATATATTATTTGTTTTGTAATATTCACGTTTAGTTTAACAGCATTTAATTGCATCCATAATAACACAATAGTATGTAAATATTAAGACGGCCTGCAATGTTCAGATGATCAGTAATTAGAGGTTATTAAACCGCGGAGGTGGGCCATTTGTGGATATTGGCGCACCATATGGTGCCGTTAGGCCCTCGGGCCAATATCGGATAGGTGCGCCAATATCCACAAATGGCCCACCGCAGCCGTTTAATAACTTCTTTATTGCATACCTTAACGGTTTGAGTTGTAGCCTTTGTGTTTCCGTTTTTCATTTTCTCTACATAGCCGTATGTTTCTTCTGCTGTTATTTGCTTATTTCGCTCAGCCATGTTACCGTCAAGAGACAACAATCTGTCAGACAACGACTTTAGTGTTGCTTCGGCGGCCATGTTTACACAATGTAGTTACTATGTTGTTGCTACCTGTGACACGTGCTCACAGAGCCGAACATCGAAATATATTGCCAGCGTCGACCAGATATTTTGCTTTTCTACCATTAAATTTGTTACTATTTATAGTAACGTATGCAATAAACAAAGATAACATTTGGAGGGCCTGCTACGGAGACATATTGGATCGATGACATACTGAGGAATGGATGACATGTAATTTCCTGGGCCTGTTATGAGAACAAAATGTGTTGAATTATTGGGCATTTGAGGGGAAAGAGGAAGTAGATTGATAAGACCACAAGTGGTATGTCCTAAACGTATCCAAGTATGAGTACATGGTGTATATGCAGAAGGACACGTCTTACTAACATGGCATGTATGTTATACGTATATGGATATGCTGTCAATCTGATACGTGATTATGTCGTCAGTGGTCAACACCGGCACGTAAGCACACATTGGCTCCAGCCTCGTGTTTGTATAGTATCAGCAAAGTGTCCAATCTGGCAGCCTGAGAAGCGCTCTCATCAGATCAGGTTAGATTAGCGTTACTAGCTATGCTCAATTACAAAAGTGAGTCCGCGCAATCCCACGCAATAAGTCTTATTTGTGTCTGTGTCAATGATGACATCAACCCCAGTCTGCAATAATGTAGGTAATAGTTACTAGCCTAAGGACAATATGCATCTATTTGGAATATATCTAGTTTTATATATTTAATTGGACAATAATTACAACATCTTGCAATATCTAGATATCGGAAGAATCGCGGAAGTCGTGATAGCGCAGTGGGTGCACGTTCGCTTCAGGTGCGAAAGGTCCGGAGTTCGAGCCCCACTGGAGCCGTTACGATTGTGCCCTTAGGCAATGCATTTAAATTCCACGTTGCCTCTTCTCTCTCCCTCGTGGCGATGGATTCCATCAGGAATGAGGTCTCGAGAGTGATTTATATAAGTTGAAATAACTTGTTTCGCAATCGAGCTAAAATAAATTTGTATAAACTAAACTAATATCTAGATACTGGTTGGCTGGTTCAGCCCATGTGATCGCTGTTCGTAACCCAATGACTTGCACAATTATTCTATTCTCATTAATATTCATAGCGGACTACGTTTTGTATGGTGTGACGAATCAGTCAACTTGCTCTGCAATTTGTAAAATATTAGTTGTACTATACCCCAACGATAACGTGATTCCCGCGAAAAAGATAACACGGGCTAATATTATTATAACGGGTAAAAAGAAGTTTATTATCATTTATGTATGCATTACTTGGCACACAGGATTATTTATTACACCCTACATATTGATTTGATGATGATGATTGCGTTTATTTATCCTCGCCTCCGGCGAACCATATGGGCGAGCGTACTAAGACGATTATTCCTCTGTTGTGCTTATGTTGACATCCTCAGGGGGCTTCTTCTTTCTTTCCATGCCAGGGTGACACGGCCTGGTCTGTACGTGGTCCTTTGTAGGGCCACCCTCCTCACTGTTGGTCATCCCGCAGCAGCATTTATACGGATCTGGCAGTTAGACATCTGGTCGTCGATTGTCACTCAGGGGAGCGTGATGCTACGACCGTTGCCGCTTCCTCAGGTCCGCTGTCTCGTCTATCCGCTGGAGAAGTAGAAGGAGGAGAAAGATTGAAGAAGCCAGCGAAGATATAGTGTCTATTTCAAACACTATCTAGAAGAGACGGCGGATCTGTCCTAATGTGCCATAGCCATGGGTCCACATGCTGGCGAGCCTCCCCCTTCGCAAGATCGACGACCAGAAGATCCCAGAATCCTACGCTGCTGCTGCGGGATGTGCCCCGGTCACGACGTGCACGTCGTGAGGAGATCGGCCGAGCACATATTGATTTGGTTTATTCGAAGCCTATTTATAGTAATGTTTGTAAATAACACGTTATCGTTGGTCCACAGTAGTTATAACAATTGAATGTTTGTTCTGCGTTTTTCTTTCGTTTCTTATGCAAATTAAGTGTGAAAAACTGACGAAGAAACGCAGAAAATGAACATTCAATTGTTAATGAATTCAATACGGTTAACCGTTAGGCCTACATATTTGCCTACAGACGGATCTGTAGTCCAGTGGTAACACGCTGGACTGGTAATCCAGGGATCGCAGGTTCGATCCCCCGTCTGACCATACTAAAATTAACAGTCTTTCAGATGGGACGTTAAACCGAGGTCTCGTGTCGGTGCTTTACACCGTGCACGTAAAAGAACCAGAGGAGATTCTGGAATGGGTCTCTGTCTGTATCATTGCACTATCCTCCACAATCTAAAATAACTAATCTCTTCAGGAGGCGTCGCTCATATGGGCAACCGGTAGCGACGATAAATAAACGTAAAACATACATACATATTTGCCGGCGAAATAGTCACACAATCTAACAGTTAATCTAGACCAACTGATCTGTTGCCTTTATCGATGGCATTGTGACATAACATTGATATATGTACGTAGTCCAAGACGATCCTAGGTGGAAGCTCCGTGGAGCCTCTTTGGTGCTGTGGATACGGTATCCGACTTGTAACCGAGATGTTGTGAGTTCGAGCCCACGGTGGCGGTGTCCTTAGCCCTGGTACTTAACTCCGCATTAATCTAATGCTGTAAACACTTGTTTCGCAATCGAGCTAAACATGTGTATGTATATCTGATCGACGTATATTTTATCGCATTACTAATTGAACATGAACGTGGCTGTGCGCAGCTTTCAGCTGTCAGTTTGTACGCCAGTCAGTTTCGTATTAATTTCAATTTATGTAATAAATCTGCTTAGTGTCTATGCTCTAGATATAAAATTACAATACATGTAGCATATTGTATTAGCTGTGATAATATTAGTCTCTTATAACTCACAGAGGGGTGATATTATGCATAATGTATATATACGTATACACTAGAGACTACTGAACTGTACTGGTTAAGCCAAGGAATAGTTGTGGCTTGCAAGGCAAATGCTACATACGATTTGCACAATTGAAATGGACATAAACATCTAAATGCTATGAAATATGTGTGTGTGTGTGTTTTACGTTTATTTATCGTCGCTACCGGTTGCCCATTGTGAGCGACGCCTCCTGAAGAGATTCGTCATTTTAGATTTTTGGAGGATAGTGCAATGATACAGACAGAGACCCATTCCAGAACCACCTCTGGTTCTTTTACGTGCACGATGTAAAGTACCGACACGAGACCTCTGTTTAAAGTCACATATGAAAGACTGTTAATATTATTAGGGTCAGACGGGGGATCGAACCTGCGATCCCTGAATTACCAGCCCAGCGTGTTTAGCACTGAACTACAGATCCGTCTGTATGAAATCTTTACAAATAATTGATCAACCTCTATCAGCCTTTATCACACCAGGGTTGAACTAATGATCACCTCGGAATTAATAAGAAACACAAAGTTAACAAGAGGGCCATGCTAGCCCTGTATCGTTCACCTGACTCCATTTCCCACAGGGGTCACCATTTCAACAACTTTAAAAGAGCATTGTACATCGATCATTCGTCAAAATCCAACTGGCGGTTCGTGAGAAAAACCATTTTTCAGAATTGGTGATATTTTTAGATGGCGGCCATCTTGGATTCGTGAAAATCCGGCTTGCGGTTCGTAAGAAGAAGATATTTTTAAGAATGTGTGCTATGATATCGGTCATCTTGGATTACGCAATGACTTGATTTTAACAATTTTGTAATCCCACCTACCCAAGTGTCATGACCATAAATGGTGACTATAGACCCAATGGTTACTGAAGAGAAGACGTTTGAAAATGTTCACGGACGCCAGGCGACGTACGACGACTGACATACATATTGCGTTAACAATACCTCACACGAGCTTTGCTCAGGTGAGCTAATAAAACCAATGGCCACATTATTTCCATAAAAAGCAAGTTTTGTCAACAATTCTTGTTTGAAGTACAAATCTCTTTACCGTAACCATGGCTCATGGGATTGAATCAATTTATAACAGCAGGTTTTCCAAGAAATGAGAATGTGAATGCGATGCTAGAGAGGCATATAAAGGCAACCGCTATAGCTATCAACATAAACTGACTACCAATAGAACGGTGAATATAATAATTATGCAGACTAATGCTGATATAATTATTAAAGCGCCGAAACGTACAAAACATGCAGCCGCGTGTTATCCTTCGCTATACGTAGAGCTTACTGAATCAGCATAATAAACAGTGGATGGGCTCTATGTAAATTCCTAAGAAATGTGACGTTTTGGAGTGACACATGTTTAAATCCCACTGTGAGGGAAATATCGATTATGCAATGACTTATATATATATATTACTTATTATATAATAATCATTTGTTCGTTTGTGTGTTGGCGAACGCCTCCGTAGTCGAGTGGTTACAGTCGCTGACTTGTATACCACTGTAACCTATTATCACTGATGGTCACGAGTTGGAGCCCCTTTGGTTGGTTTTACCTTTATTTATCGTCGCTACCGGTTGCCCATATGAGCGACGCCTCCTGAAGAGATTAGTTATTTTAGAATTTTGGAGGATAGTGCATGATACAGACAGAGACCCATTCCAGAATCTCCTCTGGTTCTTTTACGTGCACGGTGTAAAGCACCGACACGAGACCTCGGCTTAACGTCCCATCTGAAAGACTGTTAATTTTATTAGGGTCAGACGGGGGATCGAACCTGCGATCCATGGATTACCAGTCCAGCGTGTTACCACTGGACTACAGATCCGTCTGTTGTATATTTCTTAAACGCCGACGTCTAGTCATATTCATACTGATACTCGTAATATTCATTTTAAAAATGGCATACTATCATGTAACGCTGAACATACATTTCTTGGCATAACAATAGACAATACACTGTCTTGGAACTCTCAAATTGGTAATGTATCACTCCTTGTTATACTTAGTTTCTCTTATAAAAACCATTCCTTTCTATATATAAGCGCAAGGTGTTTTTTAATTCCTACATTGTACCCCATCTAGACTACTGTTGTGTCATTTGGGGGAAACTGTAATGCATATTTAGAAGATAAAATTGTTATTTCCAAAAACGAGGTGCAAGACTAATTCTTGACAAAGACCTTTACACTCCTTCTTCCGAACTTTTCTCAACTCTCAATTGGATGACTTTCCCAGAAAGTGTTACCTTTCAAAAAGTAATCTTAATGTTTAAAACACTCAATGGCCTAGCATCTGTCTATCTGAAAGATATGTCGAACTTACGATCATCCTCCAACCTCCAACTGTACCCTCCTAAGCCAAATAATTGTGAACGTTTTATACAATAGTTCTTATATTCAGGGTCACAATTGTGGCATTCCCTCCCTTGTCACATCAAACCACCACATTCTGTTCCACACTTCAAGCTTTATATATTAGGTGATGCAAAGAACCTAATAAACTGATAACTTATAATTATTTTTTAATTATACATGTATATAAGTATTAGTTCTTGCAGCTTATAGCTTATTTCCCATGAAAGTCTTACTGGTCGTTGTTATGATGTTTCATTATGCTATTTCATGTTTTACCGGTTACTGTTTACATGTTTCATTATGCTATTTCATGTTTTACTGGTCATTGTTTACATGTTTCATTGTGCTATTTCATGTTTTACTGGTCATTGTGTACATGTTTCATTATACTATTTCATGTTTTACCGGTTACTGTTTACATGTTTCATTATGCTATTTCATGTTTTACTGGTCATTGTTTACATGTTTCATTATGCTATTTCATGTTTTACTGGTCATTGTTTACATGTTTCATTATGCTATTTCATGTTTTACTGGTCATTGTTTACATGTTTCATTATGCTATTTCATGTTTTACTGGTCATTGTTTACATGTTTCATTATACTATTTCATGTTTTACTGGTCATTGTTTACATGTTTCATTATGCTATTTCATGTTTTACTGGTCATTGTTTACATGTTTCATTATGCTATTTCATGTTTTACTGGTCATTGTTTACATGTTTCATTGTACTATTTCATGTTTTACTGGTCATTGTTTACATGTTTCATTATGCTATTTCATGTTTTACTGGTCATTGTTTACATGTTTCATTATGCTATTTCATGTTTTACTGGTTACTGTTTACATGTTTCATTATGCTATTTCATGTTTTACTGGTTACTGTTTACATGTTTCATTATGCTATTTCATGTTTTACTGGTCATTGTTTACATGTTTCATTGTGCTATTTCATGTTTTACTGGTCATTGTTTACATGTTTCATTATGCTATTTCATGTTTTACTGGTCATTGTTTACATGTTTCATTATGCTATTTCATGTTTTACTGGTTACTGTTTACATGTTTCATTATGCTATTTCATGTTTTACTGGTCATTGTTTACATGTTTCATTATGCTATTTCATGTTTTACTGGTCATTGTTTACATGTTTCATTATGCTATTTCATGTTTTACTGGTCATTGTTTACATGTTTCATTATGCTATTTCATGTTTTACTGGTCATTGTTTACATGTTTCATTATGCTATTTCATGTTTTACTGGTCATTGTTTACATGTTTCATTGTGCTATTTCATGTTTTACTGGTCATTGTTTACATGTTTCATTGTGCTATTTCATGTTTTACTGGTCATTGTTTACATGTTTCATTATGCTATTTCATGTTTTACTGGTTACTGTTTACATGTTTCATTATGCTATTTCATGTTTTACTGGTCATTGTTTACATGTTTCATTATGCTATTTCATGTTTTACTGGTCATTGTTTACATGTTTCATTATGCTATTTCATGTTTTACTGGTCATTGTTTACATGTTTCATTATGCTATTTCATGTTTTACTGGTCATTGTTTACATGTTTCATTATGCTATTTCATGTTTTACTGGTCATTGTTTACATGTTTCATTATGCTATTTCATGTTTTACTGGTCATTGTTTACATGTTTCATTATGCTATTTCATGTTTTACTGGTCATTGTTTACATGTTTCATTATGCTATTTCATGTTTTACTGGTCATTGTTTACATGTTTCATTATGCTATTTCATGTTTTACTGGTCATTGTTTACATGTTTCATTATGCTATTTCATGTTTTACTGGTCACTGTTTACATGTTTCATTATGCTATTTCATGTTTTACTGGTTACTGTTTACATGTTTCATTATGCTATTTCATGTTTTACTGGTCATTGTTTACATGTTTCATTATGCTATTTCATGTTTTACTGGTCATTGTTTACATGTTTCATTATGCTATTTCATGTTTTACTGGTCATTGTTTACATGTTTCATTATGCTATTTCATGTTTTACTGGTCATTGTTTACATGTTTCATTATGCTATTTCATGTTTTACTGGTTACTGTTTACATGTTTCATTATGCTATTTCATGTTTTACTGGTCATTGTTTACATGTTTCATTATGCTATTTCATGTTTTACTGGTCATTGTTTACATGTTTCATTATGCTATTTCATGTTTTACTGGTCATTGTTTACATGTTTCATTATGCTATTTCATGTTTTACTGGTCATTGTTTACATGTTTCATTATGCTATTTCATGTTTTACTGGTCATTGTTTACATGTTTCATTATGCTATTTCATGTTTTACTGGTCATTGTTTACATGTTTCATTATGCTATTTCATGTTTTACTGGTCATTGTTTACATGTTTCATTATGCTATTTCATGTTTTACTGGTCATTGTTTACATGTTTCATTATGCTATTTCATGTTTTACTGGTCATTGTTTACATGTTTCATTATGCTATTTCATGTTTTACTGGTCATTGTTTACATGTTTCATTGTGCTATTTCATGTTTTACTGGTCATTGGTTACATGTTTCATTGTGCTATTTCATGTTTTAATTTGTTGAAGGCCACATGGTATATTGACTTAAAGCAGCATTACATCGTAATAAAGGATGTTTTGGGTACAATATAAATACTAATGTGTGTGTGTTTACAAAAATCGAAATAGTCGCTCAGAAATGATAACATTCCAATAAATATAAACCGCCGTATACGCGAATTTGTTTATCAACACACGCAAGTTAAACAAGCACAGTGCGCATGCGTGAAACAACAGAGGATGTAGAAAACAACGTATATATTTTGAACATGAAAGACTATCTATCTATCTTCCTCTAATGTCGAACTCCTCGCAGGGATGTAGAAATGCCCCTAAAAGACTTAGCTAACAGAGGTATGAATCAACATATCAAGTAATTTAATTTAAAAAAAGACAACGTGGGACAAATGGGGACGATGCATTCCGAATGTAAGCAAGTGCGGACGATGCGTTCCGGTTGTAAACAAGTGCGTGACCGATCGACTCGGAAAGTCCTACTTTCGGTTTCGAGTTTGTTTTATCGCAAAAAAACACTGTTTCCCAAATGAACATAAGCATACAAAGTATAATGTTTGAATGTGTAGCAGCATTGCTACCCATACGTAAAAATTGAATTTTTCAAATATCTTTTATTTCATACGATGTATTTCTGCTTTAATTGTTCTAATTTCGTTAAATAAAGTCATTATTATTATTATTATTATTATTATTATATACCTATAATATATACAATGTGGCTCATGTTGTACTGGTTCAAGCACATGCATGTTCACACATATTGTTCGATACAACTGCGTAGTGATTCAAGTAGAATTCGAATGGAGTACATTGCCCAACATAGTGCTCCCTTAGACGGTAATTACTCGTTATGAACAGAAAGTAGTGACAAATGAATATAGAATATAATCTTACTAAATCGAGCTGTTGATGAAAATGCATACAGACGTACGGACATCTGAATAAAGACACAACGCTATTAATTCCTACAATATGCGAGTTTTACGTTTATTTATCGTCGCTACCGGTTACCCATATGAGTCACTCCTCCTGAATTACGCATTTTAGATTTTTTGGAGGATAGTGAAATGATACAGAGCGAGACCGAATCCAGAGTCTACTCTGGTTCTTTTACGTAAAGTATCAACACGAGACATCGCTATAAGTCCCATCTGAAAGACTGTTAATTTTATTACGGTCAGGCGGGGAATCGAACCTGCGATCCCTGGATTACCAGACCAGCATGTTAACCCGTCTGTTCCTACATTATTCTATCAGATACTTGAACATTATCCATTGTTTAGCCGATAGTATCTAGTGTCTAGGTAGCGAGATAGTGTACTACGTCATAACATTTACGGTGCTCATGGGGTGAGAAGTTTCAATTAAAGGACCGCACTAAATGCCGCTCCGGGGTTTAATATAGCAATGAATGTGTCGAAAACAGGTTATTTATTTCAGCTAGAATCTGGGTGTTACGGCTATGAGGCCTACTGTTATATGGCTCGATTCTCTCTGATGTGGACAAATATATAGCAAACAAACCCAGATCAATGCACAACTGGTTACGTTTTATATTTATTTGCATGTACGGTAAAGCATGTCATTAGCATCCAACCAAAGTCAATGGAGTAATAACAAGTGACTGATTGGGGATATATTAATAAAGGCTTAGTCGTTGAACTGAGTACGAATCGTGCAACTGCATGCATAGCGTGCACAACGGCTTACTAGTAGTATGCTAAATGCAGACGAGAATCAGCATTCTGCATATTAAACACATCTACTATAAGACAACGGATGCACAGCTGCCTCTCTGTGTTACATGCTTATTGGTTAATGCAGACGATAACAGAATATAGACTATGTAGACGATAACATTATGCAGACTATGCAGACGATAACATTATGCAGACTGTGCAGACGATAACCGAATGTAGACTATGCAGACGATAACACTATGCAGACTATGCAGACGATAACAGAATATAGACTATGCAGATGATAACATAATGCAGACTGTACAGACGATAACATAATTTAGACTATACAGACGATAACACTATGCAGACTATGCAGACGATAACCGAATGTAGACTATGCAGACGATAACAGTATGCAGACTATGCAGACGATAACCGAATGTAGACTATGCAGACGATAACACAATGCAGACTATGCAGACGATAACCGAATGTAGACTATGCAGACGATATCATTATGCAGACTATGCAGACGATAACAGTATGCCGACTATGCAGCCAATAACCGAATGTAGACTATGCAGACGATAACAAAATGCAGACTATGCAGACGATAACATTATGCAGACTGTGCAGACGATAACCGAATGTAGACTATGCAGACGATATCATTATGCAGACTATGCAGACGATAGCATTATGCAGACTATGCAGACGATAACATAATGCAGACTATGCAGACGATAACATTATGCAGACTGTGCAGACGATAACCGAATGTAGACTATGCAGACGATAACATTATGCAGATTGTGCAGACGGTAACCGAATGCAGACTATGCAGACGATAACAGAATGCAGACTGTGCAGACGATAACCGAATGCAGACTGTGCAGACGATAACCGAATGTAGACTATGCAGACGATAACCGAATGCAGACTATGCAGACGATAACAGTATGCCGACTATGCAGCCAATAACCGAATGTAGACTATGCAGACGATAACAGAATGCAGACTATGCAGACGATAACATTATGCAGACTGTGCAGACGATAACCGAATGTAGACTATGCAGACGATAACCGAATGTAGACTATGCAGATGATAACAGTATGCAGACTATGCATACGATAACATTATGCAGACTATGCAGACGATAACAGTATGCAGACTGTGCAGACGATAACCGAATGTAGAGTAGACTATGCAGACGATAACCGAATATAGACTATGCAGACGATAACATTATGCAGACTATGCAGACGATAACCGAATGTAGAGTAGACTATGCAGACGATAACCGAATATAGACTATGCAGACGATAACAGAATGTAGACTATGCAGACGATAACAGAATGTAGACTATGCAGACGATAACATTATGCAGACGATAACCGAATGTAGACTATGAAGACGATAACAGTATGCAGACTATGAAGACGATAACATTATGCAGACTGTGCAGACGATAACAGTATGCAGACTATGCAGACGATAACATTATGCAGACTATGCAGACGATAACAGTATGCAGACTATGCAGACGATAACATTATGCAGACTATGCAGACGATAACATTATGCAGACTATGCAGACGATAACAGTATGCAGACTATGCAGACGATAACCGAATGTAGACTATGCAGACGATAACAGTATGCAGACTATGGTTAATGTAGAGCAACTGATGTACAGCTGCCTACCTGTGATACGGTCTGGTTGGTTAATGCGGTCGATAAATAATGTAATAAACCAAACAATAAGTATTTTTAATATTATGCAAAATCGACCAATCACAGAATCAGTGTGTATTACATAGGTCATAAGACTAATTCTTTGTTTAAACTTTATTTATTTTACAACAATTTCGAAGACAGTTTTAACAACTTATATTAATCGCTCTCGTTGGCGCAGATGACAGCGTAAATGTGGTCATTCATGCGGGGGGAAACCAGAGTACCTGGAGAAAACCCACATGTCCGATATGGCGGCCATCGTACCATCTCACATACTTCCCGATCCGAGGATCGAAACCGGTTAGCATTGGAGAGAAGCCTAATTCGTATCATTTCAATGTTGAATAGTGTCCATGGTTGATGCAGGCCCACCCGATAATCTTAGTTGTATCGACACTTTGTCGTGTTTGTTTGTATACCATGTACAGGGACGGGTGGACACTGGTGGGTGAGGGATTTTAGCAGCTTTGGAAAAGTTGCATATTTTAATTTAATCATATTTTATTGCAAATCAATAGTTAATGTTATGCACGGAACGATACAATACATAGTATGAAAAAGTTGCATATATATGCTACATGTAAATCGTCTGAGGAAACAACTAGTGAACATGCACCATGGAGAAAATCTAAATAAGCTACTAGCTTCCGATTTAATCCATTTGTTCTTGTATATTAATGTTACAACATGATGTAAATATTGATAAAATAAAATATGTTTAAACTAACATTCACCATGGAATGCTTTACATGCACCATGGAATGCTTTACATGCACCATGGGATGCTGTACATACACTGGAATGCTTTGCAAATTGCTTTATAGTATTTTAGAAAAGAGTACAAGTCTTAAACAAAATTATTCGTCCAATTAATCATGTAATTCTGAATAGCAAATGATCTTCGTGTATGGCTTCAATCTTGTTTATCGTACCCTTAAGTCCGTTCGAGCACACATCAATAACATGAAAACGAATATTGTGACACAATAGTTTTCGTAATATCCTGGACTCATCCATAGAGACACGAGATCCTTAATTGAGAAAATATTACTGAATTTGCAACGCTTATAGCAGCACTTGACTCAGACTAGGTAACACTTACAGCAGCACTTGCCTCAGACTAGGTAACACTTACATCAGCACTTGACTCAGACTAGACAACACTTACAGCAGCACTTGCCTTAGACTAGGTAACACTTACATCAGCACTTGCCTCAGACTAGGTAACACTTACATCAGCACTTGCCTCAGACTAGGTAACACGTACAGCAGTACTTGCCTTAGACTAGGTAACACTTACATCAGCACTTGCCTCAGACTAGGTAACACTTACAGCAGCACTTGCCTCAGACTAGGTAACACTTACATCAGCACTTGCATCAGACTAGGTAACACTTACAGCAGTACTTGCCTTAGACTAGGTAACACTTACATCAGCACTTGCCTCAGACTAGGTAACACTTACATCAGCACTTGCCTCAGACTAGGTAACACTTACATCAGCACTTGCCTCAGACTAGGTAACACTGACAGCAGTACTTGCCTTAGACTAGGTAACACTTACATCAGCACTTGCCTCAGACTAGGTAACACTTACAGCAATACTTGCCTTAGACTAGACGACACTTACATCAGCACTTGACTCAGACTAGGTAACACTTACATCAGCACTTGACTCAGACTAGGTAACACTCACAGCAGTACTTGCCTTAGACTAGACGACACTTACATCAGCACTTGACTCAGACTAGGTAATACTTACAGCATCACTTGCCTCAGACTAGGTAGCACTTACATCAGCACTTGCCTCAGACTAGGTAACACTTACAGCAGCACTTTCCTCAGACTAGACGACACTTACAGCAGTACTTGCCTTAGACTATGTAACACTTACAGCAGCACTTGACTCAGACTAGGTAACACTTACATCAGCACTTGCCTCAGACTAGACGACACTTACAACAGCACTTGCCTCAGACTAGACACCACTTACAACAGCACTTGCCTCAGACTAGACACCACTTACAGCAGTACTTGCCTCAGACTAGACACCACTTACAGCAGTACTTGCCTCAGACTAGACGACACTTACAGCAGTACTTGACCCAGACTAGACGACACTTACAGCAGTACTTGCCTCAGATTAGACGACACTTACAGCAGTACTTGCCTCAGACTAGACGACACTTACATCAGCACTTGACTCAGACTAGACGACACTTACATCAGCACTTGACTCAGACTAGGTAACACTTACAGCAGCACTTGCTTTAGACTAGACAACACTTACATCAGCACTTGCCTCAGACTAGGTAACACTTACAGCAGCACTTGCCTCAGACTAGACGACACTTACATCAGCACTTGACTCAGACTAGGTAACACTTACATCAGCACTTGCCTTAGACTAGACACCACGTACAGCAGTACTTGCCTCAGACTAGACGACACTTACAGCAGTACTTGACTCAGACTAGACGACACTTACAGCAGTACTTGCCTCAGACTAGACGACATTTACATCAGCACTTGACTCAGACTAGACGACACTTACATCAGCACTTGCCTCAGACTAGGTAACACTTACAGCAGCACTTGCCTCAGACTAGACGACACTTACAGCAGCACTTGCATGGACTAGACGACACTTACCTCAGCACTTGCCTCAGACTAGGTAACACTTACAGCAGTACTTGCCTTAGACTAGACGACACTTACATCAGCACTTGACTCAGACTAGGTAACACTGACATCAGCACTTGCCTCAGACTAGACGACACTTACATCAGCACTTGCCTCAGACTAGACGACACTTACAGCAGCACTTGCATGGACTAGACGACACTTACATCAGCACTTGCATCAGACTAGGTAACACGTACAGCAGTACCTGCCTTAGACTAGACGACACTTACATCAGCACTTGACTCAGACTAGGTAACACTTACATCAGCACTTGACTCAGACTAGACGACACTTACATCAGCACTTGCCTCAGACTAGACGACACTTACATCAGCAGTTGCCTCAGACTAGACGACACTTACATCAGCACTTGACTCAGACTAGACGACACTTACATCAGCACTTGACTCAGACTAGACGACACTTACATCAGCACTTGCCTCAGACTAGACGACACTTACATCAGCACTTGACTCAGACTAGACGACACTTACAGCAGTACTTGCCTCAGACTAGACGACACTTACATCAGCACTTGCCTCAGACTAGACGACACTTACATCATCACTTGACTCAGACTAGGTAACACTTACAGCAGCACTTGCCTCAGACTAGACGACACTTACAGCAGCACTTGCCTTAGACTAGACGACACTTACAGCAGCACTTGCCTCAGACTAGGTAACACTTACAGCAGCACTTGCCTCAGACTAGACACCACTTACATCAGCACTTGCCTTAGACTAGACACCACTTACATCAGCACTTGCCTCAGACTAGACGACATTTACAGCAGCACTTGTCTCAGACTAGACGACATTTACAGCAGCACTGGCCTCAGACTAGACGACACTTACATCATCACTTGCCTCAGACTAGACGACATTTACATCAGCACTTGACTCAGACTAGATTTTCAAATTTGTGTTGCCCTATTGTCATATAGTAAGTAAAACATTACTTACTATATGACCATAGGGCAACAAAACAAATGTGTGTATTGTGCCTGTGACTACGCTATTACGACGTCCACCACAGTATCACTTGGATCCGACTAGCGTAGTGGTTAGCGCGCTCGCTTCTCACCAATGCAACCCGGGTTCGATCCTCGGACCGGGATGTATGTGAGATGGTACGGTGGTCGCCAGATCGGGTACTCCGGTTTCCTCCCACACGAATGACCACATATACACTTTCATCCGCGCCATCGAGAGTGATTAATATAAGTTGTTAGAACTTGCTTCGCAATCGTTGTAAAATAAATAAAGTTTAAAGTTTAAACTGACATCGTGCTTTAGAGTTCTCAGTAAGTGTCTATACATATGTGGACGATATATCCTCCTTGATGGAATAGTTGACCACATCATCTAGGAATGGAGACAGAAAGTACAGTTCAAAGAAATTAAAAAAGATTTAGTTTAATGATATTGGAAACCAAAACATTCAAGCTTAATATCAGCATACGTTATATGTCAATGGGTGGGCCTCGTATTCAAAGAAATATATTCTTACGATTGCAGAATTATCAAAACTTAATAGCAACATATTGTCTGTGGGGGGGGGGGTGGAGGAGATCATGTTCAACGAAATGTACTTACGATACACATTAAACGTTATGCTCAACATAATATATATGTCTATGGGCGGGCCTCGTGTTCAACAGTTGAATAATGCGTGTAACAATTCTGATAACGCATGCACGCTACAGACGGATCTGTAGTCCAGTGGTAACACGCTGGACTGGTAATCCAGGGATCGCAGGTTTGATCCCCCCGTCTGACCCTAATAAAATAAACATTCTTTCAGATGGGACGTTAAACCGAGGTCTCGTGTCGGTGCTTCACACACACGCACGCACGCACGCACGCACGCACGCACGCACGCACGCACGCACGCACGCACGCACGCACGCACGCACGCACGCACGCACGCACGCACGCACGCACGCACGCACGCACGCACGCACGCACGCACGCACGCCGCACGCACGCACGCACGCACGCACGCACGCACGCACGCACGCACGCACGCACGCACGCACGCACGCACGCACGCACGCACGCACGCACGCACGCACGCACGCACGCACGCACGCACGCACACTGCATATCAAGGAGAGTGTAAGTACATGTCTAAATGAAACACGTACTGCTAGACACATGCATGATTGGCGTCAGTGCATTGTGTGAGCAAATTAAAATACCATGAATTCAGTTTATTAATATTTTATTGCACATCAATAGTAAAATCGTCTGGGAACAGGCGTCGATATTTGCCTGGACAGTCTAATAAATATATTTTAACACAGAGACTATTAATTGGGCCGTATTGAGTTTCTGACGTGTCATTTTGCCAGGAAAATCGACAGACTAAAACCCAGGCTAGACAACAGCCCGCATCAGAGACAACGGCCCGCACCAGAGACAACGGCCCGCAACAGAGAAAACGACCCGCACCAGAGACAACGGTTCGCACTAGTGACAACGCCCGCACCATAGATAATGGCCCGCACCAGTGACAACGCCCGTACCATAGACAACGGCCCGCACCATAGACAACGGCCCGCGCTAGAGACAACGACCCGCGCTAGAGACAATGGCCCACGCTAGAGACAACGGCCCGCGCTAGAGACAACGGCCCGCACCAGAGACAACGGCCCGCACCATAGACCACGGCCCGCACCAGTGACAACGGCCCGCGTTAGAGACAACGGCCCGCGTTAGAGACAACGGCCCGCACCAGAGACAACGGTCCGCACCATAGACAACGGCCCGCACCAGTGACAACACCCGCACCATAGACAACGGCCCACGCTAGAGACAACGGCCCACGCTAGAGACAACAGTCCGCGCTAGAGACAACGGCCCGCGCTAGAGACAACGGCTCGCGCTAGAGACAATGGCCCGCGATAGAGACAACGGCCCGCGCTAGAGACAACGGTCCGCGCTAGAGACAACGGCCCGCGCTAGAGACAACGGCCCGGCCCGCGCTAGAGACAACGGCCCGCGCTAGAGACAATGGTCGGCAAAAATGTAAAGAATACACACCATAATAAAATATGAAATATATGTTATCTGGTGTGCTTACAGATTTCTCCTTTGCATGCATGTTTAGTACTGTGACATGCACTCATTTATCGTCAACCACAATCATATAATTGTTACATCCCTACCACCATACTATGTCTGACAGTAGTACCATATTATAAGACAATATCGGAAGTGTTCTTGGACTTGGTAAGTTTGTATATATTTTCGTATGCTTATATAAAAAAATTCAAGGCTGGATCGCAGGTTCGATCCCCCGTCTGACTCTAAATAAATAAAGAACAAGAGGAGACTCTGGAATTGGTCTCTCTCTGTATCATTGCACTATCCTTCAAACATCTTAAATGACTAATCTCTTCAGGGGGCGTCGCTCGTAAGTATTATGTTCCAATAATGTCAACCCCTTGCGGGGACGTAGACATGTTTTTCTGGGCAAGCTTAGCCGACCTAAGTGGTTAACCAGTACTAAGCAATGTGTGCGAGGTGCCATGCTCAATGTCACTACATACGTGGCCTGACCGAGTATCGAACCCGGGATCGATCGATTCCAAATCCGACGCTCTACCACTGGACGTAATAATAAACGCAAAACACGCACACAAAGTATTATCTCGCCATTCGCATTATTGCATTGTAGTATATAGCCATGAGATAGGACAACACAATGCAATATCTGACTGTGTAGAAATGAGACTATTATCTCGATGTACGGTTCATTACCAAATCGGAAGACGATCATTAACCGTTATCAACATATACGCGTAAACACATAATTCCTGGAACTAAAACATGCAATTCCAGCAATAACGATCGTTAATTAAGAATAGGGAAGACAAACTTGCGTACACTGTAAGCCTACCATTGTTCAAATTGATTCTTATTTATTAACTGTCAGTACGTCTCTGCGCACAGGAAATGAAAACATATCGACTCGTGAATGCATTGAAATAAAATGAGAATTTAGTTTGGTTATATAGATAGATTCGATAGATATTTTATCGGTTATATTGCAAATAATATTATATTGCAAATATGAAATCAGTGGACAAAAACAATACAGAATCAGTGTCAATATAAATAATATGTATTATGCTTGTATACTAAATGGGATGTGGTGTAATATGTAATAAACAAGCTTAAATATAACAAAGTGGCTGTCTGATTACCACAGAAGCCGGGTTCGATCCTCGGACTGGGCAGTATGTGAGATGGTACGGTGGTCGCCAAATCGGACAGGTGGGGTTTTCCCAGGGTACTCCGATTTCCTCCCACATGAATGACCATATTTACTTTCATCCACGCCAATGAGAGTGGTTAATATAAGTTGTTAAAATTTGCTTCGCAATCATTGTAAAATAAATAAAGTTTAAACTTTAATATAACAAAGCGTATACATGTATACATGTAATTATATATCATCTTTATTGGAGCATCATTTCACATACAAACGACGTCAGATATTACAAACATACAAAGGACGTCAGATATTACAAACATACAAAGGACGTCAGATATTACAAACATACAAAGGACGTCAGATATTACAAACATACAAAGTACCTCAGATATTACAAACATACAAAGTACGTCAGATATTACAAACATACAAAGTACGTCAGATATTACAAACATACAAAGGACGTCAGATATTACAAACATACAAAGGACGTCAGATATTACAAACATACAAAGGACAACATATATTACAAACATACAAAGTACGTCAGATATTACAAACATACAAACGACGTCAGATATTACAAACATACAAAGGACGTCAGATATTACAACCATACAAAGTACGTCAGATATTACACACATACAAAGTACATCAGATATTACAAACATACAAACGACGTCAGATATTACAAACATACAAAGGACGTCAGATATTACAAACATACAACGTACGTCAGATATTACAAACATACAAAGGACGTCAGATATTACAAACATACAAAGGACGTTAGATATTACAAACATACAAAGGACATTAGATATTACAAACATACAAAGGACATTAGATATTACAAACATACAAAGGACATTAGATATTACAAACATACAAAGGACGTCAGATATTACAAACATACAAAGGACGTCAGATATTACAAACATACAAAGGACGTCAGATATTACAAACATACAAAGGACGTCAGATATTACAAACATACAAAGGACGTCAGATATTACAAACATACAAAGGACGTTAGATATTACAAACATACAAAGGACGTCAGATATTACAAACATACAAAGGACGTCAGATATTACAATCATACAAAGTACCTCAGATATTACAAACATACAAAGTACGTCAGATATTACAAACATACAAAGTACGTCAGATATTACAAACATACAAAGGACGTCAGATATTACAAACATACAAAGGACGTCAGATATTACAAACATACAAAGGACACCAGATATTACAAACATACAAACGACGTCAGATATTACAAACATACAAAGGACGTCAGATATTACAAACATACAAAGGACGTCATATATTACAACCATACAAAGTACATCAGATATTACAAACATACAAAGGACGTCAGATATTACAAACATACAAAGGACGTCAGATATTACAAACATAAAAAGGACATTAGATATTACAAACATACAAAGGACATTAGATATTACCAACATACAAAGTACATTAGATATTACAAACATACAAAGTACATTAGATATTACAACCATACAAAGGACGTCATATATTACAAACATACAAAGGACGTCAGATATTACAAACATACAAAGGACAACATATATTACAAACATACAAAGGACGTCAGATATTACAAACATACAAAGTACGTCAGATATTACACACATACAAAGGACGTCAGATATTACAAACATACAAAGGACGTCAGATATTACAAACATACAAAGGGCATTAGATATTACAAACATACAAAGTACATCAGATATTACAAACATACAAAGGACGTCAGATATTACAAACATACAAAGGACGTCAGATATTACAAACATACAAAGTACGTCAGATATTACAAACATACAAAGTACGTCAGATATTACAAACATACAAAGGACATCAGATATTACAAACATACAAAGGACGTCAGATATTACAAACATACAAAGGACGTCAGCTATTACAAACATACAACGGACGTCAGATATTACAAACATACAAAGTACGTCAGATATTACAAACATACAAAGGACGTCAGATATTACAAACATACAACGGACGTCAGATATTACAAACATACAAAGGACGTCATATATTACAAACATACAAAGGACGTTAGATATTACAAACATACAAAGGGCATTAGATATTACAAACATACAAAGGACGTCAGATATTACAAACATACAAAGGACGTCAGATATTACAAACATACAAAGGACATTAGATATTGCAAACATACAAAGTACATTAGATATTACAAACAAAGGACATTAGATATTACAAACATACAAAGGACGTCAGATATTACAAACATACAAACGACGTCAGATATTACAAACATACAAAGTACGTCAGATATTACAAACATACAAAGGACGTCAGATATTACAAACATACAAAGGACGTCATATATTACAAACATACAAAGTACATCAGATATTACAAACATACAAAGGACGTCAGATATTACAAACATACAAAGGACGTCAGATATTACAAACATAAAAAGGACATTAGATATTACAAACATACAAAGGACATTAGATATTACAAACATACAAAGTACATTAGATATTACAAACATACAAAGTACATTAGATATTACAAACATACAAAGGACGTCATATATTACAAACATACAAAGGACGTCAGATATTACAAACATACAAAGGACAACATATATTACAAACATACAAAGGACGTCAGATATTACAAACATACAAAGTACGTCAGATATTACACACATACAAAGGACGTCAGATATTACAAACATACAAAGGACGTCAGATATTACAAACATACAAAGGGCATTAGATATTACAAACATACAAAGTACATCAGATATTACAAACATACAAAGGACGTCAGATATTACAAACATACAAAGGACGTCAGATATTACAAACATACAAAGTACGTCAGATATTACAAACATACAAAGTACGTCAGATATTACAAACATACAAAGGACATCAGATATTACAAACATACAAAGGACGTCAGATATTACAAACATACAAAGGACGTCAGCTATTACAAACATACAACGGACGTCAGATATTACAAACATACAAAGTACGTCAGATATTACAAACATACAAAGGACGTCAGATATTACAAACATACAACGGACGTCAGATATTACAAACATACAAAGGACGTCATATATTACAAACATACAAAGGACGTTAGATATTACAAACATACAAAGGGCATTAGATATTACAAACATACAAAGGACGTCAGATATTACAAACATACAAAGGACGTCAGATATTACAAACATACAAAGGACATTAGATATTGCAAACATACAAAGTACATTAGATATTACAAACAAAGGACATTAGATATTACAAACATACAAAGGACGTCAGATATTACAAACATACAAACGACGTCAGATATTACAAACATACAATGGACGTCAGATATTACAAACATACAAAGGATATTAGATATTACAAGCATACAAAGGACGTCAGATATTACAAACATACAAAGGACGTCAGATATTACAAACATACAAAGAACGTTAGATATTACAAACATACAAAGGACATTAGATATTACAAACATACAAAGGACGTCAGATATTACAAACATACAAAGGACGTCAGATATTACAAACATACAAAGTACCTCAGATATTACAAACATACAAAGTACGTCAGATATTACAAACATACAAAGGACGTCAGATATTACAAACATACAAAGGACGTCAGATATTACAAACATACAAAGGACAACATATATTACAAACATACAAAGGACGTCAGATATTACAAACATACAAAGTACGTCAGATATTACACACATACAAAGGACGTCAGATATTACAAACATACAAAGGACGTCAGATATTACAAACATACAAAGGGCATTAGATATTACAAACATACAAAGTACATCAGATATTACAAACATACAAAGGACGTCAGATATTACAAACATACAAAGGACGTCAGATATTACAAACATACAAAGTACGTCAGATATTACAAACATACAAAGTACGTCAGATATTACAAACATACAAAGGACATCAGATATTACAAACATACAAAGGACGTCAGATATTACAAACATACAAAGGACGTCAGATATTACAAACATACAAAGTACGTCAGATATTACAAACATACAAAGGACGTCGGATATTACAAACATACAAAGGACGTTAGATATTACAAACATACAAAGGGCATTAGATATTACAAACATACAAAGGACGTCAGATATTACAAACATACAAAGGACGTCAGATATTACAAACATACAAAGTACATTAGATATTACAAACATACAAAGTACATTAGATATTACAAACAAAGGACCTCAGATATTACAAACATACAAAGTACCTCAGATATTACAAACATACAAAGTACGTCAGATATTACAAACATACAAAGGACGTCAGATATTACAAACATACAAAGGACATTAGATATTACAAGCATACAAAGGACGTCAGATATTACAAACATACAAAGTACCTCAGATATTACAAACATACAAAGGACATCAGATATTACAAACATACAACGGACGTCAGATATTACAAACATACAAAGTACATCAGATATGACAAACATACAAAGGACCTCAGATATTACAAACATACAAAGTACCTCAGATATTACAAACATACAAAGTACGTCAGATATTACAAACATACAAAGGACGTCAGATATTACAAACATACAAAGGACATTAGATATTACAAGCATACAAAGGACGTCAGATATTACAAACATACAAAGTACCTCAGATATTACAAACATACAAAGTACGTCAGATATTACAAACATACAAAGGACGTCAGATATTACAAACATACAAAGGACGTCAGATATTACAAACATACAAAGGACAACATATATTACAAACATACAAAGTACGTCAGATATTACAAACATACAAACGACGTCAGATATTACAAACATACAAAGGACGTCAGATATTACAAACATACAAAGGACATCAGCTATTACAAACATACAAACGACGTCAGATATTACAAACATACAAACGACGTCAGATATTACAAACATACAAAGGACGTCAGATATTATAAACATACAAAGGACGTCAGATATTACAAACATACAAAGTACATCAGATATTACAAACATACAAAGGACGTCAGATATTACAAACATACAAAGGACGTCAGATATTACAAACATACAAAGTACCTCAGATATTACAAACATACAAAGGACGTCAGATATTACAAACATACAAAGGACGTCAGATATTACAAACATACAAAGGACAACATATATTACAAACATACAAAGGACGTCAGATATTACAAACATACAAACGACGTCAGATATTACAAACATACAAACGACGTCAGATATTACAAACATACAAAGGACGTCAGATATTACAAACATACAATGGACGTCAGATATTACAAACATACAAAGTACATCAGATATTACAAACATACAAAGGACGTCAGATATTACAAACATACAAAGGACATTATATATTACAAACATACAAAGGACATTAGATATTACAAACATACAAAGTACATTAGATATTACAAACATACAAAGTACATTAGATATTACAAACATACAAAGGACGTCATATATTACAAACATACAAAGGACGTCAGATATTACAAACATACAAAGGACAACATATATTACAAACATACAAAGGACGTCAGATATTACAAACATACAAAGTACGTCAGATATTACACACATACAAAGGACGCCAGATATTACAAACATACAAAGGACGTCAGATATTACAAACATACAAAGGGCATTAGATATTACAAACATACAAAGTACATCAGATATTACAAACATACAAAGGACGTCAGATATTACAAACATACAAAGGACGTCAGATATTACAAACATACAAAGTACGTCAGATATTACAAACATACAAAGTACGTCAGATATTACAAACATACAAAGGACATCAGATATTACAAACATACAAAGGACGTCAGATATTACAAACATACAAAGGACGTCAGCTATTACAAACATACAACGGACGTCAGATATTACAAACATACAAAGTACGTCAGATATTACAAACATACAAAGGACGTCAGATATTACAAACATACAAAGGACGTCATATATTACAAACATACAAAGGACTTCATATATTACAAACATGCAAAGGACGTCAGATATTACAAACATACAAAGTACATCAGATATTACAAACATACAAAGGACGTTAGATATTACAAACATACAAAGGGCATTAGATATTACAAACATACAAAGGACGTCAGATATTACAAACATACAAAGGACGTCAGATATTACAAACATACGAATGACATTAGATATTGCAAACATACAAAGTACATTAGATATTACAAACATACAAAGGACATTAGATATTTCAAACATACAAAGGACGTCAGATATTACAAACATACAAATGACGTCAGATATTACAAACATACAAAGGACGTCAGATATTACAAACATACAAAGGACATTAGATATTACAAGCAGTCAAAGGACGTCAGATATTACAAACATACAAAGGACGTCAGATATTACAAACATACAAAGGACATTAGATATTACAAACATACAAAGGACGTTAGATATTACAAACATACAAAGTACATTAGATATTACAAACATACAAAGGACATTAGATATTACAAACATACAAAGGACGTTAGATATTACAAACATACAAAGGACGTCAGATATTACAAACATACAAAGGACGTCAGATATTACAAACATACAAAGGACGTTAGATATTACAAACATACAAAGGACGTCAGATATTACAAACATACAAACGACGTCAGATATTACAAACATACAAAGTACATTATATATTACAAACATACAAACGACGTCAGATATTACAAACATACAAAGGACATTAGATATTACAAACATACAAAGGACATTAGATATTACAAACATACAAAGGACGTTAGATATTACAAACATACAAAGTCAGATATTACAAACATACAAAGTACGTCATATATTACAAACATACAAAGTACGTCAGATATTACAAACATACAAAGTACATTAGATATTACAAACATACAAAGTACGTCAGATATTACAAACATACAAAGGACGTCAGATATTACAAACATACAAAGGACGTTAGATATTACAAATATACAAAGGACGTCAGATATTACAAACATACAAAGGACGTTAGATATTACAAACATACAAAGTACATTAGATATTACAAACATACAAAGTACATTAGATATTACAAACATACAAAGGACGTTAGATATTACAAACATACAAAGGGCATTAGATATTACAAACATACAAAGGACGTCAGATATTACAAACATACAAAGGACGTTAGATATTACAAACATACAAAGTACATTAGATATTACAAACATACAAAGGACGTCAGATATTACAAACATACAAAGTACATCAGATATTACAAACATACAAAGGACATCAGATATTACAAACATACAAAGGACGTCAGATATTACAAACATACAAAGTACGTTAGATATTACAAACATACAAAGGACGTCAGATATTACAAACATACAAAGTACGTCAGATATTACAAACATACAAAGGACGTCAGATATTACAAACATACAAAGGACATCAGATATTACAAACATACAAAGGACGTCAGATATTACAAACATACAAAGGACGTCAGATATTACAAACATACAAAGTACGTCAGATATTACAAACATACAAAGGACGTCAGATATTACAAACATACAAAGTACGTCAGATATTACAAACATACAAAGTACATTAGATATTACAAACATACAAAGTACATTAGATATTACAAACATACAAAGTACATTAGATATTACAAACATACAAAGGACGTTCGATATTACAAACATACAAATGACGTTTGATATTACAAACATACAAAGTACATTAGATATTACAAACATACAAAGTACATTAGATATTACAAACATACAAAGTACATTAGATATTACAAACATACAAAGTACATTAGATATTACAAACATACAAAGGACGTCAGATATTACAAACATACAAAGGACGTCAGATATTACAAACATACACAGGACGTCAGATATTACAAACATACAAAGGACGTTAGATATTACAAACATACAAAGTACATTAGATATTACAAACATACAAAGTACATTAGATATTACAAACATACAAAGGGCATTAGATATTACAAACATACAAAGGACGTCAGATATTACAAACATACAAAGGACGTTAGATATTACAAACATACAAAGTACATTAGATATTACAAACATACAAAGGACGTTAGATATTACAAACATACAAAGGGCATTAGATATTACAAACATACAAAGGACGTCAGATATTACAAACATACAAAGTACGTCAGATATTACAAACATACAAAGTACATTAGATATTACAAACATACAAAGTACGTCAGATATTACAAACATACAAAGTACATTAGATATTACAAACATACAAAGTACGTCAGATATTACAAACATACAAAGTACATTAGATATTACAAACATACAAAGTACATTAGATATTACAAACATACAAAGGACGTCAGATATTACAAACATACAAAGTACATTAGATATTACAAACATACAAAGTACGTCAGATATTACAAACATACAAAGTACATTAGATATTACAAACATACAAAGTACGTCAGATATTACAAACATACAAAGTACATTAGATATTACAAACATACAAAGTACGTCAGATATTACAAACATACAAAGTACATTAGATATTACAAACATACAAAGTACGTCAGATATTACAAACATACAAAGTACATTAGATATTACAAACATACAAAGTACGTTAGATATTACAAACATACAAAGTACATTAGATATTACAAACATACAAGGACGTTAGATATTACAAACATACAAAGTACATTAGATATTACAAACATACAAAGTACGTCAGATATTACAAACATACAAAGTACATTAGATATTACAAACATACAAAGTACGTCAGATATTACAAACATACAAAGGACGTCAGATATTACAAACATACAAAGTACGTTAGATATTACAAACATACAAAGGACGTCAGATATTACAAACATACAAAGGACGTTAGATATTACAAACATACAAAGTACATTAGATATTACAAACATACAAAGTACATTAGATATTACAAACATACAAAGGACGTTAGATATTACAAACATACAAAGGACATTAGATATTACAAACATACAAAGGACGTCAGATATTACAAACATACAAAGGACGTTAGATATTACAAACATACAAAGTACATTAGATATTACAAACATACAAAGGACGTCAGATATTACAAACATACAAAGTACATGTAGATATTACAAACATACAAAGGACGTCAGATATTACAAACATACAAAGTACGTCAGATATTACAAACATACAAAGTACATTAGATATTACAAACATACAAAGTACGTCAGATATTACAAACATACAAAGGACGTCAGATATTACAAACATACAAAGTACATCAGATATTACAAACATACAAAGGACGTCAGATATTACAAACATACAAAGGACGTCAGATATTACAAACATACAAAGTACGTCAGATATTACAAACATACAAAGGACGTCAGATATTACAAACATACAAAGGACATAAAAGCATGCAAACAAAAAGACATTACGACATAAAAAATACATTGCAACATGTCGCCATCCATGTGTTCGAATTAATGATAGAAGCACAGCAAACACTAGCTGTCTGTCTGTCTGTCTGTCTGTCTGTCTGTCTGTCTGTCTGTCTGTCTGTCTGTCTGTCTGTCTGTCTGTCTGTCTGTCTGTCTGTCTGTCTGTCTGTCTGTCTGTCTGTCTGTCTGTCTGTCTGTCTGTCTGTCTGTCTGTCTGTCTGTCTGTCTGTCTGTCTGTCTGTCTGTCTGTCTGTCTGTCTGTCTGTCTGTCTGTCTGTCTGTCTGTCTGTCTGTCATTTAGCATACTTCTAGTTTCACCTTACAGAAATATAGCCTATTTTTCCCCTTCCTGATAAATAACATTTATTTGAACTAATAGTTCTAATTGGGCCTCATTTAGTGGCGTGTGCTAAAACTATTACTTTAGTTTAAACAATATTTATTTCTTTGATTAAACATTATTTATGTCTTTGTTTAATATTATATATACTTGATAATGTTTAATCAAAGAAATAAATATTGTTTAAACTAAAGTTATAATATATAATATAATATATGTACATACATGTAGAATTGAGGAGAAAGCAACCTGCTTGTATGGTTACATCTTGCCTAATTACTGTTACTTTCAACTCAAATATACAAATTAGTCCACATCAAAATAGTTCGTGTTATTTCCTATAACATTGGATGGGTGTTTTCTATATTACCGTACCGTATTCAGTGCGTAAGAGTGTTTATTTTCGCTGTTAGACTATGGTGTATAATTAATTGGACGCATAAACCCGTAATTACTATCTGCTCTTATATCTCGGGGGAATTTATAATGAAATAAGAATACGTTAGACCAGTTGTTCACATATGTACCGTCTCCGTGGCCTAGTGGTTAAGGCGTCCGCCTATGGAGCGGGAGGTCGAAGGTCAGGGGTTCGTTCTGATATGACCGGTTGGTGAGCCGCCAGCTAGTTAAATAATGGTTACCGATTGCCTCAGCCTGATGTCTGGCACACAAACATAGGATTCGGGAAGTACTGATGTTCATAAAAAAGAGGTGTCTCATAAGTCAGAAATGGCTGGCCCTTTAAATAGGGGTGACACTATAATAAACAAACACTTCACTTTACTTTACTTTTATATACTATATGTTGAACAGCAGTATCAACTAGTGCAGACATGTTCTTAACATGATCACCTATTTTATGCGCAGCTCGAACACGGGCTGCTCAAACGGCTGTACTAATTATCCTGAATGCGACCCATTGGACTGCAATAATTTGTTTGTTTGGAACGGGGGGGGGGGCTAAAGTCACAATGACAGCTTAGGTCATATATCGATTCTCCAGCTATTGTTGGTGGCGGAAGACACCGGGTGCCCGTCCGATCAGCATTCTAGACACGCACCCGTGTAGAACCACAGCCATTCCGTAGGCCAACTGGGTAGCTTCCTCGCATGATAGAAATCGACACCAAGCGGGATTCGAACATATACAGCGGTCAAGCACAAGTGATCTATAGTCATAAACCGTAACCGCTCCACCACGGAGACCCTTGTATTGCCAAAAAGACAAGTGATAGAGACAATATATTTAAATGAATAGAACAGCAAGCTGTTACCTGGATGGCGCTTTCAGGATAGTGTGTTTGTGGTCTACACAGTTTTAAAAGTGAAAGTAGGATTTCATATAACGCTCCCAAATTGATGTTTGTTATAATATGGCGCGTGGTACTGTCGCTTAGATATAATTTAACTAAGACTAGTCTACAAATAAATATGCATGGGCACAACTGTGAGATATAACGGTAAATCTGTACCATAAATCGTGTTACACGTGTTGTATTACGCATGGTTGTCGACCCTATTTACATTATTTTGTTATGTCAACAAGCCGCGTATACGACGTTTGTTTATTAGTTGTAATACTCAGTTTTGAGGCAACTATTTTGGGAAACAATTACATCATATAATAGGAAATTACATTCTGTAGAAATTTGCGTTTCAGTGATATATTCTTTATTACCACCATATAGATGAGCATTTGATACAAATTCAAAAAATACATGTTCAGAATGTATACAAATTTACAATAACAGTATTACAATTATATCATACATACATTGTTATATACAAGTACAATTTATAATTTATTTACAGTTTAGATATATAATTATCATACATTTTCCCATGGCACCGGCTAAACGAAGCATATGAACACATGTGCGGGCAAAGATAGCAAGTTAGATATTGCGAAGACACAATATTCCGTCCGACAGACCACATGATGACCCTTAAATACTCTCTCCAATTGAATGTGAGGGGGTATATTGGTTATATAAATTGAACTATCAACACGTTCATGTATATACAATATAATTATGTATGAATCAAATATATGTGCCAACTAGTCCGTGTACCTGGCATGATCTGAATGCGATGCCATTCATACTAAAACTGAGGATGAAAGTTCCCACACTAATATTAAAGTGGTATATTGTATATACATATAATCGGTGAAGTTGAAAAGGCATGGCAAACATATGATACGAACAACCCCACAGTGAGCAATCTTGCCGAAACGAAACACAAGAAAGTTCGTAGGGAGTTAATGTATCTGATGGCTATGCCATTCAGCAAAGATGCATTACACTAAATGTATACACACATATAGTTATGGTTACATGAGCATTCTATAGCTTATTTTAAGACACTGTAATTGTAAAGCTTCAGAGCTCTCACCACTAATTGGATATGTATAAAGACCTGTCAACATATCAAACACTTGTTGTACTGGCCGTTCACTGATCATAAGAAGGTAACACTGAAAACCAGCGACTTGTAATATCTGCTTCCATAAAACATTTCGTAAACGGATAATGTGTGCACAAAAGAAAATCTTGTGTATAATCACATTTTCTACCAGAGAATTGCATTTTGAACAATTGACATGATTTGTAAACGATAGTAATTTGGCAATTGTTTCTACCGCACATCTGCATTGGTATTTCAGTTCTGGGCTCACTGCTCCCAAGGTCCAGAACAAGCAGGGTTTGTTGAAATTCATAATATTCTCAACACCCACGACTTCACTATTGCATATAACACGATCTAGTCTTATTGAGAAGTCATGCTTGTAGGCATGTCTGACAAGAATAGACTTCCACTCATGTTTCGATGGGAATATTCCAGACGTGCTATACCTTATCAGATCCGTCATAGAAGCACATCTTGACGCTATTACCAATACCACATACATTGACAATGTAGTAGCCAAACCAATGTTCATAATAAAAGCCAGAATTTCATATAGTCACAGTAATATCTATGGAGGTGGGATATATATGGCGACTACTTATCCACTGCATGATAGCTAAATGTATGTCGTTTGTATGGAGATATAATAGTATAGTAACTTAAATCTCTATGAAGGTTAAACCCTCTGCATAGCTGACTGACTAGTAAATTTATTTAAAGTCGCCACCGCATGAATGCATTTGGGTGACTGAGTTTTCTAAGAAGATTAAAATCTGCATAGCTCTACATACTAACTCTAACCCATAACAGCGTGATGCAACGATTGTGGACATTTCACTAACACTAACCCATACCAGCATGATGCAGCGATTGTGGACATTTCACTAACAAACCCATAACAGCGTGATGCAACGATTGTGGACATTTCACTAACAAACCCATACCAGCGTGATGCAACGATTGTGGACATTTCACTAACAAACCCATAACAGCGTGATGCAACGATTGTGGACATTTCACTAACACTAACCCATAACAGCGTCATGCAACGATTGTGGACATTTCACTAACACTAACCCATACCAGCGTGATGCAACGATTGTGGACATTTCACTAACACTAACCCATAACAGCGTGATGCAACGATTGTGGACATTTCACTAACTAACCCATAACATCGTGATGCAACGATTGTGGACATTTCATTAACACTAACCCATACCAGCGTGATGCAACGATTGTGGACATTTCACTAACTAACCCATAACATCGTGATGCAACGATTGTGAACATTTCACGGAAGATAACTACTCATCCGAGCACGTTCGTAACAATGAGGTGTGTCACAGATGTATCATCAATTAGTAATTAAATAAGATTTCATTAGATTTATTGCATTGATCAATACATATCCCGTCTAGGAGAACGGCGTTTTGTGTGAGACCATGTTCACATCAATAGCTTCATCAGAGAACAAATATGAACAATTTGTTCAAGCTGTGAAAGCCGTCAGCTGTCTCTCGATTAAGATCCAAATAAGACGGTCAAATCATTAGGTTAAGCTATGCTTTACCACAGTCATTTCAACAATTTTCTGCTAGCAATCAGACTTGTCGTGATCAGTCGTGATAGCGCAGTGGATGCGCGTTCGCTTCAGGTGCGAAAGGTCCAGAGTTCGAGCCCCACTGGAGCCGTTAGGATTGTGCCCTTAGGCAAGGCATTTAAATTCCACGTTGCCTCTTCTCTCTCCCTCGTGGCGATGGATTCCATCAGGAATGTGGTCTCGAGAGTGATTGATATCAGTTGAAATAACTTGTTTCGCAATCGAGCTAAAATAAATTTGTATAAACTAATCAGACTTGTGTTAGGGATCAGAGACTCCTAGGAACATCGTTATAGTTTCATCCTGGAAATAGGGCATGCACATTTATCCATTACGCCTATATACGATATAATTAGTCCTACTTGATATTACTTTTATATTGGAGTTTGACAGAATGTTTGAATGCCATACACAAACAAAGAGATGGTATTCTTTTACATTCGGAAATTATTATATACCTGAATACCAATATAGGAAACGCTTACGTTATCCTGAAGTAACAATTGTATAGGAAACGCTTACGTTATCCGGAAGTAACAATTGTATAGGAAACGCTTACGTTATCCGGAAGTAACAAGTGTATAGGAAACGCTTACGTTATCCGGAAGTAACACGTGTATAGGAAACGCTTACGTTATCCTGAAGTAATAATTGTATAGGTAACGCTTACGGTATCCTGAAGTAACAATTGTATAGGAAACGTTTACGTTATCCTGAAGTAACACGTGTATAGGAAACGCTTAAGTTATCCTGAAGTAACAAGTGTATAGGAAACGCTTACGTTATCCTGAAGTAACAATTGTATAGGAAACGCTTACGTTATCCTGAAGTAACAAGTGTATAGGAAACGCTTACGTTATCCTGAAGTAACAAGTGTATAGGAAACGTTTACGTTATCCTGAAGTAACAATTGTATAGGATACGTTTACAATATCCTGAAGTAACAATTGTATAGGAAACGCTTACGTTATCCGGAAGTAACAATTGTATAGGAAACGATTACGTTATCCTGGCGTAACAATTGTATAGTAAACGCTTACGTTATCCGGAAGTAACACGTGTATAGGAAACGCTTACGCTATCCTGGCGTAACAATTGTATAGGAAACGCTTACGTTATCCTGAAGAAACATTTGTATAGGAAACGTTACGTTATCCTGAAGTAACAAGTGTATAGGAAACGCTTACGTTATCCTGAAGTAACAAGTGTATAGGAAACGCTTACGTTGTCCTGAAGTAAGAAGTGTATAGGAAACGCTTACGTTATCCTGGCGTAACAATTGTATAGGAAACGCTTACATTATCCTGAAGTAACATTTGCATAGGAACCGTTTACGTTATCCTGAAGTAACAATTGTATAGGATACGTTTACGTTATCCTGAAGTAACATTTGTATAGGAAACGCTTACGTTATCCTGAAGTAACAATTGTATAGGAAACGTTTACGTTATCCTGAAGTAACAATTGTATAGGAAACGCTTACGTTATCCTGAAGTAACAAGTGTATAGGAAACGCTTACGTTATCCTAAAGTAACAAGTGTATAGGAAACGCTTACGTTATCCTGAAGTAACAAGTGTATAGGAAACGGTTACGTTATCCTGAAGTAACAAGTGTATAGGAAACGCTTACGTTATCCTGAAGTAACAAGTGTATAGGAAACGCTTACGTTATCATGAAGTAACAAGTGTATAGGAAATGCTTACGTTATCCTGAAGTAACATTTGCATAGGAACCGTTTACGTTATCCTGAAGTAACAATTGTATAGGATACGTTTACGTTATCCTGAAGTAACATTTGTATAGGAAACGCTTACGTTATCCTGAAGTAACAATTGTATAGGAAACGTTTACGTTATCCTGAAGTAACAATTGTATAGGAAACGCTTACGTTATCCTGAAGTAACAAGTGTATAGGAAACGCTTACGTTATCCTAAAGTAACAAGTGTATAGGAAACGCTTACGTTATCCTGAAGTAACAAGTGTATAGGAAACGGTTACGTTATCCTGAAGTAACAAGTGTATAGGAAACGCTTACGTTATCCTGAAGTAACAAGTGTATAGGAAACGCTTACGTTATCATGAAGTAACAAGTGTATAGGAAATGCTTACGTTATCCTGAAGTAACACGTGTATAGGAAACGCGTACGTTATCCTGAAGTAACATTTGTATAGGAAACGTTTACGTTATCCTGAAGTAACAAGTGTATAGGAAACGCTTACGTTATCCTGAAGTAACAAGTGTATAGGAAACGCTTATGTTATCCTGAAGTAACAACTGTATAGGAAACGCTTACGTTATCCTGAAGTAACAAGTGTATAGGAAACGCTTACGTTATCCTGAAGTAACAATTGTATAGGAAACGATTACGTTATCCTGAAGTAACAAGTGTATAGGAAACGCTTACGTTATCCGGAAGTAACAAGTGTATAGGAAACGCTTACGTTATCCTGAAGTAACAATTGTATAGGACATGCTTACGTTATCCTGAAGTAACAAGTGTATAGGAAACGCTTACGTTATCCGGAAGTAACAAGTGTATAGGAAACGCTTACGTTATCCTGAAGTAACAAGTGTATAGGAAACGATTACGTTATCCTGGCGTAACAATTGTATAGTAAACGCTTACGTTATCCGGAAGTAACACGTGTATAGGAAACGCTTACGTTATCCTGGCGTAACAATTGTATAGGAAACGCTTACGTTATCCTGAAGTAACATTTGTATAGGAAACGTTTACGTTATCCTGAAGTATCAAGTGTATAGGAAACGCTTACGTTATCCTGAAGTAACAAGTGTATAGGAAACGCTTATGTTATCCTGAAGTAACAACTGTATGGGAAACGCTTACGTTATCCTGAAGTAACAAGTGTATAGGAAACGCTTACGATATCCTGAAGTAACAATTGTATAGGAAACGCTTACGTTATCCTGAAGTAACAAGTGTATAGGAAACGCTTACGTTATCCGGAAGTAACAAGTGTATAGGAAACGCTTACGTTATCCTGAAGTAACAATTGTATAGGACATGCTTACGTTATCCTGAAGTAACAAGTGTATAGGAAACGCTTACGTTATCCGGAAGTAACAAGTGTATAGGAAACGCTTACGTTATCCTGAAGTAACAAGTGTATAGGAAACGATTACGTTATCCTGGCGTAACAATTGTATAGTAAACGCTTACGTTATCCGGAAGTAACACGTGTATAGGAAACGCTTACGTTATCCTGGCGTAACAATTGTATAGGAAACGCTTACGTTATCCTGAAGTAACATTTGTATAGGAAACGTTTACGTTATCCTGAAGTAACCTGAAGTAACAAGTGAATAGGAAACGCTTACGTTATCCTGAAGTAACAAGTGTATAGGAAACGCTTATGTTATCCTGAAGTAACAACTGTATAGGAAACGCTTATGTTATCCTGAAGTAACAAGTGTATAGGAAACGCTTACGTTATCCTGAAGTAACAATTGTATAGGAAACGCTTACGTTATCCTGAAGTAACAAGTGTATAGGAAACGCTTACGTTATCCGGAAGTAACAAGTGTATAGGAAACGCTTACGTTATCCTGAAGTAACAATTGTATAGGACATGCATACGTTATCCTGAAGTAACAAGTGTATAGGAAACGCTTACGGTATCCTGAAGTAACAAGTGTATAGGAAACGCTTACGTTATCCTGAAGTAACAAGTGTATAGGAAACGCTTACGTTATCCTGGCGTAACAATTATATAGGAAACGCTTACATTATCCTGAAGTAACATTTGCATAGGAACCGTTTACGTTATCCTGAAGTAACAATTGTATAGGAAACGCGTACGTTATCCTGAAGTAACACGTGTATAGGAAACGCTTACGTTATCCTGAAGTAACAAGTGTATAGGAAACGTTTACGTTATCCTGAAGTAACAATTGTATAGGATACGTTTACGTTATCCTGAAGTAACATTTGTATAGGAAACGCTTACGTTATCCTGAAGTAACAATTGTATAGGAAACGTTTACGTTATCCTGAAGTAACAATTGTATAGGAAACGCTTACGTTATCCTGAAGTAAGAAGTGTATAGGAAACGCTTACGTTATCCTGAAGTAACAAGTGTATAGGAAACGCTTACGTTATCCTGAAGTAACAAGTGTATAGGAAACGGTTACGTTATCCTGAAGTAACAAGTGTATAGAAAACGCTTACGTTATCCTGAAGTAACAAGTGTATAGGAAACGCTTACGTTATCATGAAGTAACAAGTGTATAGGAAACGCTTACGTTATCCTGAAGTAACACGTGTATAGGAAACGCGTACGTTATCCTGAAGTAACATTTGTATAGGAAACGTTTACGTTATCCTGAAGTAACACGTGTATAGGAAACGCTTACGTTATCCTGCAGTAACAAGTGTATAGGAAACGCTTATGTTATCCTGAAGTAACAACTGTATAGGAAACGCTTACGTTATCCTGAAGTAACAATTGTATAGGAAACGCTTACGTTATCATGAAGTAACAAGTGTATAGGAAACGCTTACGTTATCCGGAAGTAACAGGTGTATAGGAAACGCTTACGTTATCCTGAAGTAACAATTGTATAGGACATGCTTACGTTGTCCTGAAGTAACAAGTGTATAGGAAACGCTTACGTTATCATGAAGTAACAAGTGTATAGGAAACGATTACGTTATCCTGAAGTAACAAGTATATAGGAAACGTTTACGTTATCCTGAAGTAACAATTGTATAGGAAACGTTTACGTTATCCTGAAGTAACAATTGTATAGGAAACGCTTACGTTATCCTGAAGTAACATTTGTATAGGAAACGCTTACGTTATCCTGAAGCAACACGTGTATAGGAAAGGCTTACGTTATCCTGAAGTAAAAAGTGTATAGGAAACGCTTACGTTATCCTGAAGTAACAAGTTTAGGAAACGCTTACGTTATCCTGAAATAACAAGTGTATAGGAAACGCTTACGTTATCCTGAAGTAACAAGTGTATAGGAAACGCTTACGTTATCCTGAAGTAACAATTGTATAGGACATGCTTACGTTATCCTGAAGTAACACGTGTATAGGAAACGCTTACGTTATCATGAAGTAACAATTGTATAGGACACGTTTACGTTATCCTGAAGTAACACGTGTATAGGACACGTTTACGTTATCCGGAAGTAACACGTGTATAGGAAACGCTTACGTTATCCGGAAGTAACAAGTGTATAGGAAACGTTTACGTTATCCTGAAGTAACAAGTGTATAGGAAACGTTTACGCTATCCTGAAGTAACAATTGTATGGGAAACGCTTACGTTATCCTGAAGTAACACGTGTATAGGAAACGTTTACGTTATCCTGAAGTAACACTTGTATAGGAAACGCTTACGTTATCCTGAAGTAACAATTGTATAGGAAACGCTTACGTTATCCTGAAGTAACAAGTGTATAGGAAACGCTTACGTTATGATGAAGTAACAAGTGTATAGGAAACGCTTACGTTATCCTGAAGTAACACGTGTATAGGAAACGCGTACGTTATCCTGAAGTAACATTTGTATAGGAAACGTTTACGTTATCCTGAAGTAACACGTGTATAGGAAACGCTTACGTTATCCTGAAGTAACAAGTGTATAGGAAACGCTTATGTTATCCTGAAGTAACAACTGTATAGGAAACGCTTACGTTATCCTGAAGTAACAATTGTATAGGAAACGCTTACGTTATCCGGAAGTAACAGGTGTATAGGAAACGCTTACGTTATCCTGAAGTAACAATTGTATAGGTCATGCTTACGTTGTCCTGAAGTAACAAGTGTATAGGAAACGCTTACGTTATCATGAAGTAACAAGTGTATAGGAAACGATTACGTTATCCTGAAGTAACAAGTATATAGGAAACGTTTACGTTATCCTGAAGTAACAATTGTATAGGAAACGTTTACGTTATCCTGAAGTAACAATTGTATAGGAAACGCTTACGTTATCCTGAAGTAACATTTGTATAGGAAACGCTTACGTTATCCTGAAGCAACACGTGTATAGGAAAGGCTTACGTTATCCTGAAGTAAAAAGTGTATAGGAAACGCTTACGTTATCCTGAAGTAACAAGTTTAGGAAACGCTTACGTTATCCTGAAATAACAAGTGTATAGGAAACGCTTACGTTATCCTGAAGTAACAAGTGTATAGGAAACGCTTACGTTATCCTGAAGTAACAATTGTATAGGACATGCTTACGTTATCCTGAAGTAACACGTGTATAGGAAACGCTTACGTTATCATGAAGTAACAATTGTATAGGACACGTTTACGTTATCCTGAAGTAACACGTGTATAGGACACGTTTACGTTATCCGGAAGTAACACGTGTATAGGAAACGCTTACGTTATCCGGAAGTAACAAGTGTATAGGAAACGTTTACGTTATCCTGAAGTAACAAGTGTATAGGAAACGTTTACGCTATCCTGAAGTAACAATTGTATGGGAAACGCTTACGTTATCCTGAAGTAACACGTGTATAGGAAACGTTTACGTTATCCTGAAGTAACACTTGTATAGGAAACGCTTACGTTATCCTGAAGTAACAATTGTATAGGAAACGCTTACGTTATCCTGAAGTAACAAGTGTATAGGTAACGCTTATGTTATCCTGAAGTAACAATTGTATAGGAAACGTTTACGTTATCCTGAAGTAACAATTGTATAGGAAACGCTTACGTTATCCTGAAGTAACAAGTGTATAGGAAACGTTTACGTTATCCTGAAGTAACACTTGTATAGGAAACGTTTACGTTATCCTGAAGTAACAATTGTATAGGAAACGCTTACGTTATCCTGAAGTAACAATTGTATAGGAAACGCTTACGTTATCCTGATGTAAAATTTGTATAGGAAACGCTTATGTTATCCTGAAGTAACAATTGTATAGGAAACGTTTACGTTATCCTGAAGTAACAATTGTATAGGAAACGCTTACGTTATCCTGAAGTAACAAGTGTATAGGAAACGTTTACGTTATCCTGAAGTAACAATTGTATGGGAAACGCTTACGTTATCCTGAAGTAACACGTGTATAGGAAACGTTTACGTTATCCTGAAGTAACACTTGTATAGGAAACGCTTACGTTATCCTGAAGTAACAATTGTATAGGAAACGCTTACGTTATCCTGAAGTAACAAGTGTATAGGAAACGCTTATGTTATCCTGAAGTAACAATTGTATAGGAAACGTTTACGTTATCCTGAAGTAACAATTGTATAGGAAACGCTTACGTTATCCTGAAGTAACAAGTGTATAGGAAACGTTTACGTTATCCTGAAGTAACAATTGTATAGGAAACGTTTACGTTATCCTGAAGTAACAATTGTATAGGAAACGCTTACGTTATCCTGAAGTAACAATTGTATAGGAAACGCTTACGTTATCCTGAAGTAACAAGTGTATAGGAAACGCTTATGTTATCCTGAAGTTACAATTGTATAGGAAACGTTTACGTTATCCTGAAGTAACAATTGTATAGGAAATGCTTACGTTATCCTGAAGTAACAAGTGTATAGGAAACGTTTACGTTATCCTGAAGTAACAATTGTATAGGAAACGTTTACGTTATCCTGAAGTAACAATTGTATAGGAAACGCTTACGTTATCCTGAAGTAACATTTGTATAGGAAACGCTTACGTTATCCTGAAGCAACACGTGTATAGGAAAGGCTTACGTTATCCTGAAGTAAAAAGTGTATAGGAAACGCTTACGTTATCCTGAAGTAACAAGTGTATAGGAAACGCTTACGTTATCCTGAAATAACAAGTGTATAGGAAACGCTTACGTTATCCTGAAGTAACAAGTGTATAGGAAACGCTTACGTTATCCTGAAGTAACAATTGTATAGGACATGCTTACGTTATCCTGAAGTAACACGTGTATAGGAAACGCTTATGTTATCCTGAAGTAACAATTGTATAGGTAACGCTTACGGTATCCTGAAGTAACAATTGTATAGGAAACGTTTACGTTATCCTGAAGTAACACGTGTATAGGAAACGCTTACGTTATCCTGAAGTAACAAGTGTATTGGAAACGCGTACGTTATCCTGAAGTAACAAGTGTATAGGAAACGGTTACGTTATCCTGAAGTAACAATTGTATAGGAAACGATTACGTTATCCTGAAGTAACAATTGTATAGGAAACGCTTATGTTATCCTGAAGTAACATTTGTATAGGAAACGATTATGTTATCCTGAAGTAACACGTGTATAGGAAACGCTTACGTTATCCTGAAGTAAAAAGGGTATAGGAAACGTTTACGTTATCCTGAAGTAACAAATGTATAGGAAACGCTTACGTTATCCTGGCGTAACATTTGTATAGGAAACGCTTACGTTATCCTGATGTAAAATTTGTATAGGAAACGCTTACGTTATCCTGAAGTAACACGTGTATAGGAAACGCTTACGTTATCATGAAGTAACAATTGTATAGGAAACGCTTACGTTATCCTGAAGTAACAATTGTATAGGAAACGCTTACGTTATCCTGAAGTAACACTTGTATAGGAAACGCTTACGTTATTCTGAAGTAACAATTGTATAGGAAACGTTTACGTTATCCTGAAGTAACAAGTGTATAGGAAACGTTTACGCTATCCTGAAGTAACAATTGTATGGGAAACGCTTACGTTATCCTGAAGTAACACGTGTATAGGAAACGTTTACGTTATCCTGAAGTAACACTTGTATAGGAAACGCTTACGTTATCCTGAAGTAACAATTGTATAGGAAACGCTTACGTTATCCTGAGGTAACAAGTGTATAGGAAACGCTTATGTTATCCTGAAGTAACAATTGTATTGGAAACGCGTACGTTATCCTGAAGTAACAAGTGTATAGGAAACGGTTACGTTATCCTGAAGTAACAATTGTATAGGAAACGATTACGTTATCCTGAAGTAACAATTGTATAGGAAACGCTTATGTTATCCTGAAGTAACATTTGTATAGGAAACGATTATGTTATCCTGAAGTAACACGTGTATAGGAAACGCTTACGTTATCCTGAAGTAAAAAGGGTATAGGAAACGTTTACGTTATCCTGAAGTAACAAGTGTATAGGAAACGCTTACGTTATCCTGGCGTAACATTTGTATAGGAAACGCTTACGTTATCCTGATGTAAAATTTGTATAGGAAACGCTTACGTTATCCTGAAGTAACACGTGTATAGGAAACGCTTACGTTATCATGAAGTAACAATTGTATAGGAAACGCTTACGTTATCCTGAAGTAACAATTGTATAGGAAACGCTTACGTTATCCTGAAGTAACACTTGTATAGGAAACGCTTACGTTATTCTGAAGTAACAATTGTATAGGAAACGTTTACGTTATCCTGAAGTAACAAGTGTATAGGAAACGTTTACGCTATCCTGAAGTAACAATTGTATGGGAAACGCTTACGTTATCCTGAAGTAACACGTGTATAGGAAACGTTTACGTTATCCTGAAGTAACACTTGTATAGGAAACGCTTACGTTATCCTGAAGTAACAATTGTATAGGAAACGCTTACGTTATCCTGAAGTAACAAGTGTATAGGAAACGCTTATGTTATCCTGAAGTAACAATTGTATAGGAAACGTTTACGTTATCCTGAAGTAACAATTGTATAGGAAACGCTTACGTTATCCTGAAGTAACAAGTGTATAGGAAACGTTTACGTTATCCTGAAGTAACAATTGTATAGGAAACGCTTACGTTATCCTGAAGTAACAAGTGTAATGGAAACGCTTACGTTATCCTGAAGTAACAATTGTATAGGAAACGCTTACGTTATCCTGAAGTAACAAGTATATAGGAAACGCTTACGTTATCCTGAAGTAACACGTGTATAGGAAACGTTTACGTTATCCTGAAGTAACACGTGTATAGGAAACGTTTACGTTATCCTGAAGTAACAAGTGTATAGGACAAGCTTACGTTATCCTGAAGTAACAAGTGTATAGGACACGCTTACGTTATCCTGAAGTAACAATTGTATAGGAAACGCTTACGGTATCCTGAAGTAACAATTGTATAGGAAAGACAGTGCGACTACCGTCCCATCTCAGATACGTCTCGGTCCGAGAATAGAACCCGGGTTGGCTTAGTGAGAAGCGAGTGCGCTAATCTCTGCGCTAATCGCTGCGCTAATCAGACCGCTACATGTATTTAAACATTTAACATTTAAACAGTATTACAGCAAAATGCACATTATCTTATGTCCAATATGGCCGCCTAAGCATCAACAAAAACCAACGCCAACAATCAGATCACATAGCGGAATCAGAACAAGGAAACAACGTCCCATCCTATACTAGAGGACATAGATAACGCACACTTCCGATAAGTGTGTTTTTACATGAAAAACAATATAAATACATAGTTTTAAACATTTTGGAATATATTTAGTTGTTCAGTTTGTGTTTTGTAATAAAGATGTGATATATATTTGATGGAATCCTTCGTATTTCGTTTTCATGTAATAATAATAATAGTATGTAGGTGTGCGTTTTCTATGTCCTCTAGTATACAAGGTTCTCGTGACAGTCACGTCTATGCGTGACCTACGTGTGCATGTGTCGTGCAGCACTGTGCACAATATGACAGATACTGCAAAACGATCAGGAAAATAATTAAATCCCATTACTGAATAATTAAACATGCTAAATTAAACTATTGTTTTCATTTATAAAACAATGCAATGATCTTTCCAATAAATATGTTTTCTACCTCTCCCCCTCTCTCTCTCTCTCTCTCTCTCAACTGGTTGTAATGTGTTTTACTGTGCATATTTGATGTGAGTTTATTCCACATTAATGGAGTGCGCTGCCACTGTAATGTGCAGTTTCAAAGCAATTACATTTAACTGTGTTTGAGAAATAATCATGACATGACATACTCCTGGGGCTGGGACAGAGTTGTATGCATTTTTATGTATAGGGGAAAATTAATTTTTATATGGTAGAAAGAAATATTATTGTTTTGCCAATGTTCAATATCATTTGGTTTAATGGGGGGGAGGGGGCGTTATTAACGGTCATATACTTATGGGGGGCGTTATTAAAGGACATATACGTATGGGGGGTTATTAACGGTCATATACTTATGGGGGCGTTATCAAAGGACATATACTTATGGGGCGTTATTAACGGACATATACTTATGGGGGCGTTATTAAAGGACATATACGTATGGGGGCGTTATTAAAGGACATATACTTATGGGGCGTTATCAAAGGACATATACTTATGGGGGCGTTATTAACGGTCATATACTTATGGGGGCGTTATTAAAGGACATATACTTATGGGGCGTTATCAAAGGACATATACTTATGGGGGCGTTATTAACGGACATATACTTATGGGGGCGTTATTAAAGGACATATACGTATGGGGGCGTTATTAAAGGACATATACTTATGGGGGCGTTATTAAAGGACATATACTTATGGGGGCGTTATTAACGGACATATACTTATGGGGGCGTTATTAAAGGACATATACTTATGGGGGCGTTATTAAAGGACATATACTTATGGGGGCGTTATTAACGGACATATACTTATGGGGGCGTTATTAAAGGACATATACTTATGGGGGCGTTATTAAAGGACATATACTTATGGGGGCGTTATTAACGGACATATACTTATGGGGGCGTTATTAACGGACATATACGTATGGGGGCGTTATCAAAGGACATATACTTATGGGGGCGTTATTAAAGGACATATACTTATGGGGGTTATTAAAGGACATATACGTATGGGGGGTTATTAAAGGACATATACGTATGGGGGGTTATTAAAGGACATATACTTATGGGGGTTATTAAAGGACATATACGTATGGGGGGTTATTAAAGGACATATACGTATGGGGGGTTATTAACGGACATATACTTATGGGGGCGTTATTAAAGGACATATACGTATGGGGGGTTATTAACGGACATATACTTATGGGGGCGTTATTAACGGACATATACTTATGGGGGCGTTATTAAAGGACATATACGTATGGGGGCGTTATTAAAGGACATATACTTATAGGGGCGTTATTAAAGGACATATACGTATGGGGGGTTATTAACGGACATATACTTATGGGGCGTTATTAAAGGACATATACTTATGGGGGCGTTATTAAAGGACATATACGTATGGGGGCGTTATTAACGGACATATACTTATGGGGGCGTTATTAACGGACATATACTTATGGGGGCGTTATTAACGGACATATACTTATGGGGGCGTTATTAACGGACATATACTTATGGGGGCGTTATTAACGGACATATACTTATGGGGGCGTTATTAACGGACATATACTTATGGCGGCGTTATTAACGGACATATACTTATGGGGGCGTTATTAACGGACATATACTTATGGGGCGTTATTAACGGACATATACTTATGGGGGCGTTATTAAAGGACATATACTTATGGGGGCGTTATTAAAGGACATATACGTATGGGGGCGTTATTAAAGGACATATACTTATGGGGGCGTTATTAAAGGACATATACGTATGGGGGTTATTAAAGGACATATACTTATGGGGGCGTTATTAAAGGACATATACGTATGGGGGCGTTATTAAAGGACATATACTTATGGGGGCGTTATTAAAGGACATATACGTATGGGGGGTTATTAACGGACATATACTTATGGGGGCGTTATTAAAGGACATATACGTATGGGGGTTATTAAAGGACATATACTTATGGGGCGTTATTAACGGACATATACGTATGGGGGCGTTATTAAAGGACATATACTTATGGGGGCGTTATTAAAGGACATATACGTATGGGGGGTTATTAAAGGACATATACTTATGGGGGCGTTATTAAAGGACATATACGTATGGGGGCGTTATTAAAGGACATATACTTATGGGGGCGTTATTAAAGGACATATACGTATGGGGGCGTTATTAAAGGACATATACTTATGGGGGCGTTATTAAAGGACATATACTTATGGGGGCGTTATTAACGGACATATACTTATGGGGGCGTTATTAACGGACATATACTTATGGGGGCGTTATTAACGGACATATACTTATGGGGGCGTTATTAACGGACATATACTTATGGGGGCGTTATTAACGGACATATACTTATGGGGGGTTATTAAAGGACATATACGTATGGGGGCGTTATTAAAGGACATATACTTATGGGGATTATTAAAGGACATATACGTATGGGGGGTTATTAAAGGACCTATATTTATGGGGGCGTTATTAACGGACATATATAATCATAATATGTCTATGAACTTGAACTTGAACGGCCATGTGTAATCCAAAGATGCGTGCTTTTTACCGAAGCCATACAACTTGTTTTGGCAGGGGTAGATAATTAGTCATTGGATGTTGATTCAAAAGTTACATAGCGTTATCTTCCTCGTTTGTTGGTAGAAATAATCATGTCATATATGTTTTCGATATATCACTTTTTTATGACAACACTAAAGTTAGAACATTTCATTAGTGCTGTTTGTGACACGACTTTATAACTCCTGCACAGAGTATATTGAATTTGAAATCATGATATGTTTTAATTTTTCTCTTGTTGGTGCATGCGCAGTAGCCGCACAGTTACTGTTACAAGACAACATCGGATGATCTGCAGCCAGAGAGACGGATCTGTAGTCCAGTGGTAACACACTGTACTGATAATCCAGGGATCGCAGACTCGATCCTCCGTCTGACCCTAATAAAATTACGTCTTTCAGATGGGACTTTAAACCGAGGTCTCGTGTCGGTGCTTTACACCGTGCACGTAAAAGAACCAGAATAGACTCTGGAATGGATCTCTGTCTGTATCATTGCACTATCATCCAAAAATTTAAAATGACTAATCTCTTCAAGAGGTGCCGGTCATATGGGCAACCGGTAGCGACGATAAATAAACGTAAAACACACACACATGATGTCATTAGTGTAACACTTCTCAAATGAACCGGAAGGGAAGTGCCAATCTGTGCTTACGCCAGTGGCGTCTCATTTGTGTGTAAACAAAAGCTGAATTGGAAGACAATCTGTGATAAAAAATGATCTGTGTTCGTGCAAGTAATGACCAAGGAGAAGCCGAATATTGAAGAATATCGATTTGCGTAAGGATGTGGTAATGGTGTATGAATGATAATGTCGGTGAATCAGCAGCTGTAATATGTCCAGTGCTGTCCGAGTACGCTAACGATCTGTAAGAAATTACGGAGAGGCGTATCAGTGGTGTATTTGAATATACAGTCAACCCTGTGTTAGTGGTCACCTCCATTAAGCATCCAACATGTATTAAGCAGCCAGTTTCCAGATTCCCAATCAGTTGTTTTATTATATATTTGACCTCTATTAAGCAGCCACCTGTGCTAAGCAGCCACTTTCTCTGACTCCCTTGGCTGGCTGCTTAAGACAGGTTTGACTGTACTTCAATACGATTTGATACATGCTGTGGGCGAACTAACATAGCGGTCGGGTCGATCACATTGGCAATGATTGAACAAATACGTTAGCATCTATTTAGTGTAAGCGTATTTGTATTCAGAATATAACGTGTGTGGTGCAAATGGAAATATTTAAAATATATCCTTATGACGGCTTAGATCTTCGAATTCGTTCATTGCTCTGGTTAAATAAATACTGCATATACATGTCAATATTGTATATGTTTGTTGTTGGTCATTCGTGTGCAAGGAAACCGGAGTACCCGGAGAAAACCCACCTGTCCGATCTGGCGACCACCGTACCATCTCACATACTTCTCGGTCCGAGGAAGTCTTGTGGAAGTCGTGATAGCGCAGTGGATGCGCGTTCGCTTCAGGTGCGAAAGATCCGGAGTTCGAGACCCGTTGGAGCCGTTGCGATTGTGCCCTTAGGCAAGGCATTTAAATTCCACATGCCTCTTCTCTCTCCATCGAATCCATCTCCACGAGGGAGAGAGAAGAAGCATTATGGGATATAAATGCATTACCTAAGGGCACAATCGCTCCAGCGGGGGCGAACTCCGAACACCTGCAAATGCCTTAGTTGAAACTATCAATATTATATTAGATCTACATTTCTCCTCACCTCACTTAAAGCAGCATTATATCGTAATAAAGGATGTTTTTTGGTAAAATATATATACTAATGTGTGTGTTTTTAAAAAATCGAAATAGTCGCTCAGAAACGATAAAATTCAAATAAATATAAACCGTCGTATACGCGAATTTGTTTATCAACAAACGAAATATAATCACGCACAGTGTGCATGCGTGAAACAACAACGGATATGCCATGTTTGTTTTCATCATTACCGAAGGAGGACGATGTATTCCGAATGTAAATCAGGTTCCGATTGTAAACAAGTGCGTGAGACCGACCGACTCGGAAATTCCTACTTTCGGTTTCGAGTTTGTTTTATCGCAAAAAAACAGTGTTTACTAATTGAACATAATTATACAAATTATAATTTAAGAATGTGTAGCAGCATTGCTACCCATACGTAAAATTTGAATTTTTCCAATATCTTTTATTTAATACGATGTAATGCTGCTTTAAAGCTAGACGATAGTGCACAATCACAGACAACAATCATATCAGAGCATTTCCCTTAGAAATATAAGAACAAAATTGTGTTTATCTGAAAACAAGACTGTTTATTGGAATGTCATACCTTTCTCTCAATTGCAGATATAAAGGGACTTCACTCACGACACATTGTCAATATTAATCATGTCTCGTGGCGCTAGGAACTGAACAATGACGTAGTCGACATCCCTCAAGAATCATAGTATGAATTTGTTTTATGTATGTATCAATTCAAAATGTACTACACAACAGAAACAACACGCAGCTGAAACTGACCTTGACATTGCGATTAAACGAGGTAATTCAAAAATGCTTTAATTAGATCTCTCTCTCTTCTCCCCCCCCCCGCCCCCTCTCTCTCTCTCTCTGTCCGACTGTGACTAACATTAATGAATGTATATGTATGCTATCATATTAATATGTAGTATCACAAAAAGACAAATTGGTTTCGCTCTTTGCCAATATAGCTTCTTAGCTGGTTTATCGTTGCTTTAAGTCACACGATGTCAACCTATTATTAATGTAATTTGTGCATATTACATTTTGTTTCTCATGCATGTATACTATTATGTGCGTATATTGTATTGCCAATGGCAAGGTTATTGCCGATTTTGCAATAAAACATATTGTATTGTATCTCTCTCCCTATCCTCCCTCTATGCCCTATCACACTCTCTCTCTCTCCACCTCACCCTCTCCCCTCTCTCCACCTCACCCTCTCCCCTCTCTCCATCTCTCTCACTATCTCTCTCCCCCTCCCCATCTCCCCCTCTCTCCATATATCTCCCTCTCTCCCTCTATCTCTCTCCACCTCTCCCCCCCCCTCTCTCTCTCTCACTCTTCACAAACGTGTTATTACCATTTGTATAACGTAATAAAGTTTGGCTAACTCATGTCGTTCGTAATAGTGAGTACACAGATCACAAACAAGGTATCGGAACATAGTGTTTGCGCATGCTCAAGAAAATGTTATAGTATTGAAACTGTGAGATTCGCCAGATGACCAGAGTAAATCTAAATACGACATGTACGCCGCAACCATTAAATGGAACCAATTAGACACACAGGAGAACAAAAATAATCATATTGGAAGTTAGCTTGGACATAATCATTCTGCCAGTTGTGATATTGGAGCTGTGCACATCGTTTTCATTTATATTATAGCTAGGAACGTTGCTTCTATGGAAACTAATTTCACGGGGCATGTCTGAAAATCTAGGAGCGTTTGAAAGTGTTTGAAAGATGTTGATTCGTTGGTGTAAACATTTCTGGAGCTACTTTGTCATAAAACATGGTCGTATTTAATTGGATAAATAGATACATAAGTCATTGCATTGTATAAATAAGACAATTAATGAGACGGCCTGTAATTAGATGTTCCAACCCAATAGCATAAATAAGCAATACACATGTTAGTGCACGATAATTGGAATCATGTCTGTAATACGGTCAGGGTTGTACAATCCTTGTTTTTGTTTGGGTTTTTTAGCTTATTTATCGTCGCTACCGGTTGCCCATATGAGCGACGCCTCCTGAAGAGATTAGTCATTTTCGATTGTTGGAGGATAGTGCAATGATACAGACAAAGACCCATTCCAGAGTCTCCTCTGGTTCTTTTACGTGCACGGTGTAAAGCACCGACAACCGACACGAGACCTCGGTTTAACGTCCCATCTGAACGACTGTTAATTGTATTAGGGTCAGACGGGGGATCGAACCTGCGATCCCTGGATTACCAGTCCGGCCTGTTACCACTGGACTACAGGACTACATATCCCTCTGTTAATATTTACAGCAGGTCAGCGATTTTATTGATATAGTGTCCATGGAGGCCATTAAGAGTTATTGATACATGAACTGATTGGCTGGGTAGGTATTGTCACCAATAATGAAAATAACTTCGATATATTAAAATACAATATATGAGTTGCATTTTGGAATATTTTAGAATATTTGCATACTATTTGGTGACAAATAAACACCATATTATAAATGCAGGTGTCAGTGCAACATTCACCACCAGATTACTCTCAGAGTTGGGTGTCTTTAGTGGGTAATGAAAAAAACCGCAATCGGTCAACACTATTAAAGTTGACATCTCTTGTGGCTCAATGGTCAGTCTGCTGAAAACTACTGTCTTTTGTGCCAAACTATTTTGGGGGAACATATAATGGCACTGTATGTTATAATGGTGGCCTATGGACATTTCAATAGTGGTGTCTGACCAGCATGTCAGCAGTGCCGTCGCCGGCATTTTGAAAGTGGTCCGGCCAAATATAGGAGCACTGAAAGTGCGACTTTCTTAGGGTGGTTCGGGGGCATGCTCCCCCGAGATTTTTTTGGATTCTGTACTCGATTTCCTTGCATCTGGAGGCATTTCAGTGTGTATATTAGCCTTTTATTAATGCCAACTTTTCTTAAAATTAACAATGTTTTTTCTTCAACGTAAGTGTTTAAAGGACCACACCTCTCGCAAAATCATCAGAGCCAACGAGCTTGATTAATTTGTTTCAAAATCGTTGTAAAATAAATAAGTTTAAAATAAGTGTTTCAGGCTTCCTGATAGTCCACACTTGACACTTCGTCTGTGTGGCAACTGTGGTTTGTGCTAATCGCCTATGAATCCCACCAAATGTATTTATAAATATACTTAGTCTTTCTGTGGCAAAAGACTTTACTCCCATTGCTGGTGTTCTTGATTGGCGACCCATAGCAGGCACAGTAGAGAAACAACAACGCTGACATGCCATTACTTTAAATTAATATACATGTACTGTTTTTAACTGACTGAATGTCACAGAGTCTGAAGAGAATTCGAGAATCATTGAATAAGTCTCTTTTCGGCGAGTACTTCAAGAGTTTGGAGATCTCGTGCGTTATGTCCAGTGCGTCTCGCATGACATTGGATTGTTTCACTGTATCGCCTATTGCTAAGTTTAGGGCGTGCCCATAACAATGTGTGTAAATTGCACGTTGCTCTTGGTCCCGAATCTGCGTTGCTACGCCCTTCTTAGCACCGGTCATGTTACTGGCGCCGTCGTAACATTGACCGCGGCAGTTACTCAACGATAAGTTCATTCTGAGCAAGCAGTTATCGTCGCGGTAAGGGTATCCGAGTCAATAACATACGAATATTGAAAATACCATACTCGGCCAAAAAAGTGGTCCGGACTGGCGACGACGGCCTTGATGTGTAAGCTTTTTCTTCCAATTTCGCAAGTTTCGATTCGCAATATCAACTGGGAACAATACATAAGATACTGTTCGTGTATATTTTCTAATTAACATGACGCGAACTGTCAATCAACCCAGCCAGCGATAATCCGATAAGCCAATCAGCGATCGATAAAGCACCACACCTTCAGCAGCCGTAAGCGTTATCAAAAAGCTATTTGCCATCAAACATTTTCACATACGGATATATAGCTCAGTGGTTAACACGCTGGACTGGTAATCCAGGGATCGCAGGTTCGATCCCCCGTCTGACTCTAATAAAATTAACTGTCTTTCAGATGGGACGTGAAACCGAGGTCTCGTGACGGTGCTTTACACCGTACACGTAAAAGAACCAGAGGAGACTCTGGAATGGGTCTCTGTCATACTGTATCATTGCACTATCCTCCAACAATCTAAAATGACTAATCTCCACAGCAGGCGTCGCTTATATGGATAACCGGTAGCGACGATAAATAAACGTAAAACACACACACACACTCAAACATTTCCATCGACAACTTGTCGCGATTATCGGTATCTAGAAAAGTCTGACCACGTGACTAGTGGGGGAGCTATAGTCTCATCGGCGACATGTTGATTCTAGATATAGAATACGACCCCTTGTTACTTTAGATGTGTGTATACATATCGATTTTACTCAACGATCTGAGAGCGAACACATCGTCTGAGAACGTCTATTTCCTCCTTCCGTCACTGCGATTCATCTTAATTATGTAATACAAATCTTATATAATTATACTATTGTCTCTCACAATATCCACAATTATCATCGTGCCGGAAGTAGACCATTAGGTCGTATATCTCTACACGATGTTAAATTTATCATGATTGCCAGTCAACAGTCTATCAATTTACCGCGACTGTAATTAAGACATTCTAATTCAACTGCAAACAACCGCCTCACCATGAAGCTCTGAAAGAGTTAAACACGATGCGTATGATTCGATAATCATTCGACTTTGTCAATAACCCGGAACTTGAACGTCGACAAAGGATTCATCGGTTTGCAGTAATGAAGAGGCAGAGTTGCATAAACAACAATCAGAGCCAATAAAACTAGCATCGCAACGTGAAGGCCGCTCGTCCTACGATGCATAATTTATAACATAATCATGGCTCGAGTTCTGGGATGTGGACTTTACGAACCCGTTGTTCCTTTATTGCATCACTTTATTGCATGACTGGATGGGTGCATTCTTCAATATGTTTTTTATCATTTTTATTTACAATCTACGCATAGGATATAAGCCGAAAACGATCGAATATGTAAAATAATGGACTTCGTTGCCGAAGACAGTGTCAAAAGTGTGCATATTGGATCCGTTTGAGGCTTATATCTTACTTAAAACACAAACTTATATACAAGATGTTACTGATTAAAATTGTTAATTTCGTACATTTACGCATAGGATTTGATCAAATACTCTAGCCTTTTGACAACAGGCCAATGTTAATAATAATGGACTGAAAGTACAACGATATGACGTCACAACAGTGTTTTAAGTATAGATAGAAACAGATAATAATGTATTTCAAATGTATAGATGGATGAGGCGACGGAAAACTGGAATGTGTTTATTTAATTTAGACTTTATTCATTTTACAACGATTGCGAAACAAGCTTTAAAGACTTATATTAATCACGCTCGTTGGCGCGGGTGAAAGTGCGGGCGGGAGGAAACCGGTGTACCCGGAGAAAAACCCACCTATCCGATATGGGGCGACCACCGTGCCATTTTGTTTATTTGAGTAATGTGTATATGTAGAATTAAAGTGTATTGGAGAGTGCACGATGATTGGCTTAAACATATTTATTCGATAATAATGTACATTACATATACATTGTATACAAAACGAAAATAGATTAAATCGGAAGCTTAAAGCTTCGATGCACGATGATTGTACATGTGGATAAGCTTGATCTCAAATAGTCTTCATAAATAACCAATGTTCTTGAATAATGACATATCTTTCATTCATTCAAATTTATTTATTGAGTTTATTACAAACGCAATATTATATATTTAGAAGATGAATACCATTTTGTTTTAGAATGTAGCTCATACAATGATCTAAGGAAGCGTATTATACCAACATATTATGGGCGAACACCGAATGTGCAAACATTTATTGAATTATTAAAGCGACACTACATCGGTGAAAACGCAAATTTATTCAGAATGTAATTTCCTATTATATGGTATAATTTTTTTCCAAATATTTGCCACAAAAAATGAGAATTTCAACTAATAAACAAGCGTCGTATACGCGGTTTGTTGACATAGCAAAATAATGTAAACATGGTCGACATCCAAGCGTAATATAACCTGTGTATCCCGAATAACGAGATTTATGGTACAGATTTACCTATGCATATTTATTTGTAGACTATTCTTTTAATTAAATTTAGTATCTCTAAGCGACAGCATCAAGCGTATTGACTACAATGACAAAGAAATGTCAATTCAGGAGCGTGGGTGACCGGTATATGAAATCCTACATTCACTTTTGAAAATTTGTAGACCACAAACAAACTCAATATTTAGCTTTAAGCTTCCGATTTAATCCATTTTCGTTTTGTATACAATGTATATGTAATGTACATTATTATCGAATAAATATGTTTAAACCAAACTCAATATTTGTGTTCGAATGTATTCGGAACAATTTGTAATAGCAATGCATTTATACATGAACAATGCATTTTGTTGGCTTTTTGCGATGTAATGTCGCTTTAAATACTGGAAATGAAAGTATGGCTCGTAAGCTAGACACATATTGCACATAGTGCGATCGAGCTTAGAAGACAACGGTTACACCTAGACCATAATATGGTCAATACTATGTAACTGCGTTGATTGACGTTTCATTGAAGAACGGTGACGTCTGCCTGCATGGACTATGTATCCACCTTCTGTGTGTTTTATCGGCCATGTTTGAGCGTGGATACATAGTTCATGCATACGTCACCGTTCTTCAATGTAACGTCAATCAACGCAGTTGTAATTTACTAAAAGCCATAAGCATGTATGTAGCTACACAAACAAACGGAATAAACAATAACCACCACCACAATGTAATTATCTAACTAAGTTAAACCATATCATAATTATTCATTCTATTTATGCTTACAGAACCATATGCCCCTCTGTTATTGACATAAATGTCAACTAATGAATTCCCTTCGTTTACTCGCGGCATCTGGTTGCCGTCTGCTACCGATATGGGACTATGTGTATTTGACAGTAAGCGTATACTGGGCGAGCACTATATATGGATGGTTCTATATACGTGTGTCTGAACACACCCAAGTACACTATTGAAACATATATAATTTTTTCTGGAATTATTAATATTAGAAACGACATGACTATTGAATGCAATACAATATGTACCGTGCCGTACCGTACCGTACAACTCAAATATATTAAAAACACACTTATTTTTTTTATTATTTAAGTTTATTTAACGTCGCTACCGGTTTCCCATTTGAGCGACTGGCAGTTTACCTGACAACATCCTTCATGGGCAGTCTCCAGCGGTTAACCAGTACTGTGTGCACCAACCTCCATAAGAAACTGCCAACTTGTTCATATAAATGATACACGGTCTGAGCGGGGCTCGAACCCGTGACCATCAGAGATGTACACATACTATATACGAATACTATTATATATATGTACCGCACCGTACCGTACCGTACCACTCAACTATATTAAATGCACGTATATATAGTATTGCATACGAATAATATTAGATATATGTATGCGTTTGCTTAGAATGTGCTACGCACAAATATATTGTAAGGAGCGGATGATTAGCTATTGTGATTATTGTCTTATATTTTCATATTTCAATAATAAATTATTACGGCAAAAAGTAAAATTTTGAAAATATGCCCACATACGAACCTGCTTTTGTGAAATTCCCATTTGTAATAAGTGTCCTCTAGTATATAGTGTGTTGTTTTATTGTGTAATTACATGTATATAGTTTAACTAAATAGTACACACTATTTGTAACAACAGATGTACTATTATGTAATGTATCTGTTTCATACATGTAGGTGATAACTCTCCTATACAGACGGATCTGTAGTCCAGTGGTAGCTCGCTGGACTGGTAATCCAGGGATCGCAGGTTCGATCCCCCGTCTGACCATAATACAATTAAAAAGTCTTTCAGACCGGACTTTACACCGAGGTCTCGTGTCGGTGCTTTACACCGTGCACGTAAAAGAACCAGAGGAGACTCTTGAATGGGTCTCTGTCTGTACTATTGCACTATCCTCCAAAAATCTAAAATGACTAATCTCTTCAGGAGGCGTCGCTCATATGGGCAACCGGTAGCGACGTTGATAAACGTAAAACACAAATATTGGAGGTTAATAAAGAATATATATATATAATTAATAATATTAATAATAATAATATAAACAACAATAATAATAATAATATAAACAACAATAATAATGTAATTATAAAGACTTTATTTTACGAGAGACTCAAAATATAGGACTGACTATAAGTGAAAACTGCACATATATAGAATTAATTAGTAATGTTAAAGCTGAAAAGTAATAAAGCTATATATAATAATTATGTTATATAAATGCACAACGCGCACTATTTTGATACACATGTACTTGCAAAACGGCTGCCAAAACATACACAATAAAACAATAAATGGTTACCCGGCGCCTATAGTCTGCATATACGATCATGTTGGTGTAACACACAAGTACAAATCAGATAACAATAATTATATAACTATATTAAATTGAAATAACATGCGAATGGAGTCCATGGAGTGAATAATATATATTGCTGCCAATATTTTCACAGATAATATATTTTTTTACTGGAAAACACAACAGAAATAGTATGTGCCCGAGTAACAGGGTGCATATAAATATTTACATTTCAATTCCCGTAGCTAAGATGGCTGCCATTAATGGATCAGGTCTCACGGCACTATTGAACTATTTACAATTGAAACGATTGTGTTTTTAACTAAATCGCACTTAATTCCGGAGATGTAATATGCCAAGAATTCTCCAGCAAGCCGTATGCGAGCTATTGGAGATAATCATGGCATTGTTCCGATTGGTAATATTTCAAATATGAACATTACTGCATCTGTGAAAGTCGTGATAGCGCAGTGCTAGCGCGTTCGCTTCATGTGCGAATGGCCCGGGGTGTGATCGTGCCATTAGGCAAGGCATTTAAATTCCACGTTCTCTCTCTCTCTCTCTCTCTCTCTCTCTCTCTCTCTCTCTCGTAAGAACTTGTTTCACAATATAGCTAATATAAATTTGTATAAACTAATTCCTGCGTAATATGACGTCACCGGATACTGACAAGATGTATTCCTCTCTTTTCCAATATCTGGTTTAATGTTACTATTTCCGTATAAGACAATAAAGTATAAAGACTTAAACAAGTTAATATCATGCTATAAAACGATCGAGCGCAAACACATACAATAAAAATAATATAAAAAATGATTTTAGATACCAACATCTATGTATATAATAATAATAATAATAATAATAATAATAATAATAATAATAATAATAATAATAATAATAATAATAATAATAATAATAATAATAATAATAATAATAATAATAATAATAATAATAAAAATATAAACAATACTACTACTAATAATAATAATAATATAAACAACAATAATAATAATAATAATATAATTATTAAGACTTTATTTTACGAGAGACTCAAAAGATAGGACTATAAGTGAAAACTGCACATATATAGAATTATATAGTAATGTTAAAGCTGAAAAGTAATAAAGCTATATATAGTATTTTATGGAATATGATGATATATGGAATTGTCTAGTAGACTAGAAAGGGCGAATGAGACAATTAATGATAATAAATCTATATAACAATGTGCAGATATGACTTATAGGGGTATCTTGGAAATAAGTATGAAATCAGCTGTCCGATTAGCGCAGTGGTTCTAACCAATGCAACCAATGCGCACTCGCTTCTAACCAATGCAACCAATGCGCACTCGCTTCTAACCAATGCAACCAATGCGCACTCGCTTCTAACCAATGCAACCCAGGTTCGATCCTCGGACCGGGAAGTATGTGAGATGGTATGGTTATCACCAGGTCGGACAGGTGGGTTTTCTCCGGGTACTCCGGTTTCCTCCCATACGAATGACCACATTTACGCTTTCATCCGCGCCAACGAGAGTGATTAATATAAGTTGTTAAAACTTACTGCGCAATCGTTGTAAAATATATATAGTTTCATGAAATCAGCTTAAAGACAGCCATTCACAGAATCTAGTAACTATAGCAATAGTAATGGACACATATACTTACCTGCCGGAAGTGTATCATCATGTTTATTGAGGTGAGAGTCATTACGTTAGAGTAGCTAGTACTCGGAATCTACTCCTGTAATACTCAATAGTTGAAGTGCTAAACCTTAATTATATATACCATTCTCGTTTATGAGTATGATTATTATCTAAAATCATTTACTCTTGTAGTGCTGAACCTAGCCTATGTGCCAGTCTAGTCTGTCGATTTTTCACTTTTTAACTTCTGGCAAAATGACATGATCAGAAACTCAATACGGCCCAATTAATAGTATCGGTGTTAAAATATATTTATTTGACTGACCAGGCAAACTATATCGACGCCTGTTTCCAGGCTAACATTACTTATATGTATTGACACAAAATATATTAAGGGTAACCAACTGTTTTCTAACACGATGCAAATAGTATCTCTTTCGTTGGCAGATAAACTTACTTCTGGTACAACGGTCTTTGAGGGCCGTATCATCGATAGGACAGTAACTAATCGTGCTAGTATTTGCAGCTGACTGCATAATGATCTGTAAAAAATGTAATTTAATGACGAAACATGTTGATCAATGGTTGTGGAAGTCGTGATAGCGCAGTGGATGCGCGCTCGCTTCAGGTGCGAAAGGTCCGGAGTTCGAGCCCCGCTGGAGCCGTTACGATTGTGCCCTTAGGCAAGGCATTTAATTTCCACGTTGCCTCTTCTCTCGCCCTCGTGGCGATGGATTCCATCAGGAATGAGGTCTCGAGAGTGATTAATATAGGTTGTAAGAACTTGTTTCGCAATCGAGCTAAAATAAATTTGTATAAACTAATGAGTGTGGTCAAATTAACTGATCAACGTGTCTACGAAAGTTGTCTTTATCGAATTTACAAAATGTTCACTGGATGTTACTTTAGCACTGAAATTCTACAATCCATTTGCATGAATTACAGAGAGATACTACACATCTAAATGCTAGTACTCGTGATGCTATGCTGAACAAAGTAATCATGATTGAGCTTATTTACCCTCGCTTCCGGCGAACCATATGGGCGAGCGCTGAACCAAGTCAATCATGAATACCATTACATTATAATGCCTAGCAACCAAGTCAATCATGAATACCATTACATTATAATGCCTAGCAACCAAGTCAATCATGAATACCATTACATTATAATGCCTAGCAACCAAGTCAATCATGAATACCATTACATTATAATGCCTAGCAACCAAGTCAATCATGAATACCATTACATTATAATGCCTAGCAACCAAGTCAATCATGAATACCATTAA
>CM026387.1:76254157-76272630 GCA_014843695.1 Archivesica marissinica | reverse complement strand
TGATGGAGGGGATGATGTATGGTAAAGTGTAACGAGGTATGTGATGGAGGGGATGATGTATGGTAAAGTGGGTCGATGTATGTGGTGGAGCGGATGGTGTATGGTATAGTGTGACGAGGTATGTGATGGAGGGGATGGTGTATGGTAAAGTATGACGAGGTATGTGATGGAGGGGATGGTGTATGGTATAGTGTGGCGAGGTATGTGATGGAGGGGATGATGTATGGTAAAGAATGACGAGGTATGTGATGGAGGGGATGATGTATGGTAAAGTGTTATGAGGTATGTGATGGAGGGGATGATGTATGGTAAAGTGTGACGAGGTATGTGAAATGGTATAGGTGGCGAGTATGTATGGAGGGGATGATGTATGGTAAAGTGTTATGAGGTATGTGATGGAGGGGATTATGTATGGTAAAGTGTGGCGAGGTATGTGATGGAGGGGATGATGTATGGTAAAGTGTGGCGAGGTATGTGATGGAGGGGATGATGTATGGTATAGTGTGACGAGGTATGTGATGGAGGGGATGATGTATGGTAAAGTGTTATGTGCTATGTGATGGAGGGGATGATGTATGGCAAAGTGTGGCGAGGTATGTGCTGGAGGGGGTGATGTATGGTAAAGTGTGACGAGGTATGTGATGGAGGGATGATGTTGTAAAGTGACGAGGTATGTGATGAGGGGTGTATGGTAAGTGTGACGAGGTATGTGATGGAGGGGTGTGTATGGTAAAGTGTTATGAGGTATGTGATGGAGGGGATGGTGTATGGTAAAGCATGACGAGTATGTGATGGAGGGGATTGTGTATGGTAAAGTGTTATGAGTATGTGATGGAGGGGATGATGTATGGCAAAGTGTGCGAGGTATGTGATGGAGGGGGTGATGTATGGTAAAGTGTGACGAGGTATGTGATGAGGGATGGTGTATGGTAAAGTGTTATGAGGTATGTGATGGAGGGGATGATGTATGGTAAAGTGTGGACGAGGTAGTGATGGAGGGATGATGTATGGTAAGTGTGACGAGGTATGTGCTGGAGGGGTGATGTATGGTAAAGTGTGACGAGGTATGTGATGGAGGGATGGTGTATGTAAAGTGTGACGAGGTATGTGATGGAGGGGATGATGTATGGTAAAGTGTTATGAGGTATGTGATGGAGGGGATGGTGTATGGTAAAGTGTAGCGAGGTATGTGATGGAGGGGATGATGTATGGTAAAGTGTGACGAGGTATGTGATGGAGGGGATGGTGTATGGTAAAGCATGACGAGGTATGTGATGGAGGGGATTGTGTATGGTATAGTGTGACGAGGTATGTGATGGAGGAGATGGTGTATGGTAAAGCATGACGAAGTATGTGATGGAGGGGATGATGTATGGTAAAGTGTGACGAGGTATGTGATGGAGGGGATGGTGTATGGTATAGTGTGGCGAGGTATGTGATGGAGGGGTGGTGTATGGTAAAGTGTGACGAGGTATGTGATGGAGGGGATGATGTATGGTAAAGTGTGCGAGGTATGTGATGGAGGGGATGGTGTATGGTAAAGTGATATGAGGTATGTGATGGAGGATGATGTATGGTAAAGTGTGACGGTATGTGATGGAGGGGATGTGTATGGTAAAGTGATATGAGTATGTGATGGAGGATGATGTATGTAAAGTGTGACGAGGTATGTGATGGAGGGGATGATTATGGTAAAGTGTTACGGGTATGTGATGGAGGGGATGATGTATGGTAAAGTGTTATGAGGTATGTGATGGAGGGGATGATGTATGGTAACGTGGCGAGGTATGTGATGGAGGGATGATGTATGGTAAAGTGTGCGAGGTATGTGATGGAGGGGATGATGTATGGTAAAGTGTGACGAGGTATGTGATGGAGGGGATGATGTATGGTAAAGTGTGACGAGGTATGTGATGGAGGGGATGATGTATGGTAAAGTGTGACGAGGTATGTGATGGAGGAAGTGTGTATCGTAAAGCATGACGAAGTATGTGATGGAGGGGATGATGTATGGTAAAGTGTTATGAGGTATGTGATGGAGGGGATGATGTATGGTAAAGTGTGACGAGGTATGTGATGGAGGGGATGATGTATGGTAAAGTGTTAGAGGTATGTGATGGAGGGGATGATGTATGGTAAAGTGTGACGAGGTATGTGATGGAGGGGATGATGTATGGTAAAGTGTTATGAGGTATGTGATGGAGGGGATGATGTATGGTAAAGTGTGACGAGGTATGTGATGGAGGGGATGATGTATGGTAAAGTGTTATGAGGTATGTGATGGAGGGGATGATGTATGGTAAAGTGTTATGAGGTATGTGATGGAGGGGATGATGTATGGTAAAGTGTTATGAGGTATGTGATGGAGGGGATGATGTATGGTAAAGTGTGACGAGGTATGTGATGGAGGGGATGATGTATGGTAAAGGTTGTGAGGTATGTGATGGAGGGGAGATGTATGGTAAAGTGTGCGAGGTATGTGATGGAGGGGATGATGTATGGTAAAGTGTGGCGAGGTATGTGATGGAGGGGATGATGTATGGTATAGTGTGACGAGTATGTGATGGAGGGGATGATGTATGGTAAAGTGTTATGTGCTATGTGATGGAGGGGATGATGTATGGCAAAGTGTGGCGAGGTATGTGATGGAGGGGGTGATGTATGGTAAAGTGTTATGAGGTATGTGATGGAGGGGATGGTGTATGGTAAAGCATGACGAGGTATGTGATGGAGGGGATTGTGTATGGTATAGTGTGACGAGGTATGTGAGGGAGGCGGTGATGTATGGTAAAGTGTGACGAGGTATGTGATGGAGGAGGTGGTGTATCGTAAAGCATGACGAAGTATGTGATGGAGGGGATGATGTATGGTAAAGTGTTATGAGGTATGTGATGGAGGGGATGATGTATGGCAAAGTGTGGCGAGGTATGTGATGGAGGGGGTGATGTATGGAAAGTGTGGCGAGTATGTGATGGAGGGGGTGGTGTATGGTATTGTGTGACGAGGTATGTGATGGAGGGGATGGTGTATGGTAAAGTGTGACGAGGTATGTGATGGAGGGGATGATGTATGGTAAAGTGTGACGAGGTATGTGATGGAGGGGGTGATGTATGGTATAGTGTGACGAGGTATGTGATGGAGGGGATGGTGTATGGTAAAGTGTGACGAGGTATGTGATGGAGGGGATGATGTATGGTAAAGTGTTATGAGGTATGTGATGGAGGGGGTGATGTATGATCGGATCAAAGTCCCGTTTCAGACACTATCATTTTACATATAACTGGCTCTTTTTATATCGAATTTCGGTTAAGTCAAACTTCGGTTATGTCGAAGTATTTAGTTCGGTTCAACGGGATTCGACATAGCAGATGTAGACTTATATTATTCTCTGTTGTTCTTTGATCTGTATTTCAAACGCCAGCATACAAACAGAACACTAAAGTGTATGTGAGTTTTGTATTGCCCTATGACTGCCATACTTTTTCTTGAAACCCGGTGACCATATGGAAACTCTAGGCAGACCCAGAATCGTTATGCTGCTTTGATTACTAGTTGCTAACTGTGTACAAGCACTTGTCAATACCGAGTTTAGAAACATTTCCTTCTCGATAAGGATACATTCACAACGGTCAATAGTACTGTGATATCATGTTCTTTTATAACATGTTTAATGTGACTTTGAGTGAGAGTTTATGACTCGGAAAACAAAGACACGGATTGAGCAGATGTTCCATGTTCAACGACAATATAATAGGAGAACATAAACGTTGCAAATAAACGACACACGCCTGGGCATTTCATTACACAGTTTTAACAGCAAGATAATGGAATTGTTTCGTCAGCAAGCACACTTCCCAAGGATATGAAAATAATGGACTAGTTTCGTCATCAGGCACACTTCGCACGGATATGAATATAATGGACTTGTATCGTCATCAAGGACACTTCCCATGGATATGAATATAATGGACGTGTTTCGTCATCAGGCACACTTCGCACGGATATGAAGATAATGGAATTGCTTCGTCATCAAGCACACTTCGCATTGACATGAAGATAATGGACTTGTTTCGTCATCAAGCACACTTCGCACGGATATGAATATAATGGACTTGTATCGTCATCAAGCACACTTCGCATGGACATGAAGATAATGGAATTGCTTCGTCATCAAGCACACTTTACATGGACGTGAATATAATGGACTTGCTTCGTCATCATACACACTTTACATGGACGTGAATATAATGGACTTGCTTCGTCATCATACACACATTACATGGACGTGAATATAATGGACTTGCTTCGTCATCATACACACTTCACATGGACGTGAATATAATGGACTTGCTTCGTCATCATACACACTTTACATGGACGTGAATATAATGGACTTGCTTCGTCATCATACACACTTTACATGGACGTGAATATAATGGACTTGTTTCGTCACCAGGCATACTTCTCACGGATATGAAGATAATGGACTTGTTTCGTCATCAACCACACTTAACATGGACGTGAAGCAACGGACTGGTTTCATCATCAGTCACTCTCCTCACGACAGTCTAACAGGAATATAATGGACTTGTTTCGTCATCATACACACTTCACATGGAAGTGAAGTAATGGATTGGTTTCGTCATCAGTCACTCTCCCTTCAGCAGTCTAGCAGGAAGATAACGGACTTGTTTCGTCATCAAACACACTTCTCATGGACATGACGTAACGGACTGGTTTCGTCATCAGTCACTCTCCCCACGGCAGTCTAGCAGGAAGATAATGGACTTGCTTCGTCATCAAACACACTTCAGTGGGCAAGTTGATTAACACGCTGAACTTTTAATTCATGTGTCGTAAGTCGATCCTGCAATAACATTCTAAGCTGACTCATATCATAGTCTTCTGGACGAGACTTTAAATTGAGGTCTCACGTAAAATGCCGTATATAGTTTTTCATGAACTATAATACATATCTTATTATACGAAACATAATTATGTGTGGCGTCCGTGGTCCAGTGGTATAGCGTCGGATTTGGAATCGAACGGTCCCGGGTTCGATACTCGGTCAGGCCACGTATGTAGTATCATTGAGCAAGGCACCTCACACACATTGCTTAGTACTGGTTAATCGCTTAAGTCAGCTAAGCCTGCCCAGGAAAACATGTCTAGGTCCCTGCAAGGGGTTTGACATTAAAGGAACATACATACATACAGTACACAAATGCAAAATGTTTGTTTGTCCTTGTTTCTATCCTATAACTGATATTTTTAGTTCAGTTTTAAATCATGCCTTTGAAAATGAAAAGAGTCGATATGTTGAACATTTGCTGGTGTGGGCCTTTGTCTAATGTTGCTAAAACATGTGGCACAAACCATTTGCATTTTCATACTATGCATTATATCGTTTGTGCAATACATTAATGTAATATTGATTTGTAATAAAATATTATTACGCTGAATATATGTTGTAGATTCAAGGTTCCTGGCCATGATTTACATCCAGACTTTCAAAATAATGTAAACGCTCTAAGTGCGCCGATAAATGGTATGCACTTTTAATAATATTAAACGACAATGATGGATGAGAGTACATCATAATTGTCTTCGACGTCGACGACATACTTGGCAACATCCGCTACGCAAACATCTGGGGTTAGTTAAAAAATGCGGGCGACCCAGCCTGGGAACAGGCGTTGATATATTTTGCTTTGTCAGTGATATAAAAATATAATTTTAACACCGAGACCATTAAATGGGCTATATTGAGTTTCGGATAATGTCATTTTGCCAGAAGTAAATTAGTAAATAATCGACAGACTGAAACCCAGGCTATGGGTGACCGTATAAGCTATGAAAGACAACTGCGTTGATTCTATGTTATTCGTGCAGATACAATTGCCTCCCCTTATAGCGAGGTGCAGCGTATGAGACCTGGGACTCAGCGAGGGACCGGAAATATTGTTTCCACTGGATTGACTTCAGCATAACAGTCACATTTAGAGTTCATCGTATAATACGAATCTAGTGAACATCCTACTCAAATATGCGTATTTCCTATCAAAGTTTACATGTATCTGCAAGACATAGTACATTTTACAGTACATACTTGTCGTGTTTAGTGCTATTTAATTTAGTAGTCTCATACCTGATATATACGGCGTGTTATTCTCACAGACACACGCATGTTTCCGGTAGCATCTTGAACATTAGAATAAGTATGATGGTTTTCAGAATAAACACGTTTAGAACCTCACGAGCTGTGTTGTGATTCTTCAAACATAATAATACTAATATTGACAGAATGGGTGGCTCATCCATTTTTTAATTATATATCCATCTCACAGGCATCCGGCGCATACCCTGGACCCCCCTGGACCCATCCGGGCATACCCTGGACCCAAGTACAACCCCAAATAGTCATAATACATTGTAACATCAATCAAGTATCATTTCTAGTTCCAAAACACCCATAATAAAATTAACAGTCTTTCAGATGTGACGTTAAACCGAGGTCTCGTGTCGGTGCTTTACACCGTGCACGTAAAAGAACCAGAGGAGATTCTGGATTTTTGCTCTTAATCAGCTCCGCCAACTTCTTAGCGGCTCCAGCGGGGCTCGAACTCTGGACCTTCCACATCTGATGCGATTGAACTACCACTGCGCTATCATGACTTCTGGAGAGGGCACATATGATGTGGAGAGGACAGTTATAGATGTGGAGAGGGCAGTTATAGACACTGGTGATTTTAAACCATCACCGGAGCGGTGTGCAGTACATAGGGACACAAGGCGTGTGATGACGGATGCCCAGCAAGAACGCCACCTCTGCCGGTATTGTGTCACTCCCAAAGCTGCAAAGAATAGACGAAACAACATCTGTGATTGTGCCAAGCCACGGCGACAAGAAGGGTCAGGTGACCCGCAAGAGAACGAATCGTACCCGCTGAAGGTCGGGTGTAGCCTACGCATACGTACGCACTCACACACGCACGCACATACACACGCACGCACACACAAACACGCGCACACACGCACGCACACACGCACGATGTTGGTGATGGTGACACTTGATATTTCAGTAGTTCTACTGCACGAATTCACGATTTCAGCTTCATGAATCAAGAGTTCGCGACTTCATCTTCACGAATGTCGCAACACTTCTTTCGTATGTCTACCATAAGGTCACCATTATAACATACAGTGCCATTATATTTTCCCCCAAAATAGTTTGGCACAAAAGACAGTAGTTTTCAACAGACTGGCCTTTCAGCCACAGGAAAATGTCAAATTTCAATGGGGTTGACCGATTGCGGTTTTTTTTATTTCCCACTAAAGGCACCAACCCCCTACTCTGAAGGTAATTTAGTGGTGAATGTTGCACTGACACCTGCATTTATAATATGCTGTTTATTTGTCACCATATTGTCTGCAAATATTTTTAAATATTCCAAAATGCAGCTCATATATTGTATTTTAATATTTAGAAGTCATTTTCACTATTTGTGACAATACCTACTCAGCCAATCAGTTCATGTATCAATAACTCTTAAGGGCTTGCCTACACTTTTTCAACCAATCCCAGACCACTATATCAATAGCACCGTCTGACCATAACGTATAGCGAAATGACCGCTGATATACATGACAGCCGGATCTGTAGTCCAGTGGTAACCCGCTGGACTGGTAATCCAGGGATCGCAGGTTCGAGCCCCCGTCTGACCCTAATAAAATTAACAGTCTTTCAGATGGGACGTTAAACCGAGGTCTCGTGTCGGTGCTTTACACCGTGCACGTAAAAGAACCAGAGGAGACTCTGGAATGGGTCTCTGTCTGTATCATGCACTATCCTCCAAAAATCTAAAATGACTAATCTCTTCAGGAGGCGTCGCTCATATGGGCAACCGGTAGCGACGATAAATAAACGTAAAACACACAAATGATATACATGTGTAAGTCTTAACACTTCACTGCATTGTATTGTATATATTGTGGATCTATAGTTTTAAAAATGTCTAAAAGGGTCTTATTCATAAAGGAGCCTATAAACATGATGATATTACTACTAGATTACAACATTACTGAAAACAAATATAAATTGCATAAAGAAAGGAATGCATGTGAATTCTATATGATACTTACAGAACTGGTCAGCAGAATTCTGCATTTGATTAATATTCCTGTATACTTAGTTCTAATAATACACGAAATGAACTGTATATATACATTGATCTTTACTTCGGTTGTAACTGTATGCAGCACTCCCTTATATTGTATATATGTAAAGTGTAGTAATGCTTTCGCGTCCGACCAAGTGTGTTTTACAATAACAGTGTATTCACTAATTTGTTCTATATATATATATTTGTCTCACATTTATCATGAACATTACGGTACACTCATGCCACGATTTAATAATAAGATTAGAACAGTGCACGTATTTTTCATGATAAGTATGACTTTGTTAATTAAACCACAAACCCACTTAAATCCGATCAAGTGTTACCGCACGGTATTTTATGATTTAGTTATGACGCATTCGCGGCGGCATTGTATAGAAAATGTCACGTATTTCTCGTGGAGAAGTATGACTTTGTTAACCTTAAATCCGATCAAGTGTTACCGCACGGTATTTTATGATTTAGTTATGACGCATTCGCGGCGGCATTGTATAGAAAATGTCACGTATTTCTCGTGGAGAAGTATGACTTTGTTAACCTTAAATCCGATCAAGTGTTACCGCACGGTATTTTATGATTTAGTTATGACGCATTCGCGGCGGCATTGTATAGAAAATGTCACGTATTTCTCGTGGAGAAGTATGACTTTGTTAACCTTAAATCCGATCAAGTGTTACCGCACGGTATTTTATGATTTAGTTATGACGCATTCGCGGCGGCATTGTATAGAAAATGTCACGTATTTCTCGTGGAGAAGTATGACTTTGTTAACCTTAAATCCGATCAAGTGTTACCGCACGGTATTTTATGATTTAGTTATGACGCATTCGCGGCGGCATTATATAGAAAATGTCACGTATTTCTCGTGGAGAAGTATGACTTTGTTAACCTTAAATCCGATCAAGTGTTACCGCACGGTATTTTATGATTTAGTTATGACGCATTCGCGGCGGCATTGTATAGAACATGTCACGTATTTCTCGTGGAGAAGTATGACTTTGTTAACCTTAAATCCGACCAAGTGTTACCGCACGATATTTTATGATTTAGTTATGACGCATTCGCGGCGGCATTGTATAGAAAATGTCACGTATTTCTCGTGGAGAAGTATGACTTTGTTAACCTTAAATCAGTTGATCAAGTGTTGCCGCATGGTATATTATGAGATAGTTATAACGGAATTGTATAAAATTGTGCACGTATTTCTTGTGCAATTCACCTTGTATATCAGACCGTTTGAATGATGTCGAATTACTTTCATATAATCTCGCTCAACTGTCAAGGGCTGAGATCCGGAAATAAGCGCGCGCGTTTAAAACAATATATCACTATGCAAAAAGCGGAAATAGTATTCATTCAAGAATCACACTTCACTCCAGAAATATCAGACAGCATACGAGAGGAGTTTGATAATTGGAACATATATAATGCGTTTGGTAGTAATTTAAGCAGAGGGTGTTCCATTCTTGTTAGTAAAACATTTAACTGCGATATTCTTAATTTTAGTCTTGATAGAAATGGTCGTTACGTACTTCTAAATATCCTTGTGGATAATAAAACCTATACCTTGGTAAATTTATTCAGAATATACATACAATTATTGAAAATGAAGCTCAAGGTATACTTATATTAGGAGGCGATTTTAATGATACACTAGGTGTTAAGGATAGACTTAGTAAGAACAATTAGCAAAATGTGTCAAAAGTAAAAACAACAAAATCTTTATTGAAGCTAATTAAATACCACAATCTATATGATATATGGAGAAAAACTTTTGAACAAAAAACACAGTTTACATGGAAAAGAAAGAATAATACAGAAAAAAGCAGAATTGACATGTGGTTAATAGATGGTAATTTGAGTTCATGTGTACATTCAACAGATATTCCTCCAGCTTGTATTAATTACACGGACCATCTGGCCATTTCATTAAACATATTGAAGCCAAATAAACGCGGTCCAGGTTATTATAAATTCAATAATTCATATTTATCTGATAAGGTATTTACTTATTTTATGTCTAACACAATACAATCTTTTATGTTAAAACATCAAGACACACAAAAACAGATTTTTGGGATCTTCTTAAATCTGAAATAAAAGAACAAGCAATAATTTATGCCAACAGACAATGCCAAATTCAGAAATTTGAAAAAGAGTTAAAAACATTATTAGAAAATGAAGAACAATATTTAGGTGAAATTGAAAATTTACAACAGCAGTTAAATGAACTGTACGACATTAAAGCAAAGGGTGCACAAATAAGAGCAAGAGTAGAATTTATTGAACAAGGTGAAAAAAACACAAAATACTTTCTTCGTTTGGAACATTCGAGACAGACACGGAAAATTTTAAATAAAATAACTAATAATGGAAAAATATACACTGATACTAAAGACATTTTAGAACAAGAAGTTGTTTTTTACTCTAAACTTTACACCTCACAAAATCCGGATACAATAGAAATGCAAACGTACATATCAGAATCTATTTTTGATAATAAACTTTCCAATTCAGACGCAAATTTATGTGAAGGTAGTTTTACTTTGGATGAATGTGAAATCGCACTTAAAAATATGAAATTAAATAAAAGTCCAGGAGCTGACGGTTTAACAGCAGAATTTTATAGTTACTTTTGGAACTTAGTAGGAAAGTTATTGACTGATGTTTTAAACGAGGGATTTACCAAAGCTGAACTTTCTGTTTCACAAAGAACTGGTATTTTATCATTATTATATAAAAAAGGTGACCCAACTAACTTAGAAAACTGGCGTCCTATATCTCTTCTGAATGTTGATTACAAAATTGCTGCTAAAGTATTAGCAAATAGAATTCAAAAAGTTATTAATAAAATTGTTAGTCTTGATCAACAAGGCTACATTAAAAATAGGTTTATTGGGTATAATTTACGACAAATACAAGACATTATTGATTATACAGAGCTTTTAGAATTAGATGGGGCAATTATATTTTTAGATTTTCGTAAGGCATTCGATACAGTTGAAAGAAGCTTCTTATTTGAAACATTAAACTATTTTGGATTCAAGAAAGACTTTATTAGATGGATAAAAACACTTTATTGTAACTCGCAAACGTTTATATTAAATAATGGCTGGATGTCAAAACTTTTTAAACCCGAACGTGGAGTTAGACAAGGATGTCCAATATCCGCTCTTCTTTTTATACTGGTTACTGAAATCATGGCACTTAACTTACGTAAGGCTAATAATATTAATGGTATTAAAGTAAAAACAGAGCTAGGATATAAAGACATACGTTTATCACAACTAGCTGATGATACAACGTTGTTCTTGAAATCAAAAACTGACATTATTAATGCTCTAGAAATAATTGAAATATTTGGTAAATTCTCTGGCCTTGAGCTAAACAAAAAGAAAACGGAGGCCATGTGGATTGGTAAACAAAAGGCCAGTAAGGAAACTGTTACAGAAATAAACTGGTCTTTTAAGCCAATAAAAGCACTGGGAATTTATTTTGGTCATGATAAACAAATATGTGAAGAATTAAACTGGCAAAACAAAATCGAGCAATGTAAAAGTACTTTAAATAACTGGTCGAAAAGAAAATTAACATTTTATGTAAAGATTCAAATAATAAAAACAATCGTTATTCCAACATTCTCGTACGCCGTACACTCGCTAGTTGTCCCTAAACATGTAAAACAAGAATTAAACAAACTACTTTTTGCTTTCCTTTGGGACAATAAAAATGAAAAGATTAAAAGAACGACACTAATTGGTAATAAAAATGGTGGAGGCATTGATATGATTGATCTTGAATCTTATATTACCGCGATGAAAATTAAATGGGTTAAAGCGCTCACAGATAAGACTAATCCAAACTGGAAAGTAATACCAAACTATTTTTTCTCTAAATTCGGTTATAACTGTTTAATATTCAATACGAACCTTGATAGTATAAAAAGTTTAAATGTATCCGTGTTACCCGATTTTTATAAAAATATACTAGAGTTGTGGATTTCGACAAAAAATACAGTATGTCCTAACAAGACAAAAACATTTGTGGAGATAAGAAAAAAAATTATTTGGAGGAATAGGTCCATCAAACATAATGGTAAATGTCTCTTTTTTAAAAGTTGGATAAGTTCGAATATTTTATTTGTTAATGATATAGTTGACACAAATGGGGTATTGGATGCAAATTTAATTTATAATAAACTTAAAGATAAAACTAACTGGATTACAGAACTGTCTCTATTAAAGAAATGTTTACCTAAACAGTGGACACATGATGTGCAAAAGGAGTAATCAAAATTGACGCAAATTAAAACAGACCTAAACATATATTTAGATAAACAAGATATTAATATAAAATATACAACAAATAAACAAATATACCAGTTTTTGATTAAAAAAAAAATTACAAAACCTTATATTCACAGATACTGGAACCATTATTTTGAGGAGGAATTCGATTATTTTTATTTTTATAAATTCATCAATAGCCTATACGATAACAAAATTAAGCAATTTAAGTATATAGAGGATATTTGTTTGTTTCGAGTGAATATAGAATATATCTCACTGAGAAGTGAGAACATTTCAAATATTTTCACGAGCGCGTAGCGCGAGTGAAAATATGAAAATGTTCTCACTTCGAGGTGAGATATATTCCATATTCACTCGAAACAAACAAATTTTCTTTTTATTTTATGATAATTGTTGAAAAACAAACACAAAATGAAGAAATTAAAATAGCTGGCCGCCGTGTTTTTGCGCGGATGAATACATTAACGACTATACGTCGTGAGTCGAAAGAAACACAAATCTGCCGCCATCTTGAATTTAAAGTTGAATCGAGGAAAGATACATGAACAATCGCCAATCGCCAGCCTCGCCAATGGCTACAATATTGCAAAATTGGCTAATAAAAACTCAGTTTAATGGCTACAATATTGCAAAATTGGCTAATAAAAACTGTTTGGCGAAAATTATAAAAACGGCGAAAATCTGTAAAATATCCGAAAATTGGAAATTCCCCCGAGACTATTTTTGGAAAATTACTCGGGTCAAGGTGAAATCGAGTCGCGCGTGACTAATATCTCGGACTGGAGATCATGGAATGTATGGAATCATACAAGCGTGTTGTTTGTTTATTTAATGGGGCGTAATGTTTGATTAGTGTGCAAACACGGGACACACTATGAATGCTTATTATATTGAGCAGGGCGGCATTACATTGTTGCCCAAATCCTTTGTAGACGAAAATTATGCTACCAAATTGAAAAGCTTTATACGACTGTTAGACGCACACTTTTGTTGGTGTATGGTGCCTGTGGTTAGACGTAAGTGTGTCGGCACTTTTGTTTTGTTTTTGTTGTCGTTAATTGTGTATGTTAATTTGAATATCTCAAAGGAAAGCAGTATGTAACCCTTACCTCATTAATTGTTTATATATTATTATTCAATAGCAGACGGTTGATTTGTTGTTTGTTGTTGTCTATGCATTTAAAGGGAGAGTAATAGTGCAAGAATAGTGTATTGGGAAGGGAGATAATAAAAAAGTAGTCCGGCAGTGAGATATAATCCATATCTCACCGATGAGATATGGATTATATCTCACTGATAGAACACTGTATTTCATCAATTAGCATAAAATAAAAGTTGGTTAACAGAATTTTTCCCAGCAAAGAAACAAGATTTAATTGGAAAATGGAAACTAGCCCTAACTGTTCAATATGTAATGTAATAGAAACATATCAACACGTTTTTGTAGATTGTCCGGTGACAACAGAAGTATGGGATCTTATATCTAAATGTTTTAATGATATTGGCATTGGTAAAAATATAAAGTCAATGAGAACAATTGTTATTGGGTACAAAATAGTATATCCAGATTAGCATTACATAAACACTATACTGGCACTATTTGGTTTCTGTATTTACAAGTCATATTTTATAAGTGAAAGCAGAAGCAAGCCCTTCAATGTTATTAAATTATTCAAGACGGAGTTTGCAATTTATGTAAAATATCTAGAAAACAAAGGTGAATCCATTAATTTAATAAACAAATTTAAACTATCTCTTCAATGAATGTATATATGTTAAAGATGGTGTACATATGTTTATCTATGCTTTGTTCTGCACGTATATGTAAACTTCTGACTTCGCTTTTATGTAATTAGTTGTACTTGCAAATATATTTGTATTATGTTAAAAATTGTTGTACATTTGTAATGTTGTGTGACATAATAATTCGTTACGCATGTATATATAGAAAATAAACGGGTTATCTTTTGGTAACTCAAAAAAAAAAAAAAAAAAAAAAAAAAAAAAAAAAAAACACCTCAGGATAAGTGATGACGTATAACGAAATGGCCGCTGAATGTAAAATAATGTAAATAGGGCTGACATACATCCGTAATGCAACCTGTGTATCACGAATAACGAGATTTATGGTACATATTTACCGTTATATCTCACAGTTGTGCCTATTCATATTTATTTGTAGACTATTCTTAGTTAAATTTATTATTTCTAAGCGACAGTATTGACTCCAATGACAAACAAACGTCACTTCAGGAGCGTGGATGACCGTTAAATGAAATCCTACTTTAGACTAATAAGTGTTTAGACCACAAAAACACTGTTTATTGATTAAATGTTAGTGTTCGAATGTATACAGAATAAGTTGTAGTAACAATGCATTTATACGTGAAAACATGCATTTTATTTGCTTGTTGTGATGTAATGTCGCTTTAAAGGTAAGGTAAGAAAAAGTTGGGATATTAGAACTTTTGTTGTGTATAATGTTTTTGAATATCAAGCTATGTGGATTGATCATCACATCATGTGTTATACTGTATATATGTGTCAAGAAATTGTGTATGGTTTACGACAATAAAATAGTTCTGCTGATATACATGTGTAAGTCTTAACACTTCAGGCTAAGTGAAGCCCTCAGTACAAAGCGGATTCACAACGCCAAATGTATTGTTATGGCCGGATAAACGAAACCGTATCTACTTGTTGATCAGATCTAGCTCTGGTTAGAAACGTTCCGGGTTCAGCAGCCGTTATGTTCCTCTACCAGGTTAGTTGAGATAAGGTCCTGAATACCGTTGAATACCGTTGGATTCGCATTCGCTTCATGTGCGAAAGGTCCGGAGTTCGAACCCCACTGGAGCCGTTACGATTGTGCCCTTAGGCAAGGCATTTAAATTCCACATTGCCCCTTCTCTCTCCCTCGTGGCGATGGATTCCATCAGGAATGAGGTCTCGATAGTGATTTATATAAGTTGAAATAACTTGTTTCGCAATCGAGCTAAAATAAATTTGTATAAACTAATACCGTTGAATAAAACACATAAAGCATTTATATCTTGAAACAAAATTGGTTAAATGAATTACATACAGAAATAGCGATACAACTTCCACAAGGTGGCGTCCGTGGTCCAGTTGTAGAGCGTTGGATTTGGAATCGAACGGTCCCGGGTTCGATACTCTGTCAAGGCACGTATGTAGTGTGCTTGAGCAAGGCACCTCACACACATTGCTTAGTACTGGTTAACCGTTTAGGTCGTTTAAGCCTGCCCACGACTGAGCTCGACTGAACTGGTTTCTGACCTCTAGGCGGGACAACATGTCCTAGCATCGAGACACCATGTCCTAGCATGTGGTCAGAAATTATAAAAAAAAAAAATACGGATTTATATGCAATAATAAAATAAAAAAATTTAAACTTATTTAAACTTTAATTAATTTGTGTGCTAGCATGGTGTCAGAAATTATAAAAAAAACATTTTTGTTTTTATTGTTACAAACGACTATATGTGACCCAAAACGGATTTATAAACGATAATAATTTTTTTAATTTTATTCAAACTTTAATTTTAAATATTTAAATTTTTTAAATTATTTTTTTTTGGCTGGAAATTACTATGTGTGACCCAAAACGGATTTATAAACAATAATAATTTTTGTACTGTTATTTTATTCCAACTCGATATGTTTACACTAACGACTGGTTATAACTTAAATATTGTTTTAATTCATGAATTTTAATTTAAACTCTTGTTATCGATACCGGCGTTTTAATTCCACTATACATACATCCCCCTTGACTCGTTTTAATTTAAACTCTTGTTATCGATACCGGCGTTTTAATTCCACTATACTATACATACATCCCCCTGTATGTAATATATCACCCCCTCTATTCGATAAAATAACCATTAGGCACTTTGCTGTTTTTTTGAATATATATTTATTGTATGGTATGGTATGGTATGGTATGGTATAGCGTAGCGTAGCGTAGCTTAGCTATGTGAGGTCCATGTGAGGACTTAAACAGGCGTCATCGTAGCGTATAGTTGCATACTATACATAGAATACATAAGACTGTATCATAGCATAGCATAGCTATGTGAGGACTTAAACTTCTAAATATAAATAGACATTGCAAGTTAATTATGTAAGCTTCTCTATTAGCATAGCATAGCATAGCATAGCATAGTATAGCACCACAGACCCGAGGCGCCGTGGACACACGGGCCCGTACCAGAGCATAGTACAGTATAGCACCACAGACCCGAGGCGCCGTGGACACACGGGCCCGTACCATAGCATAGTATAGTATAGCAATACTATACAATACAATCGTGGACAATGTTGCGGGAGCCAAACGATTCCGGTGCCACTGCGGACTCCCGGGTGGTGCGACCGACTCGAGGGCCGATTCATTGGCTCGGGCGTGACCAGCGCTACAAAACATCAGTCGGGAGTCGAGTGGCTATCTGCACCCGTTTAGCCGCTACAAGGCAAATATTGATTTTGGTCCAGAAATCGGCTATGTGCAGCATTTTCCCCCGAGTGTCTCGGAGGGCGCGCAGAGTGCCAAACAAAGTACGCATTTAATAGGCATTTCACTTGTTAGCTATCGATACCGGCAATATTTTTTTTCTAATTATTTTTTTTAGCTGTACCTTGTATTGTATTATATTGTATGTATGTATGTATTGTTTTATTGTATTGTATGTTTGTATTGTTGTATTGTATTGTATTGTATTGTATTGTATTGTATTGTATTGTATTGTACTTAATCAGCATTGACTTATTAAATTTACATTTAATTAAAATATTTGTCCTAAATCATATATAAAACTTGGTAAAATGCACATATCTTTGCACACAGTGGACAATATAACGGTTGATCGATATCACCGGGGGGCATGCAACTTTCCAATATACAACGTCCATTCATGTTACGACCGATTGATTTAATCCCATTAATCAATTATGGAGCTGTGATATTTTATCCCTGGTCTGATAGAGGTAGAAATATATTATACTATACAATATAGTATCTATATGGTTATAAAGACCTTACTGTTATTTAATTTAGGAATTAGTCTTAAATTAAAAAATAAAACAGTTTAAATAGATTTATTAGTAGCACTGTATCGTCTGTCACTACTTAAAATTAATTATTATTAATATTGGCGAATATGTATGTATGTATGTATGTATGTATGTATGTATGTATGTATGTATGTATGTATGTATGTATGTATGTATGTATGTATGTATGTATGTATGTATGTATGTATGTATGTATGTATGTATGTATGTATGTATGTATGTATGTATGTATGTATGTATGTATGTATGTATGTATGTATGTATGTATGTATGTATGTATGTATGTATGTATGTATGTATGTATGTATGTATGTATGTATGTATGTATGTATGTATGTATGTATGTATGTATGTATGTATGTATGTATGTATGTATGTATGTATGTATGTATGTATGTATGTATGTATGTATGTATGTATGTATGTATTTATGTATGTATGTATTTATGTATGTATGTATGTATGTATGTATGTATGTTTGTATGTATGTATGTATGTATGTATGTATGTATGTATGTATGTATGTATGTATGTATGTATGTATGTATGTATGTATGTATGTATGTATGTATGTATGTATGTATGTATGTATGTATGTATGTATGTATGTATGTATGTATGTATGTATGTATGTAGGTATGTATGTAGGTATGTATGTATGTATGTATGTATGTATGTATGTATGTATGTATGTAGGTATGTATGTAGGTATGTATGTAGGTATGTATGTAGGTATGTATGTATGTATGTATGTAGGTATGTATGTATGTATGTATGTAGGTATGTATGTATGTATGTATGTATGTATGTATGTATGTATGTATGTATGTATGTATGTATGTATGTATGTAGGTATGTATGTATGTATGTATGTAGGTATGTATGTATGTAT
>CM026387.1:76200197-76253157 GCA_014843695.1 Archivesica marissinica | reverse complement strand
GCAGTGCCGTATCCAGAATCTGAAAATAACCGAGGCGACCCCCCCCCCCCCGAATTATTTGTGTGTATGCGTGTCTGTGCATTCTGAATGCAGTTTTATCAGCGTTATCTTATAGCTGTCGTTACTTGCCAACTTCTAACTGAGGTGAGTGCCTCATTTGCCGTTGGCTGCGGGCCTGCATAAGTGTGTTCTTGCTGTTCCGTAGAAGATGTATGTATTGGATGGTCGCTCATTGTTGTTTCCTCATGACCGCATATGTAACCAAGTTTATTCTAGCTCCACTAACACATATTTGCATCGCTATTGCATTTCCTTCGATGAAAATATGTGCCATCATTGTATACAATTTCGTATGAGGGTTTCCAACTAATGATATGCAACTGACATGCGCACTCGATAGTATGGGCATGCGCATTCACAGTGTTAGGCAACGTTCGTTGCGTAAAAAGGCGTGTCTTACAGCTTACGCTGTTACAAGGACGATCTAATTACCAGAACTCCGCCACACGGTAAGTCGCAACTTTTACTAAATACCTTTTAATTGAAAAGTGTGATCTTTTTTTGTCTTCGTCGCATTGAAAAGAATAATTAATGTAACTATAAGGAATGAATCGCGAGTTAATAGTTTCCATCGGGGTATGAACTACATTGGGCCTGGTTAAAGTGTGCGGAGGCCCAATTAAATAGCATTGAATAAATAATGTAAAACCATCATTGCATTATACATAATACCATAATACCGACCTTGATCCTACATACCTCGGTAACATTGAATATCTTGTAAAACCACCATTACATTATACATTATACCATGCGGTGTATACCTTGGTCCTACATACCTCGGTAACATTGAATATCTTGTACAACCGTAATGTCACATACACGTAGATCTCACGTAACGACTTTAATGTCATATACACGAAGATCGCACGTAACGACCGTAATGTCACATACACGTAGATCTCACGTAACGACCGTAATGCCACATACACGTAGATCTCACGTAACGATCGCAATGTCACATACACGTAGATCTCACGTAACGACCGTAATGCCACATACACGTATATCTCACGTAACGACCGTAATGTCACATACACGTAGATCTCACGTAACGACCTTAATGCCACATACACGTAGATCTCACATAACGTCCGTAATGCCACATACACGTAGATCTCACGTAACGACTTTAATGTCACATACACGAAGATCGCACGTAACGACCGTAATGTCACATACACGTAGATCTCACGTAACGACCGTAATGCCACATACACGTAGATCTCACGTAACGACCGCAATGTCACATACACGTAGATCTCACGTAACGACCGTAATGCCACATATACGTAGATCTCGCGTAACGACCGTAATGCCACATACAAGTAGATCTCACGTAACGACCTTAATGTCACATACACGAAATTCTCACGTAACGACCGTAATGTCACATACACGTAGATCTCACGTAATGACCTTAATGCCACATACACGTAACGACCGCAATGTCACATACACGTAGATCTCACGTAGCGACCGTAATGCCACATATACGTAGATCTCACGTAACGACCGTAATGTCACATACACGTAGATCTCACGTAACGACCGTAATGCCGTATACACGTAGATCTCACGTAACGACCGTAATGTCACATACACGTATATCTCACGTAACGACCTTAATGCCACATACACGTAGATCTCACGTAACGACCGTAATGTCACATACACGTAGATCTCACGTAACGACCTTAATGTCACATACACGTAGATCTCACGTAACGACCTTAATGCCACATACACGTAGATCTCACGTAACGACCGTAATGTCACATACACGTAGATCTCACGTAACGACCTTAATGTCACATACACGTAGATCTCACGTAACGACCTTAATGTCACATACACGTAGATCTCACGTAACGACCTTAATGCCACATACACGTAGATCTCACGTAACGACCTTAATGCCACATACACGTAGATCTCACGTAACGACCGTTATGTCACATACACGTAGATCTCACGTAACGACCTTAATGTCACATACACGTAGGACTCACGTAACGACCGCAATGTCACATACACGTAGATCTCACGTAACGACCGCAATGTCACATACACGTAGATCTCACGTAACGACCACAATGCCACATACACGTAGATCTCACGTAACGACCTTAATGCCACATACACGTAGATCTCACGTAACGACCGTAATGTCACATACACGTAGATCTCACGTAACGACCGTAATGTCCCATACACGTAGATCTCACGTAACGACCGCAATGTCACATACACGTAGATCTCACGTAACGACCGCAATGTCACATACACGTAGATCTCACGTAACGAACACAATGTCACATACACGTAGATCTCACCTAACGACCGTAATGTCACATACACGTAGATCTCACGTAACGACCTTAATGCCACATACATGTAACGACCGCAATGTCACATACACGTAGATCTCACGTAGCGACCGTAATGCCACATATACGTAGATCTCACGTAACGACCGTAATGCCGTATACACGTAGATCTCACGTAACGACCGTAATGTCACATACACGTAGATCTCACGTAACGACCTTAATGCCACATACACGTAGATCTCACGTAACGACCGTAATGTCACATACACGTAGATCTCACGTAACGACCTTAATGTCACATACACGTAGATCTCACGTAACGACCTTAATGCCACATACACGTAGATCTCACGTAACGACCTTAATGTCACATACACGTAGATCTCACGTAACGACCTTAATGCCACATACACGTAGATCTCACGTAACGACCGTTATGTCACATACACGTAGATCTCACGTAACGACCTTAATGTCACATACACGTAGGTCTCACGTAACGACCGCAATGTCACATACACGTAGATCTCACGTAACGACCGCAATGTCACATACACGTAGATCTCACGTAACGACCGCAATGCCACATACACGTAGATCTCACGTAACGACCGTAATGCCACATACACGTAGATCTCACGTAACGACCGCAATGTCACATACACGTAGATCTCACGTAACGACCGCAATGTCACATACACGTAGATCTCGTGTGTATATATTATATCTGATTAAAAGACTTTTAATTTACAGTCGGGCATCAGGAACAATACTGAAAACTGTTTAATTCATTCCCGGTTCCATTGAAACATGATTTACAACTGCCAGTATGTTTTCGCTTTAATCAATTTCAGAAAAGGTATTTCTGAACAATTCCATCGTAAACAATTCTAGCATGGGCAATTCTATTATGAACCATTCAACCATGAGCAATTATATCATGAACCATTTGAACACTAGCAATTATATCATGAACCATTTGAACACTAGCAATTATATCATGAACCATTTGAACACTAGCAATTATATCATGTACCATTCGAATATCAACAATTCTATCATGAACAATTCGAATATCAACAATTTTATCATGAACCATTCGAATATCAACAATTTTATCATGAACAATTCGAATATCAACAATTCTATCATGAACCATTCGAATATCAACAATTCTATCATGAACCATTCGAATATCAACAATTCTATCATGAACCATTCGAATATCAACAATTCTACCATGAACCATTCGAATATCAACAATTCTATCATGAACCATTCGAATATCAACAATTCTACCATGAACCATTCGAATATCAACAATTCTATCATGAACAATTCGAATATCAACAATTCTATCATGAACCATTCGAATATCAACAATTCTATCATGAACCATTCGAATATCAACAATTCTATCATGAACCATTCGAATATCAACAATTCTACCACGAACCATTCGAATATCAACAATTCTACCACGAACCATTCGAATATCAACAATTCTATCATGAACCATTCGAACATCTATAACTATAATATCATAAACCATTAATCATGAACCGTTCGGACATGAGCAAACCTATCATGAACCATAAACCGCGAAGCACTCAAACATGTACAATTACACCATGAACCGTGAACCAATCGAATAGAAACAATTTCATCATGAACCTATCATGAACCAATGACCATGGACCGTTCGAATATGAACACTTATATATTGAACCATAAACCATGAACCATTAGACTATGATAAATGTTATCATGGACCATAAATCGTTCGAACACACGAGTATACCATAACACGAAGTGATATGGTGTTGAAAGCTTTTAAACATTACATCAATGACTTGGAAGACATTTCCGAAGTCCACTATACTGGTATAAAACAAATAACTACATTAATAATTAATATAATCATTAACTCAAATGGCAATGGCATCGCTATGAGAAACTGAACAGGCTGAGTCATGGTGGGGGTCCTTTAATGTGATTTTATGGCGTTTATTGATATTAATAAATCGCTCCTTCTGACATATAAATTACATTATCCTAATACAAGCTGCTATAAATAAACAGAACATGCTGGCGAGTATACTTTCTTTGATAATACCATCTGTTAAGAATTAAATGTACACAAACTATATATCCCTGCATGCGAATCAACTGTAAATATTTTAGTTTTCCATTCCGGTTTAGTTATTGACAGCTTTACGGTACATTGTTCCATTTCAAGACGGTATGCCAACCCATGTCTATAGTGGTATGTTGAATGTTTGCACAATACGTCATGTATAAGAAATGTCGGTGATTATTTGCGCAATACGTCATGTATAAGAAATGTCGGTGATTATTTGCACAATACGTCATGTATATGAAATGTCGGTGATTATTTGCGCAATACGTCATGTATATGAAATGTCGGTGATTATTTGCGCAATACGTCATGTATAAGAAATGTCGGTGATTATTTGTACAATACGTCATGTATATGAAATGTCAGTGATTATTTGCGCAATACGTCAGGTATAAGAAATGTCGGTGATTATTTGCACAATACGTCAAGTATAAGAAATGTCGGTGATTATTTACGCAATACGTCATGTATAAGAAATGTCGGTGATTATTTGCGCAATACGTCATGTATATGAAATGTCGGTGATTATTTGCACAATACGTCATGTATAAGAAATGTCGGTGATTATTTGCGCAATACGTCAGGTATAAGAAATGTCGGTGATTATTTGCACAATACGTCAAGTATAAGAAATGTCGGTGATTATTTACGCAATACGTCATGTATAAGAAATGTCGGTGATTATTTGCGCAATACGTCATGTATATGAAATGTCGGTGATTATTTGCACAATACGTCAGGTATATGAAATGTCGGTGATTATTTGCACAATACGTCATGTATATGAAATGTCGGTGATTATTTGCGCAATACGTCATGTATAAGAAATGTCGGTGATTATTTGCGCAATACGTCATGTATATGAAATGTCGGTGATTATTTGCACAATACGTCATGTATAAGAAATGTCGGTGATTATTTGCGCAATACGTCAGGTATAAGAAATGTCGGTGATTATTTGCACAATACGTCAAGTATAAGAAATGTCGGTGATTATTTACGCAATACGTCATGTATAAGAAATGTCGGTGATTATTTGCGCAATACGTCATGTATATGAAATGTCGGTGATTATTTGCACAATACGTCATGTATAAGAAATGTCGGTGATTATTTGCGCAATACGTCAGGTATAAGAAATGTCGGTGATTATTTGCACAATACGTCAAGTATAAGAAATGTCGGTGATTATTTACGCAATACGTCATGTATAAGAAATGTCGGTGATTATTTGCGCAATACGTCATGTATATGAAATGTCGGTGATTAGTTGCACAATACGTCATGTATAAGAAATGTCGGTGATTATTTGCGCAATACGTCATGTATATGAAATGTCGGTGATTATTTGCGCAATACGTCATGTATATGAAATGTCGGTGATTATTTGCGCAATACGTCAGGTATATGAAATGTCGGTGATTATTTGCGCAATACGTCATGTATAAGAAATGTCGGTGATTATTTGCGCAATACGTCAGGTATATGAAATGTCGGTGATTATTTGCGCAATACGTCAGGTATATGAAATGTTGGTGATTATTTGCACAATACGTCAGGTATATGAAATGTCGGTGATTATTTGCGCAATACGTCATGTATAAGAAATGTCGGTGATTATTTGCGCAATACGTCATGTATATGAAATGTCGGTGATTATTTGCGCAATACGTCAGGTATATGAAATGTCGGTGATTATTTACGCAATACGTCAGGTTTAAGAAAGGTCGGTGATTATTTGCACAATATGGCATGTATTGTATAAGAAAGGTCGGTGATTATCTGCACAATACGTCAGATATTAGTAAGTGTGTAGCGAGTCATAGCCACGCATAAATACACTACAATTAACACAGTGTGTGGAGAGTCATATAGGTACACATCAAAGGGGAATAATCATACACATACAACTCATACGGTATATCAAACCAAGCACGTGATTTAATGTTGCACGTGACAGAAACACTATGGCAGATAGTACTGTCTGGTCAATTCGCTTGGAATAAAATAAAAAACGAAGCATTCACACTCTACCTAGAAACGGTGATCTACATTATTTGATAGTGTAGATGTAGGAAGTTCACAGAATTATGTCGCAGCAGTTAGCACCTCATTGTCGACTTATGTCACATATTCGACCTTAATACTCGATACTTAGCATGCCATTACTGTATAACTAATGCATCAGTCACATTTAGAAAGAGTAGGCAAAAGTAGCCCGGACGACTAGGAAAACTGACAAATCCGGCGGGGCCTCTCATCGTGCGGGGACTGGTATGACCTCTGTCATAATTTAGGGGTCGCTCACTCCTCGTCGCACTTCCAGACGGAGCTAAAGAGCTGCGAACTTATCCATCGATTTTGCGCCTCGCTGACACCCCCCCCCCCCAGTAGAGCGGGTACAGACCCCGTCCGCTGCCCGTTGAGTATCAACCCTACACTGGCTGAGTGTCCCAACTAGACCAAGACTCCCCACCCGCAGTCCGTGTGATGCTCCTCCGTGTGACGCCAGAGGTCTGAGGAGGTCTACCGAGATATGGGGCCGAAGAGGCTCTCAACATCCTACGGGCTCCGGGCATGACCACGGGATGTACGTTAGGCGACCTATTTGAATATGAGAGAACAGTCTCACAGAGAACTCTCTCAAATATAGGCGAGCTCTCTGAACTCGCTCGAATTTTCTACTGTAAAAATTCGGGCGACGGGGCCCCTCTCTGAATGTGACGTAGCATACAGGTTAACCGCAGTACAATGGTCAGTAAACTAGTAGCAGAATGGATGATTACCCGACTACCGTGAACAGGCTGAATACTGGAAACACAGTTGAGACATGCAGTACAACAGTTAGGTGATGTCCACAAAACGGTCGGTTATACCGCGGCTAGGTATTCATAGTACAAAATAATTTGCAGTTATCAGTAAATCTTGCTATCAGTAAATCTTAATGTTTTCGGTTAAGGTTACCATTATCGATAACGGATAATGTTATCGGCAAAGGTCAATGTTATCGGTTAAGGTTAATGTTATCGGTAAAGGTCAGTGTTATCGCCAACGATCAATGTTATCGGTAAAGGTTATCGCTATGGGTAAAGATTATGGGTAAATGTTGTCGTTATCGGTAAAGGTTAATGATTTCGATAATCTCATACAGAAACGAACAATATTCACATACTTACACTTAAATACAAATACATGTATTTATAATGTATGAAGCAGACGAGAATATTTGATCTACATTCACCATTCTTATATTATTAGTTTAACACAATGTTGCGTGTCATGTATTTTACTAGCTTGTTAACCATGTACCTGCAACACCGTTTGTAACCGACAGCTTTAACATTAACATTAGCATGTGTGCACCGACAACATTAACTTTAACATTAACAATATCATTGAAATTAACATTAGCATTGACATTAACATTATCATTCATTAACATTAACATTCATTAACGTTAACATTAGCATTGGAATTAACATTGGCAATAGCATTGACATTAACATTCATTAACATTAATATTAGCATTAACATTAAAATTCATGAACACTAACATTAGCATTAATATTAGCATTGACATTAACATTCATTAACATTTAACATTAACATTAGCATGTGTGCACCAACAACATTAACATTAACATGTGTGCACCAACAACATTAACATTAGCATGTGTGCACCAACAACATTAACATTAGCATGTGTGCACCAACAACATTAACATTAGCATGTGTGCACCAACAACATTAACATTAGCATGTGTGCACCAACAACATTAACATTAACATGTGTGCACCAACAACATTAACATTAACATGTGTGCACCAACAACATTAACATTAGCATGTGTGCACCAACAACATTAACATTAGCATGTGTGCACCAACAACATTAACATTAACATGTGTGCACCAACAACATTTAACATTAGCATGTGTGCACCAACAACATTAACATTAGCATGTGTGCACCAACAACATTAACATTAGCATGTGTGCACCAACAACATTAACATGTGTGCACCAACAACATTAACATTAGCATGTGTGCACCAACAACATTAACATTAGCATGTGTGCACCAACAACATTAACATTAGCATGTGTGCACGGGGTTTTTCTTTCTGATTTGAACGTGTACATCTGTCATTTATAATAAGTAATTATTTTACGATTGTGTGATTTTGCAGAGATGTAAGCATTCTGGGAAATAATTACAAACACCACCATTCGTAGCACCGTGTCTCTGTGCCACTTTAAAGGCAGCAACTACGCTACGCTTGTTTTATTCATCAGTTTGTCGTGACAACATCTGCTATTGTATTACTAAGATTAGCCCGGCTCGATACGAGCTGACACATCTATCTGCGATAGCTCGGTACTGATCGTTGAACCTATACGATAGTTTGTGCACCGCCTACAACGATACGGTCACATGCATGCACGTGTATAATAACGCGTGTACAATAACCACGTACATTTGGAAACTAAACTATTCATCTTTATAAGACCATGACAGACGAGGACAAACCTATAACTACATATTCTGATTGTTTCTATGTGGTTCTTTCTATATGGCATGATAGAAATCGATGCAGTAAATCATTGTCTTGCGACATATACCATCTTTCTTTGTCCGTCCAATTAAGGTTCCGTGGTACAGTATAGTGTAGATCTGATGTACATCACAGGTCCGTAGCCACACTGAGGCACACCGAGGCAGTTTCCTCGGTTAAAATTTCCAAAGCAAAAAAAATAATTTAATAAATAAAATGCCAAAAATATCCCATTGCTGTATAAAATGTTGACTGCTAGAGAGCTGAAAGGTCAGTACATACAAATGCAGGAAATCGCTTCTATACCCAAATAATGTTAAGGGGGAACATGCACCCGGATCCCCTAGATTGCCTCTGCTGAAATTTGCCACTGGCTACGATACTGCATCAACTATATGGTGGGCTTGGACTGATATTTAGTGTGTTTAACCTCTCTAAACACCCATTGAACATGAAATGTTGACTCAATCAAAGACACTGAGCAGATTTACGAACTGGTCACCTGCATTGTTGGTAATACTTGAAATTGTGAAAAGAGTTATGTTGAATATTCGAGATACCTAGAAAAAGGATGCAACATAGAAAATAGGGCGTCTTATTCCTTGTTTATTTATAAATTAATTTACAAATAAACACGTGCTGCTACATTTAATCGAAATTTGAAAAATAGATTTTGAGTAGGTTCGTACCTGTCTAAGCTAAGTACCAGCTACAATCATTCGAACAGCACGGCTGCGCTCATCAATGATCTGTCTCGCCATTAGCAGTTTTTAAAGTTGTAAAGTTGAAAGTGATTAATAGTATGTCATCGTGTACATCGCTCAGTTGTTCCACGTGCTGCACGTGCAGAACATGTATACATGACCACTCTGCGCCGCGTGAGTGCTTCCGTTTGAACATTATTTATTTCTTGAGCTATGTTTTCGAAAGATCCTATAAAAACTATATACCTGATTCATTATTCATTTCACGCGTTTCGATAGTAGAGCGTGAAATATGTGTCTTTCGCGTAGCGGTACCCTAAAGTGATAGTGTGTATCGGTCGGTCTATATAGCACGAGGAAAGCGTGCTATTTAAGATTATATATTGAGACGTGTATGTAGAACTGATCATTCTACCGAACGACTTCTAACAAGTTATAATTTCATGTTATGAATATTAAGGCATTTCACAATTAAATACTGTCTTTATGATACAATTAATACATGTAATGATATTGTATATCTGCAAGAGAGCGTGGACCCATACTGCTCTACAATCCGACAATCCGGTCACTGTCTGTACAAGTGGTCATGTAGACATGGGTTACAGGTTTCCAGAGTAAATTCTCTAGTTTTTCCTGGGCGAAGTCGGTTTGTAATTTTTGATCAACTGACTAAAACAAAACAAAACATTGCGCAGATATATAATGCTTAAGACGTAATTATACGGTAATATCAATAGTGATATGTAAATACACTTGAATGTTGATATTATTGTTGATACAGTCGACCTTGTGGATATATATATGTAAATATGTAAGCATATGTGTAACCAGGTTGCCGAAATAAACGTCGCTCGTTCTGGTACAGCATACAGTTGTTGATTGTTTATTGGTATACATCAGTTTAGAGAGAGTATAGCAAAGACTAAAAGTAAACTTACAGAACGCATTTGTTTCTGTTATTTTAGTTCATTATCACGGTAATTGACTGTGCATGATTAGATTGAAAAACCAGGATGCAAGAATGCAGCTGATTGGACTTGCTGGTTCTAAAAATAGCTCGCTTGTGATTAAACTCCATCGTCACGTGACCACAATGCAGCAGTCGCCAATCATAGCGTGTGTTACATAGCATATAATATGGCAGCGGAAATTATCTCCCTTGACATAAATCGCATTGCTACAGAGCGAAATGTAAATAAACGAATCTTTCAGTCGGCGTTTCATCCACGATGTTAAACACGTATGTAACTTTATTATGTTCAATATGTCTGTATATAATGACGATAGTTTTCTCCACGAATTGCAACGAGCTGAATAAAAAACAAATTACAAATTACAAATTATTCCTACCTAGCAGTTTGATGGGTGATGATTCGGATCAGCGGAGACTCGTACACAAACTAGTTCAGATATGAACAAATGTTCATGCATTTTTGGATAGTTGAGCCCACACATGAGTTTCCACGTTTTCTGAATACTGTACTTAACATGTAGTGTTGCTTTAATTAATATGTTTTCTATGTCATTGTATATATGTTGAGGGCCTTATTTGTATTAGTTAATCCGCCTCCGTGGTCGAGTGGTTAAGGTCGCTGACTTGTATACCACTGTAACCTATCATCACTGATGGTCACGGGTTCGAGCCCCGCTCCGTGTCTCATTGATATGAAAAAGTTGGCTGTTTCTTACGGAGGTTGGTGCACCCAAGTACTGGTTAACCGCTGGAGCCTGCCCAGGAAAGGTGTTGTTAGGTAAACTGCCCGCCGGCGATATAGCCCAAAATGGTCCTGATGCAGGCGTAAAACCCGAAATATAACATAACATATTTGTATTAGCCATGTGTTATGTAAGCTCTCTCGTAAAATAAAGTCTTTATTATTATATTATTGTTATTATTATTATTATTATTATTGCTTAGGAAATAGTGTCTACTGTTTAATTCCAGTCCTGCCAGTCAAGTACATGTACAGCATTTAGTAAAATCAAGCTGAACCCTTTCTATAATGGATTCATAATATAATGGGGGTATTGTTACTTGAGGCTCCAGAACACTAAAATAAGATAGTTTATCACCACCCCACAACAAACCGACCCCCGTATTCTGTACATCCATCATTAGACATATTGTATACTCTGGTTCAGTATGTACTGTACGTAATTAGACATAATTTGACCACTGGTTCAGTATGTATTGTACGTCATTAAAGGAGCATGACATCGTATGAAATAAAAGATATTTGAAAAATTCAATTTTTACGTATGGGTAGCAATGCTGCTACACATTCTAACATTATACGTTGTATGCTTATGTTCATTTGGTAAACAGTGTTTTTTTGCGATAAAACAGACTCGAAACTGAAAGTAGGACTTTCCGAGTAGATCGGTCACGCACTTGTTTACAACCGGAACGCATCGTCCGCACTTGTTTACATCCGGAATGCATCGTCCCCATTTGTACCACGTTGTCTTTTTTAATTAAATTACGTGATATGTTGATTCATACCTCTGTTAGCTAAGTCTTTTAGGGACATTTCAACATCCCCGCGAGGGGTTCGACATTAGAGGAAGATAGATAGATAGTCTTTCATGTTCAAAATATATACGTTGTTGTCTATATCCTCTGTTGTTTCACGCATGCGCGCTGTGTGTGTTTACATTTCGTGTGTTGATTAAACAAATTCGCGTATACGACGGTTTAAATTTATTGGAATTTTATCGTTTCTGAGCGACTATTTCGATTTTTGTAAACACACACACATTAGTATTTATATTTTACCCAAAACATCTTTTATTACGATGTAATGCTGCTTTAAGTATAAATAGAACTCTGGAATATACTTTTCCCATAATAATGATTAACAATAATATGCATGTGTATATATAGATATTCGTACAAAGCAAGTCAAATCAGTATTCATTGCAAAACGAACTGTATTCAATATAGCAGCGTATATTGGATCCAACCTTTCTTTGGGAATTTGTTCTCCTGTCTGGCACTATTATTAGCATATGAACGGGGTGGCATGCAATGAATAGACGTTGTAAATGCACACACATTTCGATTTATCTTTTCTACGGATACATATCTTAATGAAAGTGTTGCTACACGTCGAGTTCTTTGTCAACACAATGCTTAGTTTATAGGCTACAAACGACATTAGTTTGTTTGCCTATACATACTAATAGTTCATTGCAAGTGTAGTTTTTGGCTGTAATATTGTAGGCAGGGTAATAAACTGTCATTCCATGCAAGATCCATACATGGATTTGCAAGTAAAATCGTAATGTGTCTGGTCAGCGTGTAACAGCTCCTGTTATAACGAGGAACGGAATGATAATCAATGTTGGTGTCAGTAGATTGTGTTAGTTCGAATAATGGTGATATATTAGTATTGTGTAAGTTGTTATAATGAATGGCTATATACCGTGACATGGACGTTTGCTATGTCTATTTTACGCATAGAACTATAGAGAATGTGGGAGACTATTCTATATATAAGAATTATGCGGTTAACAAAAGCTGAGCTGTGTATGCAAAGTGCCTTGGCGAACGACAATACGTCAGTATGTGATTGAATAATATTTACATCGCTATGGCATTTATTTCGATGAACGTATAATTTATGCCCTAATTGTATCCATTTCCGTATGAATGTCCTCAATAATGATATACATCTGACATGCGCACTCGCAGTGTTTTGTAGCGTTCATCGCAAGAAAAGGTGTGTCTTACAGATTACGCTGTTCCACGATTGGTCTATGTACCAGGTCCGGCAAACGTCGCAAATCTGGACTAAATACATATTAACTCTTTCACCGCCAATGTCACATAAAAGCGACTTTGTAAAAAAGTAGAGAACCCGATCGGACAGAACAGAACATGCCGTCTGATCAGGCTATATGCTGATTGCTCTTCAGACAGTGGGGCTGAAGCACCTGTCCGAATAGCAAACAACATAGATCCTGATCAGACGCGGCGTTACGCCGCGGCTGATCTGGATCTATGTTGTGTGCACATGCTCTGAATTTATTCGGCGCTGAAAGAGTTAAATGCAACGTGTCCTTTATTTTTCTTTGTGTCATTGAAAAGACTAATTAATGTACACATAAGTAATTCATATCTGGTTAAAGCGACACTACATCGGTGAAAACGCAAATTTCTACAGAATGTATTTTCCTATTATATGGTATAATTTATTTCCAAATATTTGTCTCAAGTATTTCAACTAATAAACAAGCGTCGTATACGCGGTTTGTTGACATAACAGAATAATGTAAACAGGGTCGACATACATGCGTAATACAACTCTGTATCCTGAATAACACGATTTATGGTACGGTGCATATTTACCGTTATATCTCACATTTGTGCCTATGTATATTTATTTGTAGACTAATCTTAGTTAAATTATCTCTAAACGGCATTATCACGCGTTTAGTACTGACTCCGATGACAAACAAACGTCAATTCAGGAGCATGGGTGACCATTATATGAAATCCTACTTTCAATTTTGAAAGTTTGTAGACCACAAAAACACTGTTTATTGGTCCAATGTTCGAATTTATTCGGAAGAATTTGTAGTAGCAATACATTTATACGTGAAAAATGCATTGTATTAGCCTTTTGCAATGTAATGTCGATTTAATAATTTCCATCGGGGTGTGAACTACATTGGGATTTTTTAGAGTATCACTTTAAACGCCCCCAATGTAGTTCATATACCCCGATGGAAACTGTAAACCGTGAATCATTTCTCAAATGAATCAATCCGGAATCCGTCACAATTGCGACGGTCTACAACATTTAGTCTTCAACTATTATCCAATTTTCAACATGACAAGAGTGACACAAACGATCCTCATACCAACGTATCACGAAGGATGATACTCGATAACACCGTGGTAGGTTCGGCCGAAAACCTGGCTTGAGCATTCGATACAACTTCGCGATAACCCAGTCGGAGGTTGTATTGGTATAAACATACATCCTGTTAGCTAGAGAATGACAAGAGGTCTGCATAATAATGCAGATAACCTAAATTCTCACTCTGTATATCACATTCCTGGTGCATGTTTTATTATAATTCAGAAAACACACTTTCCTCATCTAGAACGTAAGTTCTAAGAATTATTTTACAGTTCGTGCAAATAATATATGATCTGAGAGCTGAAGCATTGATCTTGGACCAGTAGGAAGGTATATTGACTATGGATGTCAGTTCTCCGATTTGAGGTAGTGCGTGCGTATGTGCGTGCGCGCACGCGTGCGTCGAGGAATAGGACCAGCGATCCCTATATTGCGCGTCCAGCGTGTGAACTACACTGGACCACTGCAGGTATTGCTTTCCACTATGGCGATGTAGTTATTGCGGATCTGTTACATGAAGCTCGGATGCCGTATAATAGGCAGGTGCTGGCTGTTCCGTCTGTTTAATCATTCAAACTGAGAGATAGGGATTGGCTGTGACTAGCTAATGTGTTGATTCAATCATTTCTCGAATTATTAACCACAAATACCAATAGAACATTCATCGAATATAAATTTCATGAATTAATTCCGAGTAATAGTTATCCTTAAGTATATATTGTAAGACTCTATATGTAATTAATAAACATGCAACCCGGGTTCGATCCTCGGACCGGGACGTATGTGAGATGGTACGGCGGTGGTCGCCAGATCGGACAGGTGGGTTTTCTCCGGGTACTCCGGTTTCCTCCCACACGAATGACCACATTTACGCTTTCATCCGCGCCAACGAGAATGATTAATATAAGTTGTTAAAACTTGTAAAATAAATAAGTTTAAACTAAAACTAATTAATAAACATGTTCAGTGAAATCGAATTCAATTTGTATGCAATGAATAAAATCATATAGTCAACTTTTTAAAATCTGAAATAAATAATTTTTTTAATTTAATTTATTTTACAACGATTGCGAAGCAAGTTCTAACAACTTATATTAATCACTCTCGTTGTCGCGGATGAAAGCGTAAAATGTGGTCATTCCTGTGGGGGGAAACCGGAGTACCCGGAATAGCCCATCTGTCCGATCTGGCGACCATCGTTCCATCTCACATACTTCCCGGTCCGAGGATCGAGCCCGGGTTGCATCGATGAGAAGCGAGCGCGCTAACCACTGCGCTAATCGGACAGCCGGAATTATTCTGGTATGTTGATGTCTTCATCGGAGTCATCTGTAATAGTTTTATCGGGAGCTTTATACGAATCCAGCTCTATCAAAATGTTGATAGATCGGAGTAATATGTACCAGCTAAATAAACATAACACAAGTATGCACGGAAGGTAACGTTTCCGGTGAAGATAAATTGAATATATTAGTCCTCCGTTAGTTCGGGTGTCACGTGTAACGTGAAGCAATATATATTATCCGTTAGTTTGGTGTCACGTGTAAGGTCAATCAACATATGTTCTCAGATAGTTCGGGTGTCACGTCAAGCAACATATGTTCTCCGTTAGTTCGGGTGTCACGTCAAGCAACATATGTTCTCCGTTAGTTCGGGTGTAACGTCAAGCAACATATGTTCTCCGTTAGTTCGGGTGTCACGTCAAGCAACATATGTTCTCCGTTAGTTCGGGTGTAACGTCAAGCAAGATATGTTCTCAGTTAGTTCGGGTGTCACGTGTAACGTCAAGCAACATATGTTCTCCGTTAGTTCGGGTGTCACGTCAAGCAAGATATGTTCTCAGTTAGTTCGGGTGTCACGTGTAACGTCAAGCAACATATGTTCTCCGTTAGTTCGGGTGTCACGTGTAACCTCAAGCAACATATGTTCTCCGTTAGTTCGGGTGTCACGTGTAACGTTTAGCAAGATATGTTCTCAGTTAGTTCGGGTGTCACGTGTAACGTCAAGCAACATATGTTCTCCGTTAGTTCGGGTGTCACGTGTAACGTCTAGCAAGATATGTTCTCAGTTAGTTCGGGTGTCACGTGTAACGTCAAGCAACATATGTTCTCAGTTAGTTCGGGTGTCACGTGTAACCTCAAGCAACATATGTTCTCAGTTAGTTTGGGTGTCACGTGTAACGCCTAGCAAGATATGTTCTCAGTTAGTTTATGTGTCACGTGTAACGTCAAACAACATATGTTCTCAGTTAGTTTGGGTGTCACGTGTAACGTCAAACAACATAATAGTTATGTTCTCAGTTAGTTTGGGTGTCACGTGTAACGTCAAACAACATATGTTCTCAGTTAGTTTGGGTGTCACGTGTAACGTCAAGCAACATAATTATGTTCTCAGTTAGTTTGGGTGTCACGTGTAACGTCAAACAACATAATAGTTATGTTCTCAGTTAGTTTGGGTGTCACGTGTAACGTCAAGCAACATAATTATGTTCTCAGTTAGTACTAGAATCACTATTATATATATATATAAATGATTTGAGTTATGTGATACAGTACATGCGCGGAGAAATCCGGGTACGCAACATGTAGGCTATTCCATGGAAAATACAAAACAGTAACATATGTTATTGTACATTTAATTTGTGTAATTATGTTTTAAATACCGTTTGGGAAATCTTGTTTAACTACCATCTAGTACCACCGTACTATCGATTTCCGATTAAAAGAATACAAATGGCTAGCGAACAAGCGTGAAAACAAGGCGTTAGAGGTAATATATCACACATAGACACGTATAATGGACTGTTAGTGTATGCTGGCAGAGCTACCTTTGATGGCGTCGTAAATCTCAATGATGCTCAGGAGATTTGCCTGTTTTAACATTTTATAAGATCATAGATTGATAAACATTTCTCACAATAGGGGTTGCATTTATTTGTTGTTCGCAAGATGGGTGCAAACGTGTGAATTTAATGAATGCATTGCCTTATGTTTGCGACTTAAATGACTTATTTGAGCGGGTTTATTGAGTTACATATGAGTGTTTATGGACTTATATGTGCGTGTTTATTGACCCACATGAGAGTGCCTATTGACCCATATGAGAGTGCCTATTGACCCATATGAGAGTGCCTATTGACCCATTGACCCATATGAGAGTGCCTATTGACCTATATGAGAGTACCTATTGACCCATATGCGAGAGCTATAGGCGTATGAACTGAACTATTGATTGAAGATGTTCACCTATTTAATGTTTACACATTAACCCAAACGTGTGTGTGCGTGTGTGTGTGTGTGTTTACGCTTATTTATCGTCGCTACCGGTTGCCCATATGAGCGACGCCTCCTGAATAGATTATTCATTTTGGATTTTTGGAGGATAGTACAATGATACAGACACAGACCCACTCCAGAGTCTCCTCTGGGTTTTTTACGTGTACGGTGTACAGCACCGACACGAGACCTCGGTTTAAAGTCCCACCTGAAAGACTGTTGGTTTTATTAGGGTCAGACGGGGCATCGAACCTGTGATCCCTGGATTACCAGTCCAACGTGCTACCCACTGGACTACAAAACCGTCTGTGTAACACAAACATTTACAACACATCAAATATAATACAATCAAATTGAGTATAAGCATACATGTGCATGTAAATATAATGCACAATAGCTACACGTATTAACAGCTTCGCAACTCTAAGTCATAGAATATTATATACTTAATTATATACTGACACAGTACAGTGACAGTGCACTACTCTGGCGTGACACTACTCTGGCGTGACACTACTCTGGTGTACACTACTCTGACGTGACACTACTCTGGTGTGCACTACTATGGCGTGACATGTGACACTATTCTGACGTGTACTACTCTGGCGTGACACTACTCTGGTGTACACTACTCTGACGTGACACTACTCTGGTGTGCACTACTCTGGCGTGACATGTGACACTATTCTGACGTGTACTACTCTGGCGTGACACTACTCTGATGTGACACTACTCTGGCGTGACACTACTCTGGTGTGACACTACTCTGGCGTGACACGTGACACTATTCTGGCGTATACTACTCTGGCGTGACACTACTCTGGTGTGACACTACTCTGGCGTGACACGTGACACTATTCTGGCGTATACTACTCTGGCGTGACACTACTCCTAATAGTGCTAGTGGTACTTATAACTATTAAGCTAATATGTCGAAGGATTCTAAAATAGTGTGATACATTAGTTTATACTATACACATTTATTTTAGCTCGATTGCGAAACAAGTTCTTGCAACTAATATTAATCTCTCTCTCTCTCTCTCGACCTTATGCCTGGTGGCATCCATCACCACGAGGGTGAGAGAAGAAGCAATGTGGAATTTAGATCCCGTACCTAATGGTACAATCCTAACGGCTCCAGCGAGGCTCGAACTCCTGGCCTTTCGCACCTGAAGCGAACGATCAACCACTGCGCTATCACGACTTCCACTTGGTACTTTCATTGAACATTTCGTCACACTTGTCTCTATTGTCACAGGGTCAGTGTCTGACATTCCCCCTAACAAGTTCAATAATAAGTTAACGTTAGAGTGCTAATGTGAGAACGGTAACAGCCATAGACGCTGCCGTGTATATCACACACTGCATGAACCTGGACCAGATACCTGCACTGTTCACACGTGACAATCATCGACTTCAATATAGCAAATCATTAATTATTCAATAATAGAGGCGTGACGTTATTTATTGCCCAGTCTGTGGTCCTGCGAGTCAAGAATGACTACTATTGAGAAACAATATACTTTAACTGCAACTATTGTACACATGTATAAAATTGACAGAAGTTTAATACATTCGTTTGCTAATATGTTGTATGTCATAATCTACAGTAACTGAATAACTTTTAGGTGACGGGTAACTATAGCAACAAGGTATAACTATAGCAACAACGTGCAGATAAAACGGCAACGTGTAGCTGTAGTAGCAGGTAACAATAGCAATAACGTATAGCAACGTGTAACTATAGCAACAACGTGTAACTATAGCAACAACGTGTAACTATATCAACAACGTGTAACTATAGCAGCAACGTGTAACTATAGCAGCAACGTGTAACTATAGCAGCATCGTGTAACTATATCAGCAACGTGTAACAATAGCAATAATGTGTAACTATAGCAACAACGGGTAACTATAGCAGCAATGTGTAACTATAGCAACAATGGGTAACTATAGCAACAATGTGTAACTATAGCACCAATGTGCAACTATAGCAGCAACGTGTAACTATAGCAACAATGTGTAACTATAGCAACAATGTGTAACTATAGCAACAATGTGTAACTATAGCAACTATGTGCAACTATAGCAGCAACGTGTAACTATAGCAACAATGTGTAACTATAGCAACAGTGTGTAACTATAGCAGCAACGTGTAACTATAGCAATAACGTGTAACTATAGCAGCAACGTGTAACTATAGCATTAACGTGTAACAATAGCAACACTGTGTAACTATAGCAGCAACGTGTAACTATAGCAGCAACGTGTAACTATAGCAGCAACGTGTAACTATAGCAGCAACGGGTAACTATAGCAGCAACGGGTAACTATAGCAGCAACGGGTAACTATAGTAGCAACGGGTAACTATAGCAGCAACGGGTAACTATAGCAGCAACGGGTAACTATAGCAGCAACGGGTAACTATAGCAGCAACGTGTAACTATAGCAGCAACGTGTAACTATAGCAATAATGTGTAACTATAGCAACAACGGGTAACTATAGCAGCGATGTGTAACTATAGCAACAATGTGTAACTATAGCAATAACGTGTAACTATAGCAGCAACGTGTAACTATAGCAACAACGTGTAACTATAGCAGCAACGTGTAACTATAGCAGCAATGTGTAATTATAGCAACAATGTGTAACTATAGCAACAATGTGTAACTATAGCAACAATGTGCAACTATAGCAGCAACGTGTAACTATAGCAACAATGTGTAACTATAGCAACAATGTGCAACTATAGCAGCAACGTGTAACTATAGCAACAATGTGTAACTATAGCAACAGTGTGTAACTATAGCAGCAACGTGTAACTATAGCAATAACGTGTAACTATAGCAGCAACGTGTAACTATAGCAGTAACGTGTAACTATAGCAACAACGTGTAACTATAGCAGCAACGTGTAACTATAGCAACGATGTGTTACTATAGCAGCAACGTGTAACTATAGCAGCAACGTGTAACTATAGCAGCAACGTGTAACTATAGCAGCAACGGGTAACTATAGCAGCAACGGGTAACTATAGCAGCAACGGGTAACTATAGCAGCAACGTGTAACTATTATAGCAGCAACGGGTAACTATAGCAGTATCGTGTAACTATAGCAGCAACGGGTAACTATAGTACAACGTGTAACTATAGCAGCAACGTGTAACTATTATAGCAGCAACGGGTAACTATAGCAGCAACGTGTAACTATAGCAGCAACGTGTAACTAGTATAGCAGTAACGTGTAACTATAGCAGCAACGGTAACTATAGCAGCAACGGGTAACTATAGAAGCAACGGGTAACTATAGAAGCAACGGGTAACTATAGCAGCAACGTATAACTATAGCAGCAACGTATAACTATAGAAGCAACGGGTAACTATAGCAGCAACGTGTAACTATAGCAGCAACGGGTAACTATAGCAGCAACGGGTAACTATAGCAGCAACGGGTAACTATAGCAGCAACGTGTAACTATAGAAGCAACGGGTAACTATAGCAGCAACGTATAACTATAGAAGCAACGGGTAACTATAGCAGCAACGTGTAACTATAGAAGCAACCTGTAACTATAGAAGCAACGGGTAACTATAGCAGCAACGTATAACTATAGAAGCAACCTGTAACTATAGCAACAACCTGTAACTATAGAAGCAACGGGTAACTATAGAAGCAACGTGTAACTATAGAAGCAACGTGTAACCATAGCAGCAACGTGTAACTATAGAAGCAACGTGTAACTATAGCAGCAATGTGTAACTATAGCAACAATGTGTAACTATATCAGCAACGTATAACTATAGCAGCAACGTGTAACTATAGCAGCAACCTGTAACTATAGCAGCTACGTGTAACTATAGCAGCAACGTGTAACTATAGCAATAACGTGTAACTATAGCAGCAACGTGTAACTATAGCAGTAACGTGTAACAATAGCAACACTGTGTAACTATAGCAGCAACGTGTAACTATAGCAGCAACGGGTAACTATAGCAGCAACGGGTAACTATAGTAGCAACGGGTAACTATAGCAGCAACGGGTAACTATAGCAGCAACGGGTAACTATAGCAGCAACGGGTAACTATAGCAGCAACGTGTAACTATAGCAGCAACGTGTAACTATAGCAATAATGTGTAACTATAGCAACAACGGGTAACTATAGCAGCAATGTGTAACTATAGCAACAATGTGTAACTATAGCAATAACGTGTAACTATAGCAACAATGTGCAACTATAGCAGCAACGTGTAACTATAGCAACAATGTGTAACTATAGCAACAATGTGCAACTATAGCAGCAACGTGTAACTATAGCAACAATGTGTAACTATAGCAACAGTGTGTAACTATAGCAGCAACGTGTAACTATAGCAATAACGTGTAACTATAGCAGCAACGTGTAACTATAGCAGTAACGTGTAACTATAGCAACAACGTGTAACTATAGCAGCAACGTGTAACTATAGCAACAATGTGTTACTATAGCAGCAACGTGTAACTATAGCAGCAACGTATAACTATAGCAGCAACGTGTAACTATAGCAGCAACGGGTAACTATAGCAGCAACGGGTAACTATAGCAGCAACGGGTAACTATAGCAGCAACGTGTAACTATTATAGCAGCAACGGGTAACTATAGCAGTATCGTGTAACTATAGCAGCAACGGGTAACTATAGCACAACGTGTAACTATAGCAGCAACGTATAACTATTATAGCAGCAACGGGTAACTATAGCAGCAACGTGTAACTATAGCAGCAACGTGTAACTAGTATAGCAGTAACGTGTAACTATAGCAGCAACGTGTAACTATAGCAGTAACGTGTAACTATAGCAACAACGTGTAACTATAGCAGCAACGTGTAACTATAGCAACAATGTGTTACTATAGCAGCAACGTGTAACTATAGCAGCAACGTGTAACTATAGCAGCAACGTGTAACTATAGCAGCAACGGGTAACTATAGCAGCAACGGGTAACTATAGCAGCAACGGGTAACTATAGCACAACGTGTAACTATAGCAGCAACGTGTAACTATTATAGCAGCAACGGGTAACTATAGCAGCAACGTGTAACTATAGCAGCAACGTGTAACTAGTATAGCAGTAACGTGTAACTATAGCAGCAACGGTAACTATAGCAGCAACGGGTAACTATAGAAGCAACGGGTAACTATAGAAGCAACGGGTAACTATAGCAGCAACGTATAACTATAGCAGCAACGTATAACTATAGAAGCAACGGGTAACTATAGCAGCAACGTGTAACTATAGCAGCAACGGGTAACTATAGCAGCAACGGGTAACTATAGCAGCAACGGGTAACTATAGCAGCAACGTGTAACTATAGAAGCAACGGGTAACTATAGCAGCAACGTATAACTATAGAAGCAACGGGTAACTATAGCAGCAACGTGTAACTATAGAAGCAACCTGTAACTATAGAAGCAACGGGTAACTATAGAAGCAACGGGTAACTATAGCAGCAACGTGTAACTATAGAAGCAACCTGTAACTATAGAAGCAACGGGTAACTATAGCAGCAACGTATAACTATAGAAGCAACCTGTAACTATAGCAACAACCTGTAACTATAGAAGCAACGGGTAACTATAGAAGCAACGTGTAACTATAGAAGCAACGTGTAACTATAGCAGCAACGTGTAACTATAGAAGCAACGTGTAACTATAGCAGCAATGTGTAACTATAGCAACAATGTGTAACTATATCAGCAACGTATAACTATAGCAGCAACGTGTAACTATAGCAGCAACCTGTAACTATAGCAGCTACGTGTAACTATAGCAGCAACGTGTAACTATAGCAATAACGTGTAACTATAGCAGCAACGTGTAACTATAGCAGTAACGTGTAACAATAGCAACACTGTGTAACTATAGCAGCAACGTGTAACTATAGCAGCAACGGGTAACTATAGCAGCAACGGGTAACTATAGTAGCAACGGGTAACTATAGCAGCAACGGGTAACTATAGCAGCAACGGGTAACTATAGCAGCAACGGGTAACTATAGCAGCAACGTGTAACTATAGCAGCAACGTGTAACTATAGCAATAATGTGTAACTATAGCAACAACGGGTAACTATAGCAGCAATGTGTAACTATAGCAACAATGTGTAACTATAGCAATAACGTGTAACTATAGCAACAATGTGCAACTATAGCAGCAACGTGTAACTATAGCAACAATGTGTAACTATAGCAACAATGTGTAACTATAGCAACAGTGTGTAACTATAGCAGCAACGTGTAACTATAGCAATAACGTGTAACTATAGCAGCAACGTGTAACTATAGCAGTAACGTGTAACTATAGCAACAACGTGTAACTATAGCAGCAACGTGTAACTATAGCAACAATGTGTTACTATAGCAGCAACGTGTAACTATAGCAGCAACGTATAACTATAGCAGCAACGTGTAACTATAGCAGCAACGGGTAACTATAGCAGCAACGGGTAACTATAGCAGCAACGGGTAACTATAGCAGCAACGTGTAACTATTATAGCAGCAACGGGTAACTATAGCAGTATCGTGTAACTATAGCAGCAACGGGTAACTATAGCACAACGTGTAACTATAGCAGCAACGTATAACTATTATAGCAGCAACGGGTAACTATAGCAGCAACGTGTAACTATAGCAGCAACGTGTAACTAGTATAGCAGTAACGTGTAACTATAGCAGCAACGGTAACTATAGCAGCAACGGGTAACTATAGAAGCAACGGGTAACTATAGAAGCAACGGGTAACTATAGCAGCAACGTATAACTATAGCAGCAACGTATAACTATAGAAGCAACGGGTAACTATAGCAGCAACGTGTAACTATAGCAGCAACGGATAACTATAGCAGCAACGGGTAACTATAGCAGCAACGGGTAACTATAGCAGCAACGTGTAACTATAGAAGCAACGGGTAACTATAGCAGCAACGTATAACTATAGAAGCAACGGGTAACTATAGCAGCAACGTGTAACTATAGAAGCAACCTGTAACTATAGAAGCAACGGGTAACTATAGCAGCAACGTATAACTATAGAAGCAACCTGTAACTATAGCAGCAACCTGTAACTATAGAAGCAACGGGTAACTATAGAAGCAACGTGTAACTATAGAAGCAACGTGTAACTATAGCAGCAACGTGTAACTATAGAAGCAACGTGTAACTATAGCAGCAATGTGTAACTATAGTAACAATGTGTAACTATATCAGCAACGTATAACTATAGCAGCAACGTGTAACTATAGCAGCAACCTGTAACTATAGCAGCAACGTGTAACTATAGCAGCAACGTGTAACTATCGCAACAATGTGTAACTATATCAGCAACTTGTAACTATAGCAGCAACGTATAACTATAGCACAGTGTAGCTATAGCAAGTTGTAATGATAGCAACGTGTAACTATAACAACATGTACACATAGCAGCAATGGGTACCTATATCAGCAACATGTAACTATAACGACACGTAACTATAGCAACGTGTAACTATATCAACGTGTAACTATAGCAACGGTTAACTATAGCAACGGGTAACCATAGCAGCAACGTGAAACTATAACAGCAACGTGAAACCATATCAGCAACGGGTAACTATAGCAACAACGAGTAACTATAGCAGCAACGAGTAACTATAGCAGCAACGAGTAACTATAGCAACGTGTAACTATAGCAACGGGTAACTATAGCAGCAACGAGTAACTATAGTAGCAACGAGTAACTATAGCAGCAACGGGTAACTATAGCAGCAACAAGTAACTATAGCAACGTGTAACAATAGCAGCAACGTGTAGCAACAATATAGGAATACATTAAGTTATCTATGTTATATTGCGCGAGCTCCAGGAGATTTATATCAGGTTTACAGCGGTTTACGCACAAGGTAACACGTTTGCTATACTTCCCGACATAACTACCGACATACTCCACGCAGTGAAAACATCTCTGCAAACACACATATCGTATGGTATAGTTATAAACTATAGCTTTCGGTTCTAATCCTTTTTCATACATGTATGTAAATATTTGTGTAAATTGTACATTTGTATATGTTGCATCATTGTTTGAAATAAACTATGTTTAAACTAAACTATGGTATAGTTTAATTAAACCATGTTAAACTAGGTTAATTGTTATACAACTCATACATGGATGAATACTTGCAAGAACAAAGCTCAACTGAAACAACTAGGCATACCTCTGCTATACAGTTAATTCACTTATTCCACTGGCTGTGATCTAGTTTATACAAATATATATTTAGCTCGATTGCGAAACAAGTTCTTACATCTGATATTAATCACTCTCGAGACCTCATTCCTGGTGGAATCCATCGCCACGAGGTAGAAAGAAGAGGCAACGTGGACTTTAAATGCGTTGCCTAAGGGCACAATCTTAGAAACTCCAGCGGTCTCGAACTCCTGGCTTTTCGCACCTGAGGAGAATGCTCTACCACTGCGCTATCACGACTTCCGCTGTGATCTCTTAGAACAACTTACAGTAATCAATGTTGGTAATAGCGGTATGAAATTATCCTTCCTTCATTTGCTTAAACATTAAAATGGCAAGGGTATGAATATTAGGTGGCGAAATTGGTTCTTTAATTTTAATGTCGGTTCTATTTCGTATCATTTGGTGTCATTTTCACATGTAAAATTGCACGACAATTGTGAGATTATTGCAAGTAACCAGGACGAGGCATGGCAGTGTCGATGCGTGGTTCATTTAAATCCGAATCATTCATTGAAATATAATTTTTAACTACCTTTTATATAGTGTATATTGCACCGTTAGCATGTGTGTATGTTAGCATGTGTGTATGTTAGCATGTGTGTATGTTAGCATGTGTGTATGTTAAGTCAATATTACGTGTATAACGTCTCTGTGTGTTTACGTTTATTTATCGTCGCTACCGGTTGCCCATATGAGCAACGCCTCCTGAAGAGATTAGTTATTTTAGATTTTGGAGGATAGTGCATGATACAGACAGAGAGACCCATTCCAGAATCTCCTCTGGTTCTTTTACGTGCACGGTGTAAAGCATCGACACAAGACCTCAGTTTAAAGTCCCATCTGAAAGACTGTTAATTTTATTAGGGTCAGACGGGGGACCGAACCTGCGATCCCTGCATTACCAGTCCAGCGTATTACCTCTGGACTACAGATCCGTCTGTGTATAACGTCTCGGTACGGTCCTATGTATATATACAGTTTACATGTAGAGTGTGTGTGTTTTACGTTTATTTATCGTCGCTATCGGTCGCCCATATGAGCGACGCCTCCTGAAGAGATTAGTCATTTTAGATTTTGGGAGAATAGTGCAATGATACAGACAGAGACCCATTCCAGAATCTCCTCTGGTTCTTTTACGTACACGGTGTAAAGCACCGACACGAGACCTCGGTTTAACATCCCATCTGAAAGACTGTTACTTGTATTAGGGTCAGACGGGGAATCGAACCTGCGATCCCTGTATTACCAGTCCAGCGTGTTACCACTGGGCTACAGATCCGTCTGTAAATGTAGAGAGGTAACATGATGTTTTTATCACACTGGAATATAGATATGCAGCTTACATGCACATTTACGCATTCAACACCAAGTAACTGACATGGACTGGTGCATGCCATTTTTAGATCAATAAATTATTAAGAAAAATACATTTGGAACAGTTCATTTATCAAAATGGGTAATTTTGTTGAACAATAGTAATATTATTGGCAACAAGTGCAGAACCTGATGAGACGGCTCGTCATGTCTGTAGTGTTGAAAAGGTTAACGGGAACAAGCATGTACGTCAATGGTACAACAATATTTATTTAAAACAAAATTGAATCTCATTACAAACGCACAATAGTGCACTCAAACACGCACGCATGAGCTCACCACTACACGTGAGCGTACATGCTTGTTCCCACACATAATTAGATTGGGCAGTCGCTCTACTAAGTATTTGAGCTACCCAAGCCCTGCTCCGGAAACTGTACATCATATTATATATAAAGTCAAGTGTTTGTTTATTATAGTGTCACCTCTATTGAAATGGTCAACCATTTCTGATGTTTAAGATACCTCTTATACACATCAGTAATTCTCCATCTTATCCTTGCAGACCAGGCACCAGTCTGATAGGCAATCAGTAACCATTATTTAACTAGCTGAATCACCAACCGGTAATATACAGACGGATCTATAGCTTAGTGGTAACACGCTGGACTGGTAATCCAGGGATCGCAGGTTCGATCCCCCGTCTGACCCTAATAAAATTAACAGTCTTTCAGATGGGACGTTAAACCGAGGTCTCGTGTCGGTGCTTTGCACCGTGCACGTAAAAGAACCAGAGGAGATTCTGGAATTGGTCTCTGTCTGTATCATGCACTATCCTCCAAAATCTAAAATAACTAATCTCTTCAGGAGGCGTCGCTCATATGGGCAACCGGTAGCGACGATAAATACAACCAACAAACAAACCGGTCATATCAGAATGATCCCCTAACCAGGTTCGAACATTCGACCACTCGGTCACGGATGCGGTATCTATATATATAATGCTAGTGTACTGCATAACCAGCCTCTGATATATCCGCTCATGTTTAAGAACTTGACGTATACATATCGCTTTATCCATTCGATGCCTGCCAAACTTTCCCCCGAAAATCATTACCTAATATATAAAATCATTACCATATATGATTTTGAGCATTCTAGAATGTGCGTGTCCTAAATACAGTTTGATTTATTTTTTGACCGCTGTCATGGCAATGCCAGTGTGCGGTTCACTAGGTGCATCAATAAATGGTTCACGTTTCGGAATGTTATAAATATTAATAATATTGGCATAATCCGTATTTTATACAACTGTATGTATTCTAAACAAACTTTGATATATACGAAACGTGTGCGTGTTACTTATGTATAGAGTTATACATGTATCATTCGGCCCAGGTCTACATGACACATACACTATATCGGGACATAGACCCAGGTCTACATGACACATATACTCTATCGGGACATAGGCCCAGGTCTACATGACACATATACTCTGTCGGGACATAGGCCCAGGTCTACATGACACATATACTCTGTCGGGACATAGGCCCAGGTCTACATGACACATATACTCTATCGGGACATAGACCCAGGTCTACATGACACATATACTCTATCGGGACATAGGCCCAGGTCTACATGACACATATACTATATCGGGACATAGACCCAGGTCTACATGACACATATACTCTATCGGGACATAGGCCCAGGTCTACATGACACATATACTCTATCGGGACATAGACCCAGGTCTACATGGCACATATACTCTATCGGGACATATACCCAGGTCTACATGACACATATACTCTATCGGGACATAGGCCCAGGTCTACATGACACATATACTCTGTCGGGACATAGACCCAGGTCTACATGACACATATACTCTACCGGGACATAGACCCAAGTCTACATGACACATATACTATGTCGGGACATAGACCCAGGTCTACATGACACATATACTCTATCAGGACATAGACCCAGGTCTACATGACACATATACTCTATCGGGACATAGACCCAGGTCTACATGACACATATACTCTATAGGGACATAGACCCAGGTCTACATGACACATATACTCTATCGGGACATAAACCCAGGTCTACATGACACATATACTCTATCGGGACATAAACCCAGGTCTACATGACACATATACTCTATCGGGACATAGACCCAGGTCTACATGGCACATATACTCTATCGGGACATAAACCCAGGTCTACATGACACATATACTATGTCGGGACATATTAGGCCATGAACAGACATAGACATCTATTAATACATGAACAGACATAGCCATCTATTAATATATTATAATTGCGGAGACTAGTACAGCACATTAAAACCCGCTACAGGCCTCGTGAAGATATACCCACAAGTGCGTGGTAATAAAAACCCAAGCACAAAGTGTCTCCCTCAATCTGCACTGGCAGTGGTACATGCTATATATACCTAATGTCAGTATTGTACACTAGCATGTATTTTGATTGGGAATAATTGAACATTGCATTAATGTGCTAACTACGTCGTCATGCTCTCTCCTACATAGCATGATGCATCTAAATAGTTAATGTGCTAACCACGTCGTCATGCTCTCTCCTACATAGCATGATGCATCTAAATAGTTAATGTGCTAACCACGTCGTCATGCTCTCTCCTACATAGCATGATACATCTAAATACTAGTAGATCATGTGCTAACCACGTCGTCATGCTCTCTCCTACATAGCATGATACATCTAAATAGTTAATGTGCTAACCACGTCGTCATGCTCTCTCCTACATAGCATGATGCATCTAAATAGTCCATGTGCTAACCACGCCTCCATGCTCTCTCCTACATAGCATGATGCATCTAAATAGTTAATGTGCTAGCCACGCCTCTATGCTCTCTCCTACATAGCATGATACATCTAAATACTAGTAGTTCATGTGCTAACCACGTCGTCATGCTCTCTCCTACATAGCATGATGCATCTAAATAGTTAATGTGCTAACCATGTCGCCATGCTCTCTCCTACATAGCATGATACATCTAAATACTAGTAGTTCATAACATGGTGGCGTGGTTAGCACATTAACTATTTAGATGTATCATGCTATGCAGGAGAGAGCATGGCGACGTGGTTAGCACATGAACTATTTAGATGTATCATGCTATGTAGGAGAGAGCATGACGACGTGGTTAGCACATTAACTATTTAGATGTATCATGCTATGCAGGAGAGAGCATGACGATGTGGTTAGCACATGAACTATTTAGATGTATCATGCTATGTAGGAGAAATATAAATAACGTAAACTAATTACACTCAAACCCGTCACTCTGATACGCACTGGGATCATTAAACTTGAAGCAAATGTGCACCCACTGAAGGCAACTCTTAATGTAGTGCAGCATGTGAACGTTATTATCACGGCATTAACATTCTTGATGAATGGAACGTCAGGGGAGGTAACTTAGTGCCACAGTGTGGCTACTCTTAGTACAACAGTGGCATGACATTGATTTAGCCAATTTAGGACATCGCCAATAGAAAACTCCTCGAACAGTTATATTGAGCTATACAGTATTACATTGTTCTAGAAAAATACGAAACTGATGGAAAGGGAGTTTGCTCCCGTTTCTGGATATATTAGCTATATCTCGCAATGGCTTTGGACAATATATACATATAAGCTTCAACTTCCGGTTTTACTTCATCGACTTCCGTATCCGCTCCGATATGTTAAAATAGATGAAAGCCGAGAACGTATAGAAACATTATGTTCATCAGCATTAGTTGTAGTAAACGTTATTATAAATCGTATATATTTTGTTATATAGACTTAGTGCAGTATATAACTGTAATGGTGATGTTCCTAAAGTGTGTAGGTTGAAAACACTTTTTCTGTTACACTTTTAAAAATCGTCAAATACACGTGACATGTTTTGCTATTTGCATATTTTAAACTAAAACGTCTTACGTGTATCCATACATTAACACACCGCCAAAACAGTACACTTCACATGCTTTGCATTGGAACACATACCGTGTTCTACACATACCGTGTTCTGCACCTACCGAGTTCTACACATATCGTGTGCTACACATACCATGTTCTACATATACCGTGTTCTACACATACCGTGTTCTACACATATCGTATTCTACACATATCGTATTCTACACATAGCGTGTTCTACACATAGCGTGTTCTACACATACCGTGTTCTACACATAGTGTGTTCTACATATAGCTATTTATACACATACCGTGTTCTACACATGTTGTGTTCTACACATACCGTGTTCTACACAAACGGTGTTCTACACATACCGTATTCTACACATACTGTGTTCTACACATAGCGTGCTCATGTTCTACACATAGCGTGTTCTATACGTGCCATGTTTTACACATATCGTGTTCTACACATAGCGTGCTCGTGTTCTACACATAGCGTGTTCTACATATACCGTGTTCTATATATACATTGTTCTACACATACTGTGTTCTAAACTAAAACACGTGCTTTGTTCCACCTCCTTTGTGAATGAAGATGGAGGGTGTGGCATTGCTGTTACGGTTGTCTATACTCAGTGACGTGTGTATGATGGACTGGCATGCTGGTGATTATGTTTCGATATATCTGGTATGACGGCTATCGCTGCAGTCAGTGAAACAGTGCTGCAATGTACACTTTCTTATTGAACGCTGTATAGCCGTATGCACAAAACAGATGCGTGAGTTATTGCATTTCTAGAATACTTAGAACTTTATACTTCAGTTGACCTTCCTGTTCACAGGTTGATCATCATATCAATGAGATACATCAGTGAGTTACTGCCCCTGAATACTCTCTAACAGTAGATAGGATCTATTAATTGTCTTCCTCTGTTTTTATCGTTGTTTCTTTTTTGCACAACCTGCTGGCAATTTTATTCCACTAGTGCTTCTTATGATTATTAAATTATTATATATCGACATATATCCTACAATATATACAATGGGTACTTATTTGTAAAACAATGTTATCAGTAAATTAACACGATTATGATAAATTCAGTTATCATACCGCAACATCTGGTTAGGTAACAACAATAAAAACAAAGGATTCCAACTAAAATTACCTATTTACATTTTGGGATAAATCAAAATTTATTTGCCAAGGGAGATAATAGAAAATTAGAAATATCTCTAATTTCTTATTACTTTCATGCACATATTTATATTATGTTCAATGCAAATGTTTTCCTTAGCTACTCGTGTTACCACTGCTGTTGGTACCTTCGCCTACTTCAACAATATGGCGGATATATATATATTACATGTAACTGACATTAGATTCACTACAAACTATTCTCCAAAGGTTACTGCACTTTTGGCTGTTATGAAAATATTCTGATGAATGCCTGAGAGCACGTAGAGCCCCGGGAATTAAATGGGAGAAATGTTTAGAATATATGGTACTTACTTGTAATAGTATGTTTTTGTAATGAGATAGTTCTGAAGACTGATGTGCCAAACATAAACAATAAACTACATTGTTCATTGGACCGACTAATAGAAAATAGTGTAGCACCGCATACATGCGGATATTCATGTAAGCACACGGTACAACTGTTTACTGTTCGTAAAGAAGTATCCCCTGCATCCTATACTATTGCTTGCACCCTATGCTATTGCTTGCACCCTATGCTATTGCCTGCACCCTATGATATTGCCTGCACCCTATGATATTGCTTGCACCCTATGATATTGCTTGCACCCTATGCTATTGCTTGCACCCTATGCTATTGCTTGCACCCTATGATATTGCTTGCACCCTATGCTATTGCTTGCACCCTATGCTATTGCTTGCACCCTATGCTATTGCTTGCACCCTATGCTATTGCTTGCACCCTATGCTATTGCTTGCACCCTATGATATTGCTTGCACCCTATGATATTGCTTGCACCCTATGATATTGCTTGCACCCTATGATATTGCTTGCACCCTATGATATTGCTTGCACCCTATGATATTGCTTGCACCCTATGATAGTGCCTGTACCCTATGATATTTCCTGCACCCTATGCTATTGCTTGCACCCTATGCTATTGCTTGCACCCTATGATATTGCTTGCACCCTATGATAGTGCCTGTACCCTATGATATTGCTTGCACCCTATGCTATTGCTTGCACCCTATGCTATTGCTTGCACCCTATGCTATTGCTTGCACCCTATGATATTGCTTGCACCCTATGCTATTGCTTGCACCCTATGCTATTGCTTGCACCCTATGCTATTGCTTGCACCCTATGATATTGCTTGCACCCTATGCTATTGCTTGCACCCTATGATATTGCTTGCACCCTATGATATTGCTTGCACCCTATGATATTGCTTGCACCCTATGATATTGCTTGCACCCTATGATATTGCTTGCACCCTATGATAGTGCCTGTACCCTATGATATTGCTTGCACCCTATGCTATTGCTTGCACCCTATGCTATTGCTTGCACCCTATGATATTGCTTGCACCCTATGCTATTGCTTGCACCCTATGCTATTGCTTGCACCCTATGCTATTGCTTGCACCCTATGATATTGCTTGCACCCTATGCTATTGCTTGCACCCTATGCTATTGCCTGCACCCTATGCTATTGCTTGCACCCTATGATATTGCTTGCACCCTATGATATTGCTTGCACCCTATGATATTGCTTGCACCCTATGATATTGCTTGCACCCTATTGCTTGCACCCTATGATATTGCCTGCACCCTATGATAGTGCCTGTACCCTATGATATTGCCTGCACCCTATGCTATTGCTTGCACCCTATGATATTGCTTGCATCCTATGATATTGCTTGCACCCTATGATATTGCTTGCACCCTATGATAATGCTTGCACCCTATGATAATGCCATATGATATTGCTTGCACCCTATGATATTGCTTGCACCCTATGATATTGCCATATGATATTGCTTGCACCCTATGATATTGATTGCACCCTATGATATTGCTTGCACCCTATGATATTGCTTGCACCCTATGATAATGCTTGCACCCTATGATAATGCTTGCACCCTATGATATTGCCATATGATATTGCTTGCACCCTATGATATTGATTGCACCCTATGATATTGCTTGCACCCTATGATATTGCTTGCACCCTATGATAATGCTTGCACCCTATGATAATGCTTGCACCCTATGATATTGCCATATGATAGTGCTTGCACCCTATGATAATGCTTGCACCCTATGATAATGCTTGCACCCTATGATAATGCTTGCACCCTATGATAATGCTTGCACCCTATGATATTGCCATATGATATTGCTTGCACCCTATGATAATGCTTGCACCCTATGATAATGCTTGCACCCTATGATATTGCTTGTACCCTATGATATTGCCTGCACCCTATGATAATGCTTGCACCCTATGATATTGCCATATGATATTGCTTGCACCCTATGATATTGCTTGCACCCTATGATAATGCTTGCACCCTATGATAATGCTTGCACCCTATGATAATGCTTGCACTCTATGATAATGCTTGCACCCTATGATATTGTTTGCACCCTATGATATTGCCATATGATATTGCTTGCACTCTATGATATTGCCATATGATATTGCTTGCACCCTATGATATTGCTTGCACCCTATGATATTGCTTGCACCCTATGATATTGCCATATGATATTGCTTGCACCCTATGATATTGCTTGCATCCTATGATATTGCTTGCACCCTATGATAGTGCTTGCACCCTATGATATTGCTTGCACCCTATGATATTGCTTGCATCCTATGATATTGCTTGCATCCTATGATATTGCTTGCACCCTATGATATTGCCATATGATATTGCTTGCACCCTATGATATTGCTTGCACCCTATGATATTGCTTGCACCCTATGATATTGCTTGCATCCTATGATATTGCTTGCACCCTATGATATTGCTTGCATCCTATGATATTGCTTGCACCCTATGATATTGCTTGCACCCTATGATATTGCTTGCATCCTATGCTATTACTTGCATCCTATGATATTGCTTGCACCCTATGATATTGCTTGCACCCTATGATATTGCTTGCATCCTATGATATTGCTTGCACCCTATGATATTGCTTGCATCCTATGATATTGCTTGCACCCTATGATATTGTTTGCACCCTATGATATTGCTTGCACCCTATGCTATTACTTGCATCCTATGATATTGCTTGCACCCTATGATATTGCTTGCACCCTATACTATTGCTTGCATCCTATGATATTGCTTGCACCCCATGCAGTACCAACTGGCAACAATGATATCGTGACACATACAAGTAACGTACTATGCTCATGAGAAGCGCAGGTGTCAAACTTGTGCGCAGACCATACATTGATCTACTTTCTGATACAGGAAATCTCATTAAAAAATAAAACACCATAAAGTACGGCGACTTTTATTCGACTCGCGGTCATTAAGAAACACTCTTCTATGCCAGAGGTAAATATTTAATGAACTAGGGACTAACATTATTTTTAACTTACCGATATTCCATCCGTTACTCCAAGCACAGTGAAAACATACTCCACATACACTGAGATAATTGACTATTAAATGTATGCAACAACTCACTCATCACTGCCTACCTTGATCAGTTTTACAATATTTATTATTTCTCTTAATATAAGAAGTGTAATAAAACAGCCCGCTAGTCTTATACCGGTTTCTCATAGTAAATATAGTATTGCGATTTCTTAAGATATGTATTTTATTATCTGGATGTTACGTTGTTCTTGATTATGATAGTGTATATAACGCGAAATTATTTAATAACCATCTTTTTTGTATAATATCGTTTATCCGTAATATTAGTTTGTTTATATTTCTATAAGACCTCAACACACAGAGTAGATGAGCTTGTGAATAAACGTCTGATCTTTGTTATCAATGTAAGATCCATGTATCACATAGCCGGTCGCTTTGAAGCTTGTTCTTTTGTATTCCACAAAGCAATTTGTCCCGCATAATATTGACTGTTTAATTTCCATACAATTTCTTTCCTTTTTATTTCGGCTAATTTGCTACCTTCAACTAGTACGAGATACACTGTAGACTGGCGTCATAACCTTGCATAAATCTAACACGTTTATCATATATACGTATACACTTATTAACCAGGTCACACATCGTACGTATAACGCATCACTTAGTCCGTGGATTATCTATTTATCCAGAAGACAAATTTCACTAGCACTTCCCTGTGAGATCTCGACCATAATACTCGATGTGATCAAACTAACAGCCCTCGCACTACGGAAAGCTAACTTAGGAAACATGTGTGCCCCAGTCGATCAATATATCGACGTTTGAAAAGCGGCGCGCGATATTCTGGCTATGTCTTCTAACGTTGCTGTCCTCAATTTGTTAACTTTCAATTGTTTTCAATGACAATGATATAATGCTGGAATATCCCGGTTGATTTAAGTATATATTAGACGGGCTGGAAGTTCATCAATAGTGAGGCAACTGTGTGAACTGGGTCTGCGCTACATAATGTAGTAGTATCGTGTATCACAGTGCACGTACCATTGATCTAATCATGTATCACAATGCACGTACCATTGATCAAATCATGTATCACAATGCACGTACCATTGATCTAATCATGTATCACAATGCACGTACCATTGATCTAATCATGTATCACAATGCACGTACCATTGATCTAATCATGTATCACAATGCACGTACCATTGATCAAATCATGTATCACAATGCACGTACCATTGATCTAATCATGTATCACAATGCACGTACCATTGATCAAATCATGTATCACAATGCACGTACCATTGATCTAATCATGTATCACAATGCACGTACCATTGATCAAATCATGTATCACAATGCACGTACCATTGATCAAATCATGTATCACAATGCACGTACCATTGATCAAATCATGTATCACAATGCACGTACCATTGATCAAATCATGTATCACAATGCACGTACCATTGATCTAATCATGTATCACAATGCACGTACCATTGATCTAATCATGTATCACAATGCACGTACCATTGATCAAATCATGTATCACAATGCACGTACCATTGATCAAATCATGTATCACAATGCACGTACCGTTGTTCAAATCATGTATCACAATGCACGTACCGTGGATCAAATCATGTATCACAGTGCACGTACAGTGCATGTAATATGCATACAATCATGTACCACAATACACGTAGACTACCGTGCATGTAACATGTATACAATCATGTAACGCAATACACGTAGCCTACCGTGCATGTAATATGCATACAATCATGTACCACAATACACGTAGCCTACCGTGCATGTAATATGCATACAATCATGTACCACAATACACGTAGCCTACCGTGCATGTAATATGCATACAATCATGTACCACAATACACGTAGCCTACCGTGCATGTAATATGCATACAATCATGTACCACAATACACGTAGCCTACCGTGCATGTAATATGCATACAATCATGTACCACAATACACGTAGCCTACCGTGCATGTAATATGCATACAATCATGTACCACAATACACGTAGCCTACCGTGCATGTAATATGCATACAATCATGTACCACAATACACGTAGCCTACCGTGCATGTAATATGCATACAATCATGTACCACAATACACGTAGCCTACCGTGCATGTAATATGCATACAATCATGTACCACAATACACGTAGCCTACCGTGCATGTAATATGTATACAGGCATGTACCATAATACACGTAGCCTACTGTGCATGCAATATGTATACAGGCATGTACCATAATACACGTAGCCTACTGTGCATGCAATATGTATACAGGCATGTACCATAATACACGTAGCCTACTGTGCATGCAATATGTATACAGGCATGTACCATAATACACGTAGCCTACCGTGCATGTAATATGTATACAACCAGGTAACACTATACACGTAGCCTACCGTGCATGTAATATGTATACAGGCATGTACCATAATACACGTAGCCTACCGTGTGTGTAATATGGATACAATCATGTACAGCAATACACGTAGCCTACCGTGCATGTAATATGGATACAAGCATGTACCACAATACGCGTGGCCTACCGTGCATGTAATATGGATACAAACATGTACCACAATACACGTAGCCTACCGTGCATGTAATATGAATACAATCATGTAACGCAATACACGTAGCCTACCGTGCATGTAATATGGATACAAGCAAGTAACACAATACACGTAGCTTACCGTGCATGTAATATGGATAAATATTGTACCACAATACACGTAGCTTACCGTACATGTAATGTGTATTCAATCATGTACCACAATACACGTAGCATACCATGCATGTAATATGCATACAAGCAAGTAATACAATACACGTAGCCTACCGTGCATGTAATATGGATACAAGCAAGTAATACAATACACGTAGCCTACCGTGCATGTAATATGGATACAAGCAAGTAATACAATACACGTAGCCTACCGTGCATGTAATATGCATACAATCATGTACCACAATACACGTAGCCTACCGTGCATGTAATATGGATACAAGCAAGTATCACAATACACGTAGCTTACCGTGCATGTAATATGCATACAATCATGTACCACAATACACGTAGCCTACCGTGCATGTAATATGCATACAATCATGTACCACAATACACGTAGCCTACCGTGCATGTAATATGGATACAAGCAAGTATCACAATACACGTAGCTTACCGTGCATGTAATATGCATACAATCATGTACCACAATACACGTAGCCTACCGTGCATGTAATATGCATACAATCATGTACCACAATACACGTAGCCTACCGTGCATGTAATATGGATACAAGCAAGTATCACAATACACGTAGCTTACCGTGCATGTAATATGCATACAATCATGTACCACAATACACGTAGCTTACCGTGCATGTAATATGCATACAATCATGTACCACAATACACATACCATGCATGTGATATGTATACAATCATGTACCACAATACACGTAGCCTACCGTGCATATAATATATATACAATCATGTACCACAATACACGTAGCCTACCGTGCATATAATATATATACAATCATGTACCACAATACACGTAGCCTACCGTGCATGTAATATGGATACAAGCAAGTAATACAATACACGTAGCCTACCTTGCATGTAATATGGATACAAGCAAAAACACAATACACGTAGCCTACCGTGCATGTAATATGGTTACAAGCAAGTAACACACTACACGTAGCCTACCGTGCATGTAATATGGATACAACCAGGTAACACTATACACGTAGCCTACCGTGCATGTAATATGGATACAACCAGTTAACACTATACACGTAGCCTACCGTGCATATAATATGGATAAAAGCAAGTAACACAATACATGTAGCCTACTGTGCATGTAATATGGATACAAGCAAGTAACACAATACACGTAGCTTACCGTGCATGTAATATGTATACAATCATGTACCACCATACACGTAGCCTACTGTGTATGAAATATGGATACAAGCAAGTAACACAATACACGTAGCTTACAGTGCATGTAATATGTATACAATCATGTACCACAATACATGTAGCCTACCGTGCATGTAATATGGATACAAGCAAGTAACACAATACACGTAGCCTACCGTACATGTAATATGGATACAAGCAAGTAACACAATACACGTAGCTTACAGTGCATGTAATATGGATACAATCATGTACCACAATACACGTAGCCTACCGTGCATGTAATATGTATTCAATCATGTACCACAATTCACGTAGCCTACCGTGCATGTAATATGTATACAATCATGTACCACAATACACGTAGCCTACTGTGCATGCAATATGTATACAATCATGTACCACAATACACGTAGCCTACCGTGCATGTAATATGCATACAAGCAAGTAACACAACACACGTAGCCTACCGTGCATGTAATATGGATACAAGCAAGTAATACAATACACGTAGCCTACCTTGCATGTAATATGGATACAAACAAAAACACAATACACGTAGCCTACCGTGCATGTAATATGGTTACAAGCAAGTAACACACTACACGTAGCCTACCGTGCATGTAATATGGATGGAACCAGGTAACACAATACACGTAGCCTACCGTGCATGTAATATGTCCTACCTTGATAATATTCCTCAATTCCCTATTATGATAATGTACCCCAATACCCTCATTACCTTGATCATGTACCCAATACCCTAACTATCTTGATCATGTACCCAATACCCTAACTATCTTGATCATGTACCCAATACCCTAACTATCTTGATCATGTACCCCAATACCCTAACTATCTTGATCATGTACCCAATACCCTAACTATCTTGATCATGTACCCCAATACCCTAACTATCTTGATAATGTACTCAATGCCTTGACTACCCTGATAGTGAACCGAAATATTTTACCTCACTGTTATTGGACCTCAATGCTATACCGAGATAATGTACCTCAATGCTATATCGAGATAATGTACTGCAATGCTATACCGAGATATTGTACCTCAATGCTATACCGAGAAAATGTACCTCAATGCTATATCGAGATAATGTACCGCAATGCTATACCGAGATATTGTACCTCAATGCTATATCGAGATAATGTACCTCAATGCTATATCGAGATAATGTACCGCAATGCTATACCGAGATATTGTACCTCAATGCTATATCGAGATAATGTACCGCAATGCTATACCGAGATATTGTACCTCAATGCTATATCGAGATAATGTACCTCAATGCTATACCGAGATATTGTACCTCAATGTTATACCGAGATATTGTACCTCAATGTTATACCGAGATATTGGACCTCAATGTTATACCGAGATATTGGACCTCAATGCTATACCGAGATATTGTGACTCAATGCTATACCGAGATAGTGTGCCTCAATGTTATACCGAGATATTGTGCCTCAATGTTATACCGAAATATTGTACCTCAATGCTATACCGAGATAATGTACCTCAATGTTATACCGAGATAATGGACCTCAATGTTATACCGAGATTGTGTGCCTCAATGTTATACCGATATAGTGTATCTCAATGTTATACCGAGATATTGTACCTCAATGTTATACCGAGATATTGTACCTCAATGTTATACCGAGATATTGGACCTCAATGTTATACCGAGATATTGGACCTCAATGCTATACCGAGATATTGTGACTCAATGCTATACCGAGATAGTGTGCCTCAATGTTATACCGAGATATTGTGCCTCAATGTTATACCGAAATATTGTACCTCAATGCTATACCGAGATAATGTACCTCAATGTTATACCGAGATAATGGACCTCAATGTTATACCGAGATTGTGTGCCTCAATGTTATACCGATATAGTGTATCTCAATGTTATACCGAGATATTGGACCTCAATGTTATACCGAGATATTGTACCTCAATGTTATACCGAGATAATGTACCTCAATGTTATACCGAGATATTGGACCTCAATGTTATACCGAGATATTGTACCTGAATGTTATACCGATATAATGTACCTCAATGTTATACCGAGATAGTGTGCCTCAATGTTATACCGAGATTGTGTGCCTCACTGTTATACCGAGATATTGTACCTCAATGTTATATCGAGATATTGTACCTCAATGTTATATCGAGATATTGTACCTCAATGTTATACCGAGATATTGTACCTCAATGTTATATCGAGATATTGTACCTCAATGCTATACCGAGATATTGTACCTCAATGTTATACCGAGATATTGTACCTCAATGTTGCACCGAGATATTGGACCTCAATGCTATACCGAGATAATGTACCTCAATGTTATACCGAGATATTGTACCTCAATGTTATACCGAGATATTGTACCTCAATGCTATACCGATATAGTGTGCCTCAATGTTATACCGAGATAATGTACCTCACTGTTATACCGAGATATTGTATCTCAATGTTATACCGATATAATGTACCTCAATGTTATACCGATCTATTGTACCTCAATGTTATACCGAGATAATGTACCTCAATGTTATACCGAGATATTGTACCTCAATGTTATACCGAGATAATGTACCTCAATGTTATACCGAGCTATTGTGCCTCAATGTTATACCGAGATAATGTACCTCAATGTTATACCGAGATAGTGTGCCTCAATGTTATACCGAGATATTGTACCTCAATGCTATACCGAGATAATGTACCTCAATGTTATACCGAGATAGTGTGCCTCAATGTTATACCGAGATATTGTACCTCAATGTTATACCGAGATAATGTACCTCAATGCTATACCGAGATATTGTACCTCAATGTTATACCGATATAATGTACCTCAATGTTATACCGATCTATTGTACCTCAATGTTATACCGAGATATTGTACCTCAATGTTATACCGAGATATTGTACCTCAATGTTATACCGATATAATGTACCTCAATGTTATACCGAGATAATGTACCTCAATGTTATACCGAGATATTGTACCTCAATGTTATACCGAGATAGTGTGCCTCAATGTTATACCGAGATAATGTACCTCAATGTTATACCGAGATAGTGTGCCTCAATGTTATACCGAGATATTGTACCTCAATGCTATACCGAGATATTGTACCTCAATGCTATACCGAGATTGTGTACCTCAATGTTATACCGAGATATTGTACCTCAATGTTATACCGAGATAATGTACCTCAATGTTATACCGAGATAATGTACCTCAATGTTATACCGAGATAGTGTGCCTCAATGTTATACCGAGATATTGTACCTCAATGTTATACCGAGATATTGTACCTCAATGTTATACCGAGATAATGTACCTCAATGTTATACCGAGATAGTGTGCCTCAATGTTATACCGAGATAATGTACCTCACTGTTATACCGAGATATTGGACCTCAATGCATAAGTACATAATTATAATATATACATACACTTATATACAAATACACAAGTGATCAATACAGCTGTCATATTGCTACTGTATTCTAATTAACTATATAGAGGATGCACATTCTAGTTGGTGTGTTTGTGTAATTAAGAAGATAAAGCATCCGGTATGGAATTCCTATGATTAAACGCTTTCCTTCATAGAGATTTAGGTTAATATACTATTATATCTCCATACAAACGACAGCCATTTAGCTATCATGCAGTGGATAAGTAGTCGCCATATCTATCCCACCTCCATGGATATTACTGGCACTTCATAGAGATGTAGGTTAATATACTATTATATCTCCATACAAACGACAGCCATTTAGCTATCATGCAGTAGATAAGTAGTCGCCATATCTATCCCACCTCCATAGATATTACTGGCCCTTCATAAAGATGTAGGTTAATATACTATTATATCTCCATACAAACGACAGCCATTTAGCTATCATGCAGTGGATAAGTAGTCGCCATATCTATCCCACCTCCATAGATATTACTGGCACTTCATAGAGATGTAGGTTAATATACTATTATATCTTCATACAAACGACAGCCATTTAGCTATCATGCAGTGGATAAGTAGTGGCCATATATATCCCACCTCCATAGATATTACTGGGACTACATGAGATTCTGGCCTTTATTATGAACATTGGTTTGACTAATACATTGTGAATGTATGTCGTATTGGTAAAGTCGTCAAGAGGTGCTTCTATGAGTGAAAGGGTTAATGAACATTGGTTTGACTACTACATTGTGAATGTATGTCGTATTGGTAAAGTCGTCAAAAGGTGCTTCTATGAGGGAAAGGGTTAATGAACATTGGTTTGACTACTACATTGTGAATGTATGTCGTATTGGTAAAGTCGTCAAGAGGTGCTTCTATGAGTGAAAGGGTTAATGAACATTGGTTTGACTACTACATTGTGAATGTATGTCGTATTGGTAAAGTCGTCAAGAGGTGCTTCTATGAGGGAAAGGGTTAATGAACATTGGTTTGACTACTACATTGTGAATGTATGTCGTATTGGTAAAGTCGTCAAAAGGTGCTTCTATGAGGGAAAGGGTTAATGAACATTGGTTTGACTACTACATTGTGAATGTATGTCGTATTGGTAAAGTCGTCAAGAGGTGCTTCTATGAGTGAAAGGGTTAAAGCATTCTTCAAAAAACGAGCCAAGTTTAATAACACCCTTATATTATCACTGTTCATTATAATACAAAATGCATACATGCTTGGTCTCATGTGGTACTAATGAGTTATTTCCTCAAATCTGAGTAACACGGACACATTAAAACAAACTTATCCACAATCATCGTTCTGTACAATGCTATGCCTACAACCCGTCGAGCCAATAAGAAGCATCTGTAATTTTCTATTACCTCCCTTGGCAGATGAAGTGATTTATTCCAAAATATGAATAGGTCATTTTAGTTGGAATCCTTTGTTTTTTACTGTTGTGCCCTAAGCAGATGTTGCGGTATGATAAATGTGACTTTATCAAATAGGTGTTAATTAAGTGATAACATTCTTTTACAAATAAGTACCCATTGCATATACTGTAGGAGATCTGTTGAGATATAGTAATTTAATAATCATTAGAAGTGACAGTGGGATAAGTTTGCTAGCATGTTGTGCAAAGGAAACAGCGATAAAAACAGAGGAAAACATTTAACAGGACCTATCTACTTTTAGGGAGTATTCAGGGGCAGTAAGTGATCGATGTCTCTCATTGCGAGAATACCAGCTACTGGTGAGGCAGTGTAGCACCGCTAAACGTCAAACGACCGCTAAACGTAATAACAAGTTCCGCTAAACGTCAACACCCCGCTAAGCGTCAAACGACCGCTAAACGTAATAACAAGTTCCGCTAAACGTCAACACCCCGCTAATCGTCAAACGACCGCTAAACGTAATAACAATTTCCGCTAAACGTCAACACCCCGCTAAGCGTCAAACGACCGCTAAACGTAATAACAAGTTCCGCTAAACGTCAACACCCCGCTAAGCGTCAAACGACCGCTAAACGTAATAACAAGTTCCGCTATACGTCAATAGATGGCGGCATTGCACAGTTGTACCGATATAAATTTTCAGATTCACTGTCAAATTTTGGTCGCCTACCTTCTTTTTTCGCTATTTGCAATCATGTTTACCCTATTTGAATTCACATGGTGCAAAAGGGCTGTCCGAAGCTATGCGCTTAGGGATGCACACCACTGTATTTTCTCCTTCTTCGTGCTATGGTAAATCGATCAACTGTCACAGTCAAATTCTCAGTCCCAAACAAAATTCCACTTTTACTGTATGCGGTTCTGTACACTCCAGGGCTGCTGCTTGCTGTTAGACACAAGTAAAGTCATGGCATCACCATCAAAAAGTTTCACAATTTTCAAATGTAAACAAACACCGGTTAAAAAGTCAGATATGGCTGTTTACTCATGCGCTGGAGCAAGTAGTACTGAAATAAATTCACAAAAAGTCTTCTTCAAATGAGCACCAATGCCACAGATGCACCACAATCACAATAAGAAATGCAAACAATCTCTGGTTCTACAGTAAAACATCATCAAATTATGGTCTGCTTGATTGCAAAAACTACTTTCTAGACTACAACCTACAACGACCCGGAACCAATTTCCCCTACAACGACCCGGAACCAATTCCCCGTACAACGACCCGGAACCAATTCCCCCTACAACGACCCGGAACCAATTCCCCAGTTGGGTCACACGTTAGCTTCGCATATCCAGCACAGGCAGCATACAGTATCACAGAGGTCAAAAATAAGCTCACAAAAGCATGTGTAAGCGTTCATTTTCAACACCAAAAAGCTAAAGCATGAACAATTCACTAGTATACTATTATTCACATCTACAAGCCAACTTCAATTATTCACGGTGTTTTCTTAGCCTCCATTCTTGTCTTTCATCTTTTGTTTGTTAATGCATATGATCATTTATATCGTCCGCGAGGAATAATGTATACAGATTGTATTCTTCAGGGGAACTAATCGTTACCATTAGCTCCGCGTGATTCTTGTTTTCCATTCAGCTATTTCTGCGGGACACAACTGTCAGTGGTTCTTGTAATTGTGTTCGTGAATGATAATGAATTAATTTATTCCTCAGACTATAATGTTATTTGCCTTAGAATATTGGTATTGATTGCCAGTGTTAACGGACATGACATGTTGTGTCTGTACAGTACCAGCAACATACCTCGAACTACACACAATGCATTTCCTTTCATAAGCTTATGTAACATAAAACATAATATGCCGTGGTTGTGCAGGGTTAGCGCGTTCGCTTCAGGTGTGAACGGCCAGGAGTTCGAGCCCCGCTGGAGCCGTTACGAGTCTGCCCTTAAGCAAGGCATTTAATTTCCACGTTGCCTCTTTCCCTCGTGACGATGGATTCCACCAGGAATGAGGTCTCGAGAGTGATTAATATAAGTTGTAAGAGCGTGTTTCGCAATCGAGGTAAATACATTTGTATAAACTAAAGACATAATATAATTATGGGAAAGAGTTTGATCTTTGAATATGTACTAGATTATTGTGCTTTCCAAATTCAATGCACGCATATAATAAAATGATTCTGGACCCCTTACGTCATGTGTCATACTCGCCATGTGTGCGGATTTCCATGTATTAACAGTTGTTAATAAATGTTCTCTAAACAATTCTCCGCATGTACAGTTACTTTTTCCATGATTCAGAAACAGTTCTCTAGATATTGTTGACGAGAATGATTCAGAAACAGTTCTATGAATATTGTTGACGAGAATGATTCAGAAACAGTTCTATAAATAGTGTTGACGAGAATGATTCAGAAACAGTTATATAAATAGTGTTGACGAGAATGATTCAGAAACAGTTATATAAATATTGTTGACGAGAATGATTCAGAAAGAGTTTTCCAAATATTGTTGACGAGAATGATTCAGAAACAGTTCTCTAAATATTGTTGACGAGAATGATTCAGAAACAGTTATATAAATATTGTTGACGAGAATGATTCAGAAACAGTTATATAAATATTGTTGACGAGAATGATTCAGAAACAGTTATATAAATATTGTTGACGAGAATGATTCAGAAAGAGTTTTCCAAATATTGCTGACGAGATTGATTCAGAAAGAGTTTTCCAAATAGTGTTGATTAGAATGATCCAGATAGAACAGGGTGCGTCTCCTAGTTATTGACACTTCGGTATGTTTTATCCGTTTTGGGTAATGAGAAAGACCGTTATCGTCTATGAGGCGAAATATATAATTAAAGATTGTATTCTTCGGGGAAAATGGTCGTTTAAGCGCTGGAGCAATATGAGTCTTGTAGTGTTTTCCATTGTTTCTGTGTGACGATGTATTGTTAATGGATCGTGTGTTAATGTGTTCCTATGAATGCTAATGAATGAGTAAATTCCAACGCCCATATCGTCTTGTATTGTTAACGAAGACGTACAAGCAACGCTAGTCATTGCTGTAGAAACGGTTGTAGAAATAATATGCATATATTGCTACTCAGTACTAGAACATATGCGTAGTTAAAGAATCGACTGAAACATTATATATCTTAAAATGTACCCATCAGGTAAGGGAGGGTCACATTACAAATGTTATATATTGTATGACATGCCTACTAATTACGTAAAAACGAATATTGAATACATAAATGTAAGCATGTTATCATTAGATATATAGACTATTTATTCATTCAGTGCTATGTATAGTGTTAACATGTGAAAACTATGTTTGTATGTCATAAAATCCAAAATAAATAATAATTTAAAAAATCCAAATAAAAAATAGACTTAGATTGTATTAATATACCGTCTCCGTGGCCTAGTGGTTACGGCGTCCGCCTACGCAGCGGGAGGTTCGAAGATGTGTCTCAGAAGTCAGAAATGGCTGGCCTTTTCAATAGGGGTGACACTATAATAAACAAACACTTTACTTTTTGATAGCAACAAATGTGTGTCATAAACCAACAGAAACCCAGCTGGCTACCTTATTTCAGAGAGCTGGCCGTTTCAAAGCCCAGTCACCCTTCTACGTATTGTTTGCTTCCGTTGTCTAGTATGTATGGTGTGTTGTGTGCTTGCGGCATTCCAAAATCGAAAGCGTTCATGATTTCATAAAGATTAACTGTACAACACAACAATATAATTATATTATATGACACGAACTATTCCATCGATGAACTTCTTTACACCGTGCAAGTGAAAGAACAAGAGGAGACTCTGGAATGGGTCTCTATCTGTATCCAACAATCTAAAATGACTAATCTCTTCAGGAGGCGTCGCTGATATGGGCAACCGGTAACGACAATAAATAAACGTAAAACACACAAGTAGTATGCTCTATTGAAATTTGCCATTTTCCTGTAGCTCAAAGCTAAGTCTGTTGAAAAATAAACGTACATTTTGTACAATGGCACTGTATGTTATTATGGTGGACTATGGGGAGTTCAATAGCGGTGCCTGGCCATATAGATCATCCATTATGTAGGACATGCAACACATGAAAAGAACGATAAATTAGTGAATATTTCATGAATGGAGAAAATCACCCATAGACGACTAGTTCAATATGCTATTTCATTAATATACAAATAAGAAATTCAATATCTTAAAGTTATATTTATTTACTCTATACGACAATTTCACAGGCAATACCTAGACATAAGTATACACACCCTGCTGTGGTATTGACGAACCAAACAACACAACATTTAAACATATTAACAATCATTCCGTTTGAAACCACACGAGGGAAATAAAGAAAAGTGAAATATGTTTATACACTCTTAGATAATGAAGCGTCCTAAGATCATTATTGTTGTATATATAGGCCTATAATTGTAATTACGTATACTGTGCTTTCAAAGTAAAGTAATAATACCGTTGGAATATTACACTACTGTATAGGTAAGGCAACATACGATAGCTTACAGGTACTGTGCTTTCAAAGTAAAGTAATAATACCGTTGGAATATTACACTACTGTATAGGTAAGGCAACATACGATAGCTTACAGGTACTGTGCTTTCAAAGTAAAGTAATAATACCGTTGGAATATTACACTACTGTATAGATAAGGCAACATACGATAGCTTACAGGTACTGTGACGTATTGTTTAATACTCACAACCTGACTTACCTATAATGCAATAGTGTATCGAGTGTGTGTTTTACGTTTATTTATCGTCGCTACCGTTTCCATATGAGCGACGCCTCCTGAAGAGATTAGTAATTTTAGATTTTTGGAGGATAGTGAAATGATACAGACAGAGACCCATTCCAGAATCTCCTCTGGTTCTTGTACGTGCACGATGTAAAGCACCGACACGAGACCTCGGTTTAACGTCCCGTCTGAAAGACTGTTAATTTTATTAGGGTCAGACGGGGGATCGAACTTGCGATCCCTGGATTACCAGTCCAGCGTGTTACCACTGGACTACAGATCCGTCTGTTAGAGGGGGAGAGAACAGGCACTGCTGAATGGTAAAGTATGACGAGGTATGTGAGGGAGGGGATGGTGTATGGTATAGTGTGGCGAGGTATGTGATGGAGGGGATGGTGTATGGTAAAGTGTGGCGAGGTATATGATGGAGGGGATGATGTATGGTAAAATGTGACGAGGTATGTGATGGAGGGGGTGGTGTATGGTAAAGTATGACGAGGTATGTGAGGGAGGGGATGGTGTATGGTATAGTGTGGCGAGGTATGTGATGGAGGGGATGGTGTATGGTAAAGTATGACGAGGTATGTGAGGGAGGGGATGGTGTATGGTAAAGTGTGGCGATGTAGGTGTAAAGTATGACGAGGTATGTGAGGGAGGGGATGGGTGGTGGAGGGGATGGTGTATGGTAAAGTATGACGAGGTATGTGAGGGAGGGGATGGTGTATGGTATAGTGTGGCGAGGTATGTGATGGAGGGGATGGTGTATGGTAAAGTGTGGCGAGGTATATGATGGAGGGGATGATGTATGGTAAAATGTGACGAGGTATGTGATGGAGGGGGTGGTGTATGGTAAAGTATGACGAGGTATGTGAGGGAGGGGATGGTGTATGGTATAGTGTGGCGAGGTATGTGATGGAGGGGATGATGTATGGTAAAGTGTGACGAGGTATGTGATGGAGGGGATGATGTATGGTAAAGTGTGTCGATGTATGTGGTGGAGGGGATGGTGTATGGTATAGTGTGACGAGGTATGTGAGGGAGGGGATGGTGTATGGTAAAGTGTGGCGATGTAGGTGTGGAGGGGATGGTGTATGGTAAAGTATGACGAGGTATGTGAGGGAGGGGATGGTGTATGGTATAGTGTGGCGAGGTATGTGATGGAGGGGATGGTGTATGGTAAAGTGTGACGAGGTATGTGATGGAGGGGATGGTGTATGGTAAAGTGTGACGAGGTATGTGATGGAGGGGATGGTGTATGGTAAGTGTGACGAGGTATGTGAGGGAGGGGATGGTGTATGGTAAAGTGTGGCGAGGTATGTGATGGAGGGGATGGTGTATGGTAAAGTGTGCGAGAAGGGGATGGTGTATGGTAAAGTTGACGAGGTATGTGAGGGAGGGGATGGTGTATGGTAAAGTGTGGCGAGTATGTGATGGAGGGGATGGTGTATGGTAAAGTGTGACGAGGTATGTGAGGAGGGATTGTAGGAGTGCGAGTATGTGAGGAGGATGGTGTATGGTAAGTGTGCGAGTAGTGATGGAGGGGATGGTGTATGGTAAAGTTGACGAGGTATGTGAGGGAGGGGATGGTGTATGGTATAGTGTGCGAGGTGAGGGGGGATGGTGTATGGTAAGTGTGCGAGGTATGTGATGGAGGGGATGGTGTATGGTATAGTGTGACGAGGTATGTGATGGAGGGGATGATGTATGGTATAGTGTGACGAGGTATGTGATGGAGGGGATGGTGTATGGTAAAGTATGGCGAGGTATGTGATGGAGGGGATAATGTATGGTAAAGTGTGACGAGGTATGTGATGGAGGGGGTGGTGTATGGTAAAAGTATGTGATGGAGGGGATGATGTATGGTAAAGTGTTATGAGGTATGTGATGGAGGGGATGGTGTATGGTATAGTGTGACGAGGTATGTGATGGAGGGGATGGTGTATGGTAAAGTGTGGCGATGTAGGTGGTGGAGGGGATGGTGTATGGTAAAGTATGACGAGGTATGTGAGGGAGGGGATGGTGTATGGTATAGTGTGGCGAGGTATGTGATGGAGGGGATGGTGTATGGTAAAGTGTGACGAGGTATGTGATGGAGGGGATGGTGTATGGTAAAGTGTGGCGAGGTATGTGATGGAGGGGATGGTGTATGGTAAAGTATGACGAGGTATGTGATGGAGGGGATGGTGTATGGTATAGTGTGACGAGGTATGTGATGGAGGGGATGGTGTATGGTAAAGTGTGCGAGGTATGTGATGGAGGGGATGATGTATGGTAAAGTGTGGCGAGGTATGTGATGGAGGGGATGGCGTATGGTAAAGTGTACGAGGTATGTGATGGAGGGGATGGTGTATGGTAAAGCATGACGAGGTATGTGATGGAGGGGATTGTGTATGGTATAGTGTGACGAGGTATGTGAGGGAGGGGATGATGTATGGTAAAGTGTGACGAGGTATGTGATGGAGGGGATGGGTATGGTAAAGTGTGACGAGGTATGTGAGGGAGGGGATGATGTATGGTAAAGTGTGACGAGGTATGTGATGGAGGGGATGGGTATGGTAAAGTATGACGAGGTATGTGATGGAGGGGATGGTGTATGGTATAGTGTGACGAGGTATGAGGGAGGGAGTTATGTATAGTGTGACGAGTATGTGAGGAGGGATGATGTATGGTAAGTGTGACGAGGTATGTGATGGAGAGGATAGTTATGGCAAAGGTGACGAGTATGTGATGGAGGGGATGGTGTATGGTATAGTGTGCGAGGTATGTGATGGAGGGGATGGTGTATGGTATAGTGTGACGAGGTATGTGATGGAGGGAATGATGTATGGTAAAGTGTTATGAGGTATGTGATGGAGGGGATGATGTATGGCAAAGTGTGGCGAGGTATGTGATGGAGGGGGTGATGTATGGTAAAGTGTACGAGGTATGTGATGGAGGGGATGGTGTATGGTAAAGCATGACGAGGTATGTGATGGAGGGGATTGTGTATGGTATAGTGTGACGAGGTATGTGAGGAGGCGATGATGTATGGTAAAGTGTGACGAGGTATGTGATGGAGGAGGTGGTGTATGGTAAAGCATGACGAAGTATGTGATGGAGGGGATGATGTATGGTAAAGTGTTATGAGGTATGTGATGGAGGGGATGGTGTATGGTAAAGTGTGGCGAGGTATGTGATGGAGGGGATGATGTATGG
>CM026387.1:76032022-76199197 GCA_014843695.1 Archivesica marissinica | reverse complement strand
GTCGGTCTACAGGTCGGTCGGTCTACAGGTCGGTCGGTCTACAGGTCTACAGGTCGGTCGGTCTACAGGTCGGTCGGTCTACAGGTCGGTCGGTCTACAGGTCGGTCGGTCGGTCTACGTCTACAGGTCGGTCTACAGGTCGGTCGGTCTACAGGTCGGTCTTCATGATAGATGCAGTTGTTGCTGGATATTGATGAAACTCGCTGGATATATAGATACATAGGAGGATGACAGCGGTCAAGGTATGTTGTCAAGTTGGTCAGTGAAGTAAGCGATACATGTGTGTAGCTGCCAAGCAAAGCAATATAGATTTAATGTTCCAATTCTAAAACTATATATCTATTTTGTAGAAGATATCCCACCCCCTTAATATCCGTGGAGTGCTGTATAATATATAACTATTGTCAACTTATACATTCAATTGCACTGAAGCTGCACGATCACATCAAGTGTTTGGATTAGATCACATTGGGTGTGTAGTCAGTTTCATTTATTAATTAATTATTATTGCATTAAATTAAGAAATATTGTTCATTCAGTTGATATTCTTTCATTTTTTCAAGCTAGCATGATAAGCTAATCTGTGGAAATACATCTACATCAAATTAAGAAATATTGCTTGTCATTCAGTTATTTATTGGCTATTAAGCTTGGGTTGGAGTTCTGAGGCGTGGGGCAGTAACCACGCAGGCCGATCAGCCTAGCGTCGTATCTGGGCAGGGCCTTATGTTGTTTGCTATTCAGACACGCATTTTAGCTGCACTAGTCTAATAGCAAACATCATAGAACCTGATCAGCCGGCACGTTTTATCCTGTTTGCCAAAGCGACATTAGTTGTGATTGGCGGGTTACCAACACAGAAGATGAAGTATGCTTTGAGATATTTCAATTCTTAAAGGCTTCCATTTCAGAATACAATACTTATGGCCATGAAGTTACTGCTGCTGGCTGTAGCCGTCGTTGGGGTGGTTCATGGCTTGCATATTGACGTTGTTGGTAAAGGCACGGCTTCGGGGAAGTTTCAATACAAGGGCAATCAATGCAAATGGAGCGAGAGGCGAGAGACCAGATCAATACGCTCCCTCAACATACAATGTGGGGGATCAGCGCCATTTTCAACGAAATATGCAGGGGACCCGCATAAGTGTTCCTGGTACGTCAACGGCAACCAGGTGGCATATTACAAGTGCCTTGTCAGTGCTCTCGTAAAAGCAAATTTCTGCAAGAACAGCCCGTCCAAAGTGGCATGCACGAAGAAGAACTGTGGAGGCGTTGTTTTCGAGAAGGGTAGCACTAATCTGCGGAAGATTGTCATGCAAGCAGTTGAAATTGAGGAATTCGATGTCGAGAGTGATGACACGGAATGGGCCGAGTTTAATAGAATAGTTTATTAAACCAATGGAACTTTGTCCACAGACACTTCGTATTTTATGCATCTTAAGCATTATGTGGTTTAATTCAATCGAATATGTAACTTGACTGTTTGTATAATTATAATACTATTTCAACTGAGTTCAACCTCCTTTATTTGGATTTCTACAAGATACTTTAAATCAGAGTCCATATTGTCGTACTCATATACTTAAGCAATGTAATGTCTACAAATAATGAGAATGTAAATTATAATGTATTATATGTATATGCATAGTAGGTATTGTCAATGCTGTATATGATTTCTCATATTGACATATTTTTCACGTGAATGCTTTTATGTATATATGTGTTGTACAATGATGAACTTTTAAGTTCAAATTGGAAAATAAAATTTCACCTTCTTCTTCTTCTATGAAAAACTAAATGTAAAGTTTTTTTAAGCTTTATTTCTTTTACAATGATTGCGAAGCAAGTTCTAACAACTTATATTAATCACTCTCGTTGACTCGGATGAAAGCGTATAATTATGTGGTCATTCATGTGGGCGGAAACCGGAGTACCCGTAGAAAAACCACCTGTCCGATCTGGCGACCATCGTACCATCTCACATACTTCCCGGTCCGAGGATCGAACTCGGGTCGCATTGGTGAGAAGCGAGTGCGCTAACCACTGCACTAATCGGACAGCCAACTTATAGTTGAATTGTTTATTCTGGATTTTGTTCCAACCTCGCAATATCTCTGCTTAGTCTCCTTGTTACTACGAGTGTCTGCGGGCATACATAAATAAAATAACAACATTTATTGCATACGTCACTATAAATAGTAACAAATTTAATGGTAGAAAAGCAAAATATCTGGTCGACGCGGGTAATATATTTCGATTTTCGGCTCTGCAATATCGGATATTGGCCCGGCACGCGCCGAGAACGAATCACGAGCACGTGTTACAGGTAGCAACAACATAGTAACTACATTGTGTAAACATGGCCGCCGAAGCAACACTAAAGTCGTTGTCTGACAGATTGTTGTCTCTTGACGGTAAAATGGCTGAGCGAAATAAGCAATTAACAGCAGAAGAAACATACGGCTATGTATGCAATAAAGAAGTTATTAAACGGCTGCGGTGGGCCATTTGTGGATATTGGCGCACCTATCCGATATTGGCCATATCCACAAATGGCCCACCTCCGCGGTTTAATAACCTCTAAATATAGTAAATAGGAATTTTAACACCATGTGTCGTATTATTTTAATATACAAGTGGAAATCATCAAATTCTTAAAGTGCGAATATGTATATATTATATAAAATTTCTGGTAAAATACTTGATCCAGGAACTACGTTAATACTTATATACAGTGTACATCCGTTATGTCAAAGTCGGTTATGTCGAATTATCTTGTTATATCGAAGTCGGATCAAAGTAGCGTTTCAGACACTATTATTTTACATATAACTGGCTCCGTTTATATAGAATTTCGTTAAGTCAAACTTCGGAGCACACCAAACATCGAAGTATTTTGTTCGGTCCGACGGAATTCGACATAACGGATGTAAACTGTACATGTAGTGATTATATACTCTACGCAATACTACATATAATTCTGTTATACATTACCATTATCAAATATACATTACTGATATATCAATATAATATAATTTAGTTAAACTCGTAATTCCGACCAATAAATTATAACTTACACAAAAACATTTTTATTTCATAATGTAGAAAAGGTCCCAACTGAACTGGCAAACCTGGTCTCTAAGTATACACCAGGTACCCCCTCCCCGGCCCTACATGACTCGGAGGTCTGATCAGCTATTGCAACCAATCAATTTGTGAAAACACAAAACATTGAAGTATTCTTGAATCACACCAAACATTGGAGTATTCTAAAAGCACACCACACATTGGAGTATTCTAGAAGCACACCACACATTGCAGTATTCTAGAAGCACACCACACATTGGAGTATTCTAAAAGCACACCACACATTGCAGTATTCTAGAAGCACACCACACATTGAAGTATTCTAGAAGCACACCACACATTGGAGTATTCTAGAAGCACACCACACATTGGAGTATTCTAGAAGCACTCCACACATTGAAGTATTCTAGAAGCACACCACACATTGAAGTATTCTAGAAGCACACCACACATTGGAGTATTCTAGAAGCACTCCACACATTGAAGTATTCTAGAAGCACACCAAACATTGGAGTATTCTAAAAGCACACCAAACATTGGAGTATTCTAAAAGCACACCAAACATTGAAGTATTCTAGAAGGACACCACACATTGGAGTATTCTAGAAGCACACCACACATTGGAGTATTCTAGAAGCACACCACACATTGACGTATTCTAGAAGCACACCACACATTGAAGTATTCTAGAAGCACACCACACATTGAAGTATTCTAGAAGCACACCACACATTGAAGTATTCTAGAAGCACACCACACATTGCAGTATTCTAGAAGCACACCACACATTGAAGTATTCTAGCACACCACACATTGAAGTATTCTAGAAGGACACCACACATTGAAGTATTCTAGCACACCACACATTGAAGTATTCTAGCACACCACACATTGGAGTATTCTAGCACACCACACATTGAAGTATTCTAGCACACCACACATTGGAGTATTCTAGCACACCACACATTGAAGTATTCTAGAAGCACACCACCCATTGGAGTATTCTAGAAGCACACCACACATTGACGTATTCTAGAAGCACACCACACATTGAAGTATTCTAGAAGCACACCACACATTGAAGTATTCTAGAAGCACACCACACATTGACGTATTCTAGAAGCACTCCACACATTGAAGTATTCTAGAAGCACACCACACATTGACGTATTCTAGAAGCACACCACACATTGACGTATTCTAGAAGCACTCCACACATTGAAGTATTCTAGAAGCACACCACACATTGACGTATTCTAGAAGCACTCCACACATTGAAGTATTCTAGAAGCACTCCACACATTGAAGTATTCTAGAAGCACACCACCCATTGGAGTATTCTAGAAGCACACCACACATTGACGTATTCTAGAAGCACACCACACATTGAAGTATTCTAGAAGCACACCACACATTGAAGTATTCTAGAAGCACACCACACATTGACGTATTCTAGAAGCACTCCACACATTGAAGTATTCTAGAAGCACACCACACATTGAAGTATTCTAGAAGCACACCAAACATTGACGTATTCTAGAAGCACTCCACACATTGAAGTATTCTAGAAGCACACCACACATTGACGTATTCTAGAAGCACACCACACATTGAAGTATTCTAGAATCACACCACACATTGCAGTATTCTAGAAGCACACCACACATTGGAGTATTCTAGGACACCACACATTGAAGTATTCTAGAAGCAAACCGCACATTGAAGTATTCTAGAAGCACACCAAACATTGGAGTATTCTAGAAGGACAAAGCATTTATCAGTTTAACGTCCTGTGACATGAACTGTAAACACTGAGTACACAAATATCAAAAGTAATGTCATAATTACCAAGAAGAAAGCATCCAGTATTTTACTAACTTCTTTCCAGGATATGTCAGTTTGCTCACTTTCCTCAAATTCGCAACGTTCCATACTGACTCCACCTTTATATGTTGGCTGTTCGCTAGCTGTGTCGGATATCTTTTCAATGCTTGTTGTATACTTTTGAATACATCTGCAAAACCTAACGCACGTATTCCAATGTTTTCCCGGTTTACTTTGTTCTTCTGGTTTGAAATAAACTGCCAAGCTTACAATGTTACACAGGCATATGAGCGTGCTTTGAACTAAAACAAAGAGTAACAGATAACAAATGGATGCTATTGTTTCTGCACTCGGTGGCAAATTCTGACTGATCAATGTGATGAAAACTCCAATGGAAAGTAGTATAGTGAGCGAAAACGAAACCCTTTCTCCAGACTCCACCGGAACGACGAAAACTATTAAATTCAATAAACTTAGCGCCACAATAGGTAGTAAAATATTGACAACGAAGAATTGAGGTCGGCGTTGAACGACGATTTCATATGCCAATAATGACTTCAATTCATGGTTCTTTGTATAAGCACGTGTACTCAGCAGGATCCATTGACCATTGGATTGATACTGCTCCAGGCCTATTGCCGGATGTTTTGCTACAAGTCGGATCTCGTGCAGCCGGTATCCCCACACAACAAATACAACACTGCATGTCTGTATATCCCAAGGATATGACCTCATGTCCACGGAACAGCCGATTTTGAAAACATCCGCTGTAAAAAATATTGAAATGTATTACGAACCCATAAATGGTATGCAATAAATACATAATATAGTTATGAACCAAACATGGACACTTATTAGCATCTTATATAACAAAACAAGAATTGAATGCATCGTTTATCCGATCTCCTCATCTCGCAGCAGCACCCTAGGACACATGGATCTTCAGAGGGCACTCTCTTCCATTGGATATATCGTATGCAGTCCCATATCCACACGGGGGAACACCGAGGCAGTCGGTTAAAATTTCCAAATCAACCAAAAAAATAAAGTCAAAATTAAATAAATAAAATGCAAAATATATCTATCCCTTTGCTGTATAAAATGTTGACTGCTAGAGAGCTGAAAGGTCAGTACATAAGTATACGTCTAAACTCATTAAATCAGAAAACGCAGGACATCGCTTCTATACCCCAAACATGCCCCCGGACTCCCTATATTGCCTCGGTTGAAATGTGCCTATGGCTACGGTACTGGTATGATATATGTCGAGATATAGTAATTTTATAAGTATAAGATGAGAAATTTGATTAAAATTTATAGAATGTTGGGCAAAAATAGAGTAAACCACTTAAGCGGACATACATACGTTTAGGGATTATTCAGGGGCAGTAACTGACCTTTATCTCTCATTGTTTTCGTAATGTTTAAGTTAAATATACAAATCAATACCGACGACCCACACAGCTACTCCATGGTGATGGTGCTGTGTTGTTAATCGGGATATGTCTTCGCCAAGAAAGCGACGTGTTGTTGATGGATTCTCTATCGTCACTTCCGGTCTCCATACTTTATCAGCAGGAATGTATACCTACATATATAATAGATAATTAGACATAGAGAATATAAGAATGCTTCAGTGAATTATACAATGATAAAAATCTCTCATTTTCTATTACCTCCCTTGATAGATAAAGTATGTTTTACTCAAAATGTAAATATATCATTTTAGTTAGAATCCTTTGTTTTTACTGGTGTTTCCAGATGTTACGGTATGATAAGTGTGATTTTATCATAATCGTGTTAAATAACTGATAACATTGTTTTATAAATAAGTACCTATTGATAATACTGTAGGAGATCTGTCGAGATATAGTAATTTAATAATCATATAAAGGGAAAGTGGAATTAATTGCTACCATGTTGTGCAAAGGAAACAACGATAAAAACAGAGGAAAACACTTAATATGACCTATCTACTATTAGGGAGTATTCAGGGGCAGTAACTCACTGGTGTCTCTCATTGCATGTTATCGAATTCATATTGTAGGTAATATGTGATCACGAGTTTCATCAAGGACGAGCATTTCTGATAGCTATCAATATTCGTGAAAAAAATTCAAGTGTTTGTTTATTATAGTGTCACACCTTGTAAAGGGCCAGCTATTTATGATTTATGAGACACTTCTTTTTATGAACATAAGTATTTCCCGAATCATATATTTCTATGGTATCGTATGGTAGGCAATAGGTAACCATTATTTAACTAGATGGCGGCTCACCAACCGGCCATATCAGAACGAACCACTGACGAGATTCGAACCTTCGGCCTCCGACTTCGTAGGCGGACGCCTTAACCACTAGCCCACCGAGACGTGTATGTAATATAATTCGATCCTAAAACACGAGGGAAAGACTATGCGTGCGTCTTGGACATCACCTATTTCAATTGTTAACTAACTTTTTAAATATTTGTACAGGAAGAAGGTATGACGTAGGGCATAAAACAGAAAGTAGATTAATTGTGAAAATTTATATGTTTGGGATAGTTTGAGGTTTTCATAGAATTACACCAACTATCCGAATATTCGAATATCTTCCCGACCGAATATTCGAATCCCTAAATCGCTATTCGTTGCCATCCCTAGTAAAAACCTAGATGAGAATTTGAACAGATCAATGAAACAACTATTTCTGGTAGACATGTAGTACATGCGAACAACGATATAGACCTACACTTGTTTACTGGAAGCGAAGTAGTGATTTACATATTTGCAAGGTAACAAAATTTCGTTTAATATATAACTACGCATCCTAAAAATTATGGAACACTTGTTACGAAAACATGAAGGTTGTCCTCAACGTAGAATATAATGTAATGTTTTACACAGTAGTTTATTTTCTAGGCGATTTACATATTTGCAAAGTTGTACCACACGGGTAACAAAGTTCGTTTATTATATAACTACGCATCCTATTTTTACGAAATCATCAAAGGAAATACTTGCATTGTCCTCAACGTAGAATAAAATATAATGTTTTAAATAGTAGATTATTTTCTAGGCGATTTACATATTTGTAAAGTTGTACCACATGGGTAACAAAGTTCGTTTATTATATAACTACGCATCCTATTTTTACGAAATCATCAAAGGAAATACTTGCATTGTCCTCAACGTAGAATAAAATATAATGTTTTAAATAGTAGATTATTTTCTAGGCGATTTACATATTTGCAAAGTTGTACCACACGGGTAACAAAGTTCGTTTATTATATAACTACGCATCCTATTTTTACGAAATCATCAAAGGAAATATTGCATTGTCCTCAACGTAGAATAAAATATAATGTTTTAAATAGTAGATTATTTTCTAGGCGATTTACATATTTGAAAGTTGTACCACAGGGTAACAAGTTCGTTTATTATATAACTACGCATCCTATTTTTACGAAATCATCAAAGGAAATACTTGCATTGTCCTCAACGTAGAATAAAATATAATGTTTTAAATAGTAGATTATTTTCTAGGCGATTTACATATTTGCAAAGTTGTACCACACGGGTAACAAAGTTCGTTTATGATATAACTACGCATCCTATGGAACATTATGGAACACATCATCAAAGGAAATAATTGCATTGTCCTCAACGTAGAATAAAATGTAATGTTTTACACAGTATAATAATACAGTTGTAACATGTTTAAATAAACAATTAGACGTTTGGTTACCATAACAACTAATCAATAAATAAATTCTTATAATAATGTGTGTGTCCATTAAATACGCACATAAGTGAATAGTTGTGTCGCGTCATGTTCTGTAAATTTAGAATGGGAAGTATGTGAGATGGTACGGTGGTCCCCAGATCGGACAGGTGGGTTATCTCCGGGTACTCCGGTTTCCTCCCACACGAATGACCACATTTACGCTTTCACCTGAGTGATTAATATAAGTTGTTAAAACTTGCTTCGCAATCGTTATAAAATAAATCAAATTTCAACAACAAAAAATCTACAGACAGATCTGTAGTCCAGTGGTAACACGCTGAACTGGTAATCCAGGGATCGTACGTAAAAGTACCAGAGGAGATTCAGAAATGGGTCTCTGTCTGTAACATGCACTATCCTCCAACACTCTAACATGATTAATCTCTTCAGGAGGCGTCGCTCATATGGCGTCGACGATAAATAAAGTAAAACACTCACACTCTATATCCTCTTAAGTCCTTAAGATAAAAACGTTGAACTAAGCATTTAGACAGTGTCAGTTAGATACCGTTCTAAGTCATTGTTATTAGCTTCAGATTATTCCAAGAAATCCATTCTCACCTTTGTGGTACCATTATATTCTTCGGGATTCCAGATTAACCGCTCGTCGGTCCATTCTATGAACATAATTCCTAGAACCTCCAGCGTTTCTTCCAGATTATCCAATTTTTGGATAGATCGAAGGTCAAATTCCAAACTAACGTTCATAATATTGGAAAGGTCATTTTGACCGCGAATTTCTTTATTGTAAATCGTGGGTGAAAAGAAGTTATTTAAAACCTTTTCAACATCAGCAATTGTTTCAGCAGCAACGCGTGTAACGTGCACGAACTGAAAAACAGTCAGTAGTTTAATATACCATCCAAACATTCTCATATTCTTAACACTTTTAGCAATGCGCGCAATAATTTGCAAATAAAACTGTTACTTATAAGCTCTAACGTAAGGCATGTTTGTAAGCTGCAACGCAATATCGCTTGGATTTATAAAACATCTTCTACGTCATTATTAGCATAGCATTAACATCATATTCATACTCTAACTGCTATTGATTTCCTTACCATGTCCCCCATGAATCTACGGCTCCGTATAAACAATTATAAACCGAAGCGGTCATTGTTTGCTGGACATAACGGCAATGTACAAACAGTAATACTATTTGTCATTACGTATAAAACCATTACTGTGCCGTAGATAAACACTGGATTATTTCAAAAATCAATGCCTAAGTTCTAGATAATTAATTATTACCTCAAAACAAATGGTAACCGGACAGCAGATATCATAGAAAACAAAGCGTTTGTTAAATGAGTGAATAATTCTCGTATTAATATGAAACCGAATATAGGTGCTTCAAACTCCCAGGATACTTCCAGGATAGTTTCAGGGTCAAGTGTGTTGACGATGTGTGTGATATAATTATGCCCTGCAAGTATAGTGTATAGTTTATCTTCCATGCGACGTCAATAATCGAAATGGTGAACCATTAGCTATGCTACGAGGAACACCTATATATGACATGTACGAGACAAGTGTACACAAAATATACACGAACAAGCACGTAAAACTATAAAAACATTCAATTATCCAAGTCACCAATACCAGCAACTATTTTTTCATCGACCGATCACTTCTCACAGTTGACATAAATTACACGATGTCACCGTTTGGACTTGTTTACACCGTTTTGACATCATATTAATCACAACTTAGTTTAAACATTATTTATTTCAGTATGTTACATGTATATAAGAGAATTAACATTATATATATAAAACAACAGCAAATAGACTGAAAAGGATTAGAACGAAAGAACATTTATCTATGTATTCTCCTACTAGATCACAACTTATAGACGCTCTATGTATAATACCCTTTATCATACACTTCAATTTCTATGATACAAGAACAATAGTCCAGTCTATTGCCCTGTGTGATTAAACTACTAGTATTCTAATTTCGGAAAGAATTCTTAGAAATAATTCTGCTTGTTTCTCTTCTCAGAATCAATTGCTTTTCGTCCCGATTTCAAGCAGAAGAGGCTATTAGTATTTTGCTACAGTCACGTATTAGCCAAAGTATACACTACGGTTATGTGTACATTGAACATGAATACAGCACTAGGTACATGTTTAAAAACGTAATAAAACGAATTGCAGTGTTAATAGCGGTGTTATGGGAGCAGTCATTTGATTTTCGGGGTTGTGGTGTCAGCCATTATGATTTCCTCCTTTGTGAAGAGCCTGTAATACAATCAGGACGCAACGCCGCTCGATTTAGAAGTAAATCTGTCAAATGACTTTTTTATTCTGGAATAGGATTGCATAGCTTAATCGTACCGGACTCATGTATCCGTGATTCCTGCAAATAAGTTTAACTTCTACAAGAAAAGCAAAATAGCTCATCATTCTACCTATGTATCTACATTAGAGGTCACCCCCTCCACCATCGTGGGGATGTAGTCATATTTCTCCTATAATGCAGAAAACAGAGAAATTTAGTAACTAAGCTGAAGAAAAAATAATTATTTTAGAGAACGCAGTTGCTGAAATTTTTAACAACTTTTCTGTAAGTGTTGCAGACAATATTGGGGGAAATTTTGATTTTAAATAGTCATCCTAGTCTAGATAAAATTAAGGGACATGATTTTATATCAGATAGTTTTAATTTTAAACCCACAGATCAACTCACTATATCTAAGGTTATTGACAAATTTAATATAAAAATACGTAAACGTTTTTAAGTTCGGTCGTGACGCTCTTGTACCACATTTTACTAGTCTGTTAAACTCCAGCAGGTTTCTTTCCACACAGACTCAAGGAAGCTCAAGTAACCCATATTTTTTATAAAACAAGACCCCTTAGTAAGTCTAATTATAGAACAGTGAGTATTTTAGGAAGGGACATGGGTGCCAAACCATTATTCTGAAACTTCTTGAAGACTGGAAATGTACTCTGGACTCCAATAACTATGTAGCAGCAATATTAATGGACCTTTCCAAGGCGTTCGATTGTTTACCACATGATATACTACTATGTAAACTTACTGCTTACGGTCTCTCCAACCACTCCAAAATCTCATGTCTAGTTACCGAACTGGCCGTAAGCAACAAATCAAAATTGGGAATAGTGTACGTTGCTGGGCAAACATAAAAAATGGAGTTCCTCAGGGATCGATATTACGACCATTACTTTTTAACGTTTTTATTAATGACTAAAGCACTTCAGAAAGGCACTCTGTACAACTATGCTGATGACAACACCCTTTCGTTTCACACACCAGATTTCGATTTACTTATGCAAACACTACAAAGTGAGATTAAAGTTACATGCAAGGAAACCTAGAGAAGTTCCAGGCATTAGCTGTTGGTAACCAAACCCATAATCAAAAACTGGGTTTTAACATTGGAACTGCCGTAATAAACTATGATGCTGTTGTGAACATTTTGGGTGCTGACATTGATTTCAATCTTAATGTTAACAATCATATACAAACTCTTGACAAAAAAGCTGCTAAGCAGTTAAACATTCTTAAACGTATTGTCAAAAATCTCTGTAAACTGAATCGATTGACTATCTTTCATACATTTATTCTATCGAATTTTAATTTCTGCCCCCTATCCTGGCATTTTTGTTCTATTGCAAATACAAGTAAAATTGAAAAAATCCAGGAAAGGACTCTGAGATTTGTATATGATAACTATGTTAGTGCTTACGAAAATGTGTGGATTACGGCTAAATTAACCTCCTTATATGTGTGTCGATATAGAACTATGGCCTTAGAAACGTTCAAGATGTTGTACAACAATGCCCCACCAGTGTTATCATACCTTATTGTAAGAAAATAATCAAAATATAACTTCAGATACTCAAATATCCTTCAGGTACCACAGGTGAGGACAACACATTTTGGTAAGAACTCCTTCACGTTTCCCACAATACTGGGCCATTGACATCATATGCTATTTGATAATATGTTTGCTACCTATTTTTATTGTCTTATTAAAGATTGTCCATTTTAGTAATATCAAAAAAATTACGTAAAATAAGCTCAATTTCGATTGAAACTGAACATATCTTTTATAATGATGAATATTATATATTTTTTTTTAAAAATTGATGTTCCTGTAAAAAATGTTTGTTTAATCCATATATACTTATATTAGTTTTACCAATTAAGTCATTGATTTACTAGGTTAATATTCTTTATGGCTAACAAGCACATTTGTCTTATCCACATAACTTAGTTATGTTTTAACATTTTTCAGCATTTATCTTAGAAACAAATTAATAATAAATATGCATACTATTATCAGGGATTCTAATGTTATACCTGTTACAATTATTTTATGTATTATATAGTCGATTCAAAAGCTCACTCAGAGCTTGTGTTGTATTATTGCTATCTTGCCGACTCAAAATAAAATGTATCTTATCTTATCTTGTCTTATCTTAATGCCTAGTTCAATGTAATTTATACTGTCTTTCCCCGTTGATAGGTTATGCCTATTTCATAATATATAAAGCTATTGACTGACGTCAACATTTAAACCGAGGTCTCGTGTCGGTGCTTTACACTGTGCACGTAAAAGAACCAGAGGAGACTCTGGAATGGGTCTCTCTCTCTCTGTATCTTTGCACTATCCTCCAAATATCTAAAATGACTAATCTCTTCAGGAGGCGTCGCGCATATGGGCAACCGGTAGCGACGATAAATAAACGTAAAGCACACACAACATTTAGTCACTGGATTTTTATTGCTACATTATGTAAGACAACTGCTGTTTATTGTTTTGTGTGTGTTTTTGTTTTGTGTGTGTTTTTGTTTTGTGTGTGTTTTTGTTTTGTGTGCTGTTTAAATAATCAAGCCGTTATTTAAAACATGCATATTAAAGTTACGTTACGATTGTGCCCTTAGGCAAGGCATTTAAATTCCACGTTGCCTCTTCTCTCTCCCTCGTGGCGATGGATTCCATCATGAATGAGGTCTCGAAAGTGATTTATATAAGTTGAAATAACTTGTTTCGCAATTGAGCTAAAATAAATTTGTATAATCTAAAGTTTAAACTTTATTTATTTTATAACTTATATTAATCACTCTCGTTGGCGCGAATGAAAGAGTAAATGTGGTCATTCGTGTGGGAGGAAACCGGAGTACCCGGAGAAAACCCACCTGTCCGATCTGGCGACCACCATACCATCTCACATACTTCCCGGTCCGAGGTTCGAACCCGGGTTGCATGCATATTAAAGGAAAGGCGTTAATAACACAGTCGTGGCCTGCTATTGGATTACGCAAGCTTACATATTTTCAGAAATATATTAATTGTTATAATAATGTTAAGCCAAAACCTGAAGCTTGTACAGTAATTTAAAATTACTAACTTGGTAAGACGACAGCCATATAGAAGGCCACGATATTATGCTACCTGTGATGTGCCATAATATGTCCATGTATTCCATTTCCAATATAATGCATCCGCTAAGTTCAACGAAATTGCGTTAAATTCACGTTTGTATGACAAAATACGTTAAATGTGTGTGTGCAGTGGAAGCTGTGAATATTTATATTTTAATTTAATCATATTGCATTGCTCGATTCGTTTTACATATACACGGGAATACAAAACATGACAAATTAAAGAAATCATATAGGTCGGGCCACACGTTCTAGCAACATTAGTCACGGCCCTTCCCGAAGAAATATTTACTCGGGCCTGTTGTAAGATAATGTTGAACCAGAATCAACAACAGCATCTCGAACGACGAATTCCTTCTGGTAAGTGTTGAAGATATGTTTAGCTCGACGAATCCATTCTGGTGAGTGTTGAAGATATGTCTAGCTTGACGAATCCATTCTGGTGAGTGTTGAACATATGTCTAGCTTGACGAATCCATTCTGGTGAATGTTGAAGATATGTCTAGCTCGACGAATCCATTCTGGTGAGTGTTGAAGATATGTCTAGCTTGACGAATCCATTCTGGTGAATGTTGAAGATATGTTTAGCTCGACGAATCCATTCTGGTGAGTGTTGAAGATATGTTTAGCTCGACGAATCCATTCTGGTGAGTATTGAAGATATGCCTAGCTCGACGAATCCATTCTGGTGAGTGTTGAAGATATGTCTAGCTTGACGAATCCATTCTGGGAAGTGTTGAAGATATGTCTAGCTCGACGAATCCATTCTGGTGAATAGGTAAAACAATTTGGAATATCTCCAACAACCCGTACTGACATAGATACCTATAACATTCCGGAATACTTCAGCGAATAGTAGTGCACAACACACTAACAATGTAATAACGTGTTTGTTTATTATAGTGTCACCCCTATTTAAAGGGCCAGCCATCTCTCCCAGGCGCCAGACTGGTAGGCAATTGGTAACCAGTATGTATCTAGCTGGCGGCACACCAACCGGCCATATCAGAACGAACCCCTAACGAGGGAACCTTCCACCTCCCTCGCCTTAACCACTAGGCCACGGAGACGTTTATTCATTATGTAAACATTTGGTAGCCAGCTATCGGGATTAAAGCTTGCAATCGGTATCAGATTTTTGAATGTGAATGTAGCTTTCTCTGTTAAACAAATTGGTCATACATTTCATCTCAATTATCTTAATTTATGTCAAGACAACTCTGTTGAGCTTGGTTGTTTAAACTTTAATTTTAGTTCCGTTGCTCAATAATATGAATGTTGTTTCTCCATGTGTCGTAGTTGTGTCAGGATCATTATGCGCTTCAACACCAAGCCCAGTTATAAACACATTCGACACAATTATCAGTAGTACTAATACATTTCCAAGTTTGTCCAACCGTTCGGATATAATTCGCCGGCTTCTATCCAAAGGGTGGTCCTCCTTCGGCGTTTCCGCTAAGTGTTCTTGTAGTTTTTTTTCAATAGACCAACTTATTAACATACATATTGTGAACACAACTTGAAGTATTATTGAACCGCAAATAAATACGAGTAAAATAAAATAATATTTATCTCCTTTGTCTATGGAAAGGAGTGACTTGAGCTGAGATACGTTAGCCATAAGCAGAGCCACATCCATTAGTTGGTGGATAAAGTTCCTTTTTCCAACGTAGATGTTTGGTGCACCAGTACTTTCCAAGTCCTAGAAATAAATACATTAAAATGCTAAATAGATCACAATAAAATGATGAAGGTTTAGTATTATATATATATAGTATATAGTAACTGTTGATGAACATAGGTTCAATGTTTCTATAATCGTTTGGGATAACCTAAGATTCATGTACAGGAATTGCAAATCAAATCAAATGTAAGTTACTAGCGGCATGGTACATACAATTAATATAAGCGTTTGCGACTCGTAACCATCGTTATTATACGAGACAGATATGCATCTATATACCTTAAAACCAATGTCAGCCTCGTCATTCCCTGCAACTGCTACGTCCGTTTGGCTTCTGTCGACTGCATCATTCCTTGCAATGACTATATCGGCTTGGCCTCCGTTGACTGCATCACATAATATGCCTATTTCACCATACACGATGCCTTCATTTGCGTCATTGTCTATATCCGCGTGGTTATATTCCTGTGTGGCTTGCGTCAGCTCCGTCTCACTAAATGAGTTCTTGCTGTTCAGTGGCATTCTATATGACCCGGCTTTAAAAGATATTAATAAAACGAGGCATAGTTGACTATACGACTTAGTATTTACCTCTGATTAACGCAGTGGTTAGTGCGCTCACTTCTCACCAATGCAATGGTTCGATCCTCGGACCGGGAAGTATGTGAGATGGTATTGTGGTCGCCAGATCGGACAGGTGGGTTTTATCCGGGTACTCCGGTTTGTCCCCACACAAATGACCACATATACGCTTTCATCCGCGCCAACGAGAGTGATTAATATAAAGTTTAAACTCTTTTTTATTGGACTGTGACGATGTGCTATTTTAAAAACTACTAAGCTTATTTATGCTTAGTACATGGCTTATGATATATTATAATATCCCTAATATACAACAGATTTCCTTAATACTAGGAATCATTTGACGGGACACAGTGCTTCAGTTCGTATCTGCATATCGATGACAATAATAAGAAATAAGTTTTTAAAATACAAATGTATGTATGTATTTTATATACTAGAGGACATAGAAAACGCACACTTCGGATAAACGTGTTTTTACATGAAAAACAATAACTATATAAATACATAGTTTTAAACATTTTGGAATATTTTTAGTTATTCAGTTTGTGTTTTGTAATAAAGATGTGATATATCTTTGATGGAATCCTTCATATTTCGTTTTCATGTAATAATAATCATATAATGTAGGTGTGCGTTTTCTATGTCCTCTAGTATATAATGAAGGTGTGTGTTTTCTATGTCCTCTAGTATATAATGTAGGTGTGCGTTTTCTATGTCCTCTAGTATATAATGTAGGTGTGCGTTTTCTATGTCCTCTAGTATATAATGTAGGTGTGCGTTTTCTATGTCCTCTAGTATATAATGTAGGTGTGCGTTTTCTATGTCCTCTAGTATATAATGTAGGTGTGCGTTTTCTATGTCCTCTAGTATATAATGTAGGTGTGTTTTTTATGTCCTCTAGTATAGCATGTAGGTGTGCGTATTCTATGTCCTCTAGTATATTATGTAGGTGTGCGTTTTCTATGTCCTCTAGTATATAATGTAGGTGTGCGTTTTCTATGTCCTCTAGTATATAATGTAGGTGTGCGTTTTCCATGTCCTCTAGTATATAATGTAGGTGTGCGTTTTCTATGTCCTCTAGTATATAATGTAGGTGTGCGTTTTCTATGTCCTCTAGTATATAATGTAGGTGTGCGTTTTCTATGTCCTCTAGTATATAATGTAGGTGTGCGTTTTCTATGTCCTCTAGTATATAATGTAGGTGTGCGTTTTCTATGTCCTCTAGTATATAATGTAGGTGTGCGTTTTCTATGTTCTCTAGTATATAATGTAGGTGTGCGTTTTCTATGTCCTCTAGTATATATACAGTTTTGTGTGCTAGATTTTCAATATAGGAGTACAGCACTTCCGGCCATTCCCGGATTTAAGGTATGATAGTGGACTTATATTATTGCATAATGGTACATGTGTCTCGGTAAACCCTTTGTGGGGTTTTAATTAAATGAGTGTGTGCAATGTGTACAATGCGAAATGAAAGCCAGCTGGTTTACTATTCTAACATTTTATTCAAAGTTCTCCTTTCAGTCTTTCAGATGGGACTTTAAACGGAGGTCTCGTGTCGGTGCTTTACACTGTGCACGTAAAAGAACCAGCGGAGACTCTGGAATGGGTCTCTGTATCATTGCACTATCAAAAATCTAATATGACTAATATCTCCAGGAGGCGTCGTTCATATGGGCAACCGGTAGCGACGATAAATAAACGTAAAGCACACGATTTCGAAGCAAACTGTTATAACATTAGCTTAATGGCCCTCGATACTTCATTCCTTATGGAATTCATCACATACTATATTCATCGCTCAATGAAGGTCATATTCAGAAGAGATCAACTGATATCTGCAATCCACATATATATGTATACATTTATGTAACTAATAAATAATCTTGACCATAACTATGTATATGAGTGGATCCCTATATATGCGTGAATGGTAACTGTTCACCTTTCCCCTCTAAATAGTTATCTGTATTAGTATGATAAGTATAAATAAACATTAATATAGTTTAAACATATTGCATTACCCAATCTAATACACACACATTGAACAATGCATAAATTACACATATCAAAATATAGAAAAGGGATTAGAATGAAAGACACAGTCATATATATAATTAAAATATTCTCTACTATAAAAACAGACATTGAATCGAAAACAGGTCTTACCTTTGTATATGCATTACGTTAGAAAATAATAATAATAATTGCTTTCTTGTATTCACAAAACGCTTGCGTTTATTGGCAGTATTAACCTATACTATCGACATCATTGATTGTATCGTATATAAACGTTTAAAGCAGCATTACATCGTAATAAAGGATGTTTTAAGTAAAATGTAAATACTAATGAGTGTGTGTTTACAAAAATCGAAATAGTCGCTCAGAAACGATAAAATTCCAATAAATTTAAACCGTCGTATACGCGAATTTGTTTATCAACACACGAAATGTAAACACGCACAGTGCGCATGCGTGAAACAACAGAAGATGTAAAAAACAACGTATATATGTTGAACATGAAATACTATCGATCTATCTTCCTCTAATGTCGAACCCCTCGCGGGGATGTAGACATGTCCCTAAAAGACGTAGCTAACAGAGGTATGAATCAACATATCAAGTAATTTAATTAAAAAAGACAACGTGGGACAAATGGGGACGATGCATTCCGAATGTAAACAAGTACGGACGATGCGTTCTGGTTGTAAACAAGTGCGTGACCGATCGACTCGGAAAGTCCTACTTTCGGTTTCGAGTTTGTTTTATCGCAAAAAAACACTGTTTACCAAATGAACATAAGCATACAAAGTATAATGTTTGAATGTGTAGCAGCATTACTACCCATACGTAAAAATTGAATTTTTCAAATATCTTTGATTTCATACGATGTAATGCTGCTTTAAATGCGTGAGTGATGCTATTTTAAGTGATTTATATGTTGACATCATTTGTTGCTATTATCATTAGTTAACAGCAAGTGTTCTTTTATCTTGTTCTACGTTGTTCTGATATCACTACATGTACTATGCACTCGTTCATCCCTAGCAACCAAGTTATTCGTATTAAATAGGTGAACACCAGAGATAAATGGATATAAAAAGATTCATTGACCTATTTTATAAATTAGAAAATGGACCAGACACTAAATACGTTTCGTGCCAAAATATATGTGTTTGAATTGGTAGTGAATATATTTTAGGATAAAGACATACCGAAGTGTGACATCCGTGGTAAAGTGGTCCAGTGATTCAGTTGTAGAGCGTCGGCTCCTCACACACATTGCTTAGTACTGTTTACCGCCTAAGTCGACTAAGCATGTCCAGGGAAACATGTCTAGATCCCCGCAAAGGGCTTGACATTAATGGAACATACATACAATAACCAACTATATTGCTATAAATGGATTCTGTTATTGCTTTATATAAGTTTATTTAACGTCGCTACCCGGATGTCAATTTGAGCGAGGGGCAGTTTCCCTAACAACAGTACTTGGTACACCAACCTCCGTAAGAAACTGCCAGCTTTTTCCTATAAAGAGACACGGTCTGAGCTGGGCTCGCATCCGTAACCATCAGTGATAATAGGTTATAGTGGTATACAAGTCAGCTACTTTAACCACTCGACCACGGAGGTGGACAAAAAAATATTTAAAAACATATGTAAAACTAGAAAATGAACCAGACATGTACTAAATACATATTGTGCCCAAATACATACATTTAATTGACTGTACAACAACTTACCGAATAAACAACTACATGGCTCGGTATTAGAGAAGCATGGATGACATTTAGGAGCACGTGATTCGGTGGCATGTGCTTACATATTGTAAGTTGGACTTGAACAAAATAATGAGTCCTATCACGTGAAGCTCAAATATAGAGATAAGTAGTCCAGATTAAAGTTTAAACTTTATTTAATTTACAACGATTGCAACGCAAGTTTTAGCTACTTATATTAATCACTCTCGTTGGCGCGGATGAAAGCGTAAATGTGGTCATTCGTATGGGAGGAAACCGGAGTACCCGGAGACAACCGACCTGTCCGATCTGGCGACCACCGTACCATCTCACATACTTCCCGGTCCGAGGACCGAACCCGGTTTGCATTGGTGAGAAACGAGCGCGCTAATCACTGCGTAATCGGACAGATTAGTGTAATCATATTGTATTGCTAAAGTCAGTATTCATACACACGTGAATACAAGCTTGACTAGTGACAATGGTTGTTAGTACATGGTGTTTGACCATGTAGAGTATGCTGGAGAGACCCTAGTTCTGTGTGTACGGCTCCTCACTGTATGGACATAATGGTGAATTCGTTCTATGTATGTAAGCATAAAATTGCAACAACTGGCCTGGAGGTTATAAAACTGTTCTCCAATCTCAAAACTCAGTCTCAATCATCTGATTGGTTCAGCTGACAATAGAACTCAGAATCAACCAATCAGATCACTTGAGCTTGAGATCTGAGAAAAGTTTTATAACCTCGGGCCCTGGTCTTAAATACAAGAGATATACTGACATACCGTACAGTTTATTTAATATGTTACCGAACTAAGCGCTATATACAGATCGACACATATAATTAAATATGCATAAGTTATGGCACACATTGAAAAGTGATTTACAATAGTTTGCAGCGATATTTTAAGAGAATATCTATAAGTTAGTACATGCATAGTTTCCAGTTCTTTCACTTGTCATTGCAAATATAAGTGTGTTGTGTAAATTTTGACAACATGAATAAATACGTTTAATCTAAAAACCAAAGCTTCCCTGGAATAACATCTCCTGGAAGAAATAATAACATATCCTGGAAGAAATAATAACATCTCCATACGAAGCGGAAGCTGTCCTACATTACCATGTGTATAGGTAAAGCACCAGGTCCTGATACCATTAACAACAGGATTCTTAAGGAACTATCTGTCGAACTTTCCATACCACTGTCAGATCTTTTCAATCAATCACTACACACGTCTCATTTCCCAGATTCTTGGAAAGATGCTTTCGTGACGTCAATTTTTAAAACTGACAATAGGCTTTTACCAGGTAACTACCGTTCTATATCGCTCGTGTGCACTTTAGGAAAGGCTTTCGAAATAATTATCTTCAAAACAACATACACTCATATCTTTACACACAGTCTTTTAACTTCTTTTCAATCTGGATTCCTCCTGGTGACGCTAGTGTCAATAACTTTTTCGCAGAGGCAATGGATTCTGGAAAGGAGGTTCGAGCTGTATTCTGTGATAATAGTAAGGCATTCGATCGAGTATGGCATACTGGACTCTTACATAAATCTTCATACTTAACTAATCGGAAATAACGGGTGGTCATCCCTGGAGTCAAGTCCACGACATTGTCACAGCTATCAATGCTAATATACGCCTTTTTACAGATGATACAAGTCTCTATGTTGTAGTGGAAGATGCGACAACTGCAGCTGATATTCTTAACTCTGACAATCTGAACATAACTAGGTGGGCTTCCGAGTGGTTAGTAAACTTTAACCTAAAGAATACTGAATCTCTCATTCTCGCAGACCCAACCAGGCTATATTCGAGCTTGCAAGCCCACAAACCATGTCCAAAGTAAACTGTCGTGTTCATGTTAATCACATAGTAGGTGTGATTAATAAGGTCTGTCTCTCTTGATCATGATATGTGGCTTCCCTTTTCACCATTATAACTTCGTTTACAATAGCATCATCTTCACGTAACCCAACACTGACTCGGTCTACTTTGGCCAGTTTAACCAGATATTCATATATATATATATATATATATATCAGTCAACGTACAAGTAGTTCATGTAGGTCCTCCGTGGCCCGAGTGGCTACGTCTTGATTTCAACTCACTTGCCCCTTACGGGTGTCGGCTCGAATCCAAATTGGGGTATTCATCTATTTCATGTGAGGACGTTATCTAGCAGCTGGGTTGTTGATGGTCGTTGGTTCTACCTGGGTACAGATCCGTGTCTGGCATGCTGTGTGACACCCGGGGTCTTACTCCGCCATTAATATATGCATAGTCGCCATTTCACCTAAGCTGTTGGTGTGACTTTAAGTCACAAAACAAACCATAAGAGATATGAAGAGAAACAGAAATGTAATCTCATGTTTAATAATTATTATATCACAGTCTGCTTTGAACGATGAAATTGCAAATTCGTCACAAAATGCTACAAAGAGCGGATGACTGTGAGTGTGTTAATGTTGTACTCGTATGTGTAGCATGCATGCGTTTAATGGTGAAGTCACCCGAATATTTCAGTAAATGAAGCACATGTCTATGGTCGTACTTTAATGCGGCGCCGTAAAGCGTCAATGGGCAGTACGGTTCGAAGAAACTCTCTCGATGTGTGTAGTCCTTCGTATCCATGTCAACAGAGTAGTGTCGCATTAATGTAAGCATTCGTTCTGCATCACCTGCTATTGTGGCGTGCACAAATTCTAACGTCACTTCATTGTCTATTAACATTTTTACAATCTTCTCTTCGGCCTCTTTTTCTTTTGCAAATTCGATCAAACTCTTGCCATTTTTCTGAATGTTGATCCGACACCATGATTTAACAAGAACGTTCACTTTAAAAGCTTTGTTCTCTTCAATCGGAATCCAGTAACCGGGCGCAAACTTCATGTACGCTGCACGGAACTCGCATTCAACTGGACCGGAACAGGAACTAATCAAATCAAGGTCATTTTCCGTATCACAGGCGGCGCCACATTTTATGAGAGCAATCATTAATTCTAACAAATGCAGTTTGATTGACATTCTTAATGGAGTTAATCCATCATTGTTCTCAACGTCAAGATCTATATTCGCGCAGGACAGTTGGTAAACAATTGGCACATATTTAGTCTCCGTTATTGGACTCGCTTCGACCATAACTACATGCAACAAAGAGTTACCGGTCTTGCTACACACAATGTTGACATTGCAGCCATGTTTGATACGACCTAATGTATGCGACGAACTTCTCTCACAGATCGCTTTGTAAATCCCATTTTCGCAAAATTGGGAAGACAATCCAAGTTTGTCACTGGGAAAAGTTCGGACAATAAATTGGGTTGTCTCTCTGTTTTCATTGCGTATTGCTTGCACTTGTACAGCCGCCATTGATTAACGGTTAGCTGAACCTGACACGGTATGAACACTCATCATCATCTCTATACCTGAAAAATATGAAACATACATTGTGAACGTCAAATGAACCGCAAACTACTAGTTGTATGGATTTGACTATCAGAAATAACTAAGTATATGAAAAATAGAATATGCCACTGTATATACATAGCCAAGTGACATGAACAGAACAGAACATAAGTTTATATGATACCACTATCTCGAGAGATTGGAAGAGCACAGTACACTCCCGAATGTCGTGTTGTTTTTCTTGCCTGTCCCTGTTGTTAAAACATTCTCAAATCAAATAATTATTCGGATATACTTTGTAGAAAGTCTGGTGTCCACTGTGTCAAGTGCATTAGCAATGTTGAATATAATGTTCCCCAATTATTAATTATGTGCCAAAACCTGTTTTAATATTGTATAAAGACAACATATAAATATTATAATTTTGTAAATAATATCTGATATTCTTAATTTGTGTTTCGTTTATTTGCTCTGAATGGTAGTATGATATTTGTTGATATAAAATATTTCTTAAATGCATAATAGTGCTTATATTGAAGGTCAGTATATTCTTAATTAATACTTTAGTTCTCAATTAGTGACTGTTTCTCATGTTTACAATGTAATTATATTGCGTTGAGTAGTCCATGCAGGTGATATAGAAACTAAAAGTTTAAACTTTATTTATTTTACAATGATTGCGAAGCAAGTTCTAACAACTTATATTAATCACTCTCATTGGCGCGGATGAAAGCGTATATGAAAAACCCACCTGTCCGATCTGGCGACCATCGTCCAATCTCACATACTTACCGGTCCGAGTATTGAACCCGGATTACATTGGTGAGAAGCGAGCGCGCTAACAACTGCGCTAATCGGACAGCCATATACATAAACTGTGATATATATGTATCGTGTGATTGTAATATTATAATGTATGTCTATACTGTTATATGGTGTATAATATGTTGTAAATCTCTAGCATGTACATAGATGATACCTCAATAAAGATATATGCTTCAACTACTTGTTTATATGGTACTTGTTTATGGCCAACTGTTGCTGATTATGCCAATAAATTTGAAACCTGGACAGATAAATATAAATCTTTAGTGTATAATAACATTCGTGCACAATATAAAATGTACATTGTGAAGTGATAACGAGACTATGGAAGACTATGGAATAGGGCGAGATATATGGAGGGCATGACTGACTGCTCTTGGTTATATACCGAGGGTGATCTACAAAGTTGTTCGGAGGTTCATAAAATAGGTTGAAGATGGTATGAACACACTGGGGTGGTAATCCAGGGATCGCAGGTTCGATCCCCTGTCTGACCCTAATCAAATTAACAATCTTTCAGACGGGACTTTAAACAGAGGTCATAGCGTCTGTGCTTTACATCGTGCACGTAAAGGAACCAGATGAGACTCTGGAATGTGGCTCTGTCTGTATCATTGCAATATCCCCCAAACAGTATTGGCAACCGGTAGCGACGATAAATAAACATAAAGCACACACACGTGAATAATGACAACACATATTAATTCATCAACTAATTATTGTATTAACAAATGTTGCCCTATGACATACATATGTTGGATTTGAAAACAAGATTTGGAAGTACGAGTAAATTCCTGTCCATTTTGGATGGGTTTAAGATCGGCCATGGGGTTTGCAGTAGTCAGCATTTATCCTCGCATATCTAAAGGTTGCTAGCAAGGTTGGTAATAATCAGAATAAACAAGTTGTATGCCCAATGCATGGATTTCTCCAAGTTTAGTGTGGTAAACAACAACGCTAAATCAGGTTATCAGTTCCAACTAACATGTATGTTACCGGTGATATGTTCGTTATGTACTTTGCGAAAAAGAACAGCGAGTGTAAGTTTAAGATTGTATGACTCCTTTGTGTTTACAAAACATGAACATATTTACCATAATCATCTAAGATGTGGCGGGGTGATATTTCATTATTTTCATATACAGTCTACATCCGTTATGTCAACGTCGGTTATATCGAATTATCCGGTTATCTCGAAGTCGGATCAAAGTCCCGTTTCAGACACTATCATTTTACATATAACTGGATATATTTATATGGAATTTCGTTACGTCAAACTTCGGTTATGTCGAAGTATTTTTGTTCGGTCCGACGGAATTCGACATAACGAATGTAGACTGTATATGGAGTCATTCTATCGGGAATTAGTATAAACTATAAATACATATCAGTTTCATGTTTGTGAAACTGTATACTTAAAGTTTTCATTATACTAGTTTTAAAAGAAAGACATGGAGCGTTGAAGAAAGTCCTTTCAATGCTGGTTAATTGCATGGATTACTTCTACCTACACACATGACAACAAAGCCAAGTAAAAGTGTACTATATGATAGTTCAAGTTTGGAACATGGCGATGCAGATGGCGTATATGTATGTATGTTCCATTAATGTCAAACCCCTTGTGGGGACTTATACATGTTTTACTGGGCAAGTTAATCCGACCTAAGTTGTTAACCAGTACTAAGCAATGTGTGTTAGGTGCCTTGCTCAATGACACTACATACGTGGCCTGACCGAGTATCGAACCCGGGACCGATCGATTCCAAATCCGACGCTCTACCACTGGACAACGGATGCCATATATTAAGCCTTATTTGATACAAATTTATCTTAGCTCGATTGCGAAACAAGTTATGATATTAATCACTCTCGAGACCTCATTCCTGATGGAATTCATCGCCACGAGGGAGAAAGAAAAGGCATGTGGAATTTAAATGCATTGTCTACGGGCACAATCGTAACGGCTCCAGCGGGGCTCAAACTCCGGACCTTTCGCACCTGAAGCGAACGCGCTACCACTGCACTATCACGACTTCCATTAAGCCTTGCATTGTGCTGTGCTTTATGTTTATTTATCGTCGTTACCGGTTGCCCATATGAAGAGACTAGTCATAGATTTCTGGAGGATAGTGCAATGATACAGACAGAGACCCATTCCAGAGTCTCCTCTGGTTCTGTTACGTGCACGGTGTACAGCACCGACCCGAGACTTCGGATTAAAGTCCCATCTGAAAGACTGTTAATTTTAAGGGTCAGACGGGGTAACGAACCTGCGATCCCTGGCTTACCAGTCCAGCGTGTTCCAATGAACTACAGATCCGTCTGTAATTTGCATTGTGTTTCAATCTCCCCTCGATATATACTGTGGTTATGGCGTAAATGATCTATCTACTGTTGATTGGACAATAGTGCAGTTTTAAGATCATCAACCGAATCACATGATGAGTTGTGAGTTATAGTCCCTCCAGAATGTCAAACTGTTTTAATATTTAATCATTAGCGCGACACTATGATATATGATATATTAAAGAGATATATCCTGTTTGGCATAGCTTAGATAGATATATCAGAGGGATATGATTACTGCGGATATATATCATTGTAACTTAGAGGAGAGATATATCAGACATTGTAACTTAGAGGAGAGATATATCATTGTAACTTAGAGGAGAGATATATCATTGCAGCTTAGAGGAGAGATATATCATTGCAGCTTAGAGGAGAGATATACCATTGCAGCTTAGAGGAGAGATATATCATTGCAGCTTAGAGGAGAGATATATCATTGCAGCTTAGAGGAGAGATATAGCATTGTAACTTATATAAATATGTCATTGTAACTTAGAGAGATATACCATTGTAACTTAGAGAGATATGCCATTGTAACTTAGAGGAGGTATATATATCATTGTAACTTAGAGAGATATACCATTGTAACTTATATAAATATGTCATTGTAACTTAGAGAGATATACCATTGTAACTTAGAGAGATATGCCATTGTAACTTAGAGGAGGTATATATATCATTGTAACTTAGAGAGATATACCATTGTAACTTATATAAATATGTCATTGTAACTTAGAGAGATATACCATTGTAACTTAGAGAGATATGCCATTGTAACTTAGAGGAGGTATATATATCATTGTAACTTAGAGAGATATACCATTGTAACTTATATAAATATGTCATTGTAACTTAGAGAGATATACCATTGTAACTTAGAGAGATATGCCATTGTAACTTAGAGGAGGTATATATATCATTGTAACTTAGAGAGATATACCATTGTAACTTATATAAATATGTCATTGTAACTTAGAGAGATATACCATTGTAACTTAGAGAGATATGCCATTGTAACTTAGAGGAGGTATATATATCATTGTAACTTAGAGAGATATACCATTGTAACTTAGAGAGATATATTATTGTAACTTAGAGATATATATCTGTTGAAACTTAGAGAGATATATCATTGTAACTTAGAGAGATATATCATTGTAACTTAGAGAGAGATATCATTGTAACTTAGATATATATATTATTGTAACTTAGAGATATATATATGTTGTAACTTAGAGAGATATAACATTGTAACTTAGAGATATATATCATTGTAACTTAGAGAGATATATTATTGTAACTTAGAGAGATATGTTATTGTAACTTAGATGAGGTCTCTCTCTCTCTCTCACTCATGGCGATGGGTCCATCACGAATGAGGTATCTCTCTCCCTCATGGCGATGGGTCCATCACGAATGAGGTCTCTCTCTCCCTCATGGCGATGGGTCCATCACGAATGAGGTCTCTCTCTCTCTCTCTCACTCATGGCGATGGATCCATCACGAGTGAGGTCTCTCTCTCTCACTCATGGCGATGGATCCATCACGATTTAGGTCTCTCTCACTCATGGCGATGGATCCATCACGATTTAGGTCTCTCTCTCTCATGGCGATGGATCCATCACGATTGAGGTCTCTCTCTCTCACTCATGGCGATGGATCCATCACGATTGAGGTATCTCTCTCTCATTCATGGCGATGGATCCATCACGAATGAGGTCTCTCCCTCACTCATGGCGATGGATCCATCACGATTGAGGTCTCTCTCTCTCATGGCGATGGATCCATCACGATTGAGGTCACTCTCTCACTCATGGCGATGGATCCATCACGATTGAGGTCTCTCTCTCACTCATGGCGATGGATCCATCACGAATGAGGTCTCTCTCTCACTCACGGCGATGGATCCATCACGATTGAGGTCTCTCTCTCACTCATGGCGATGGATCCATCACGAATGAGGTCTCTCTCACTCATGGCGATGAATCCTTTACGATTGACGTCTCTCTCTCTCATGGCGATGGATCCATCACGATTGAGGTGTCTCTCCCATGGCGATGGATCCATCACGATTGAGGTCTCTCTCTCACTCATGGCGATTCCATCACGATTGAGGTCTCTCTCTCACTCATGGCGATTCCATCACGATTGAGGTCTCTCTCTCACTCATGGCAATGGATCAATCACGATTGAGGTGTCTCTCTCACTCATGGCGATGGATCCATCACGATTAAGGTATCTCTCTCTCTCACTCATGGCGATGGATCAATCACGATTGAGGTGTCTCTCTCACTCATGGCGATGGATCCATCACGATTGAGGTATCTCTCTCTCACTCATGGCGATGGATCGATCACGATTGAGGTATCTCTCTCTCTCACTCATGGCGATGGATCCATCACGATTGAGGTGTCTCTCTCTCACTCATGGCGATGGATCGATCACGATTGAGGTATCTATCTCTCTCTCATGGCGATGGATCCATCACGATTGAGGTCTCTCTTTCTCTCTCTCATGGCGATGGATCCATCACGATTAAGGTATCTCTCTCTCACTCATGGCGATGGATCGATCACGATTGAGGTATCTCTCTCTCACTCATGGCGATGGATCCATCACGATTGAGGTGTCACTCTCATGGCGATGGTTCCATCACGATTGAGGTATCTATCTCTCTCTCATGGCGATGGATCCATCACGATTGAGGTCTCTCTTTCTCTCTCTCATGGCGATGGATCCATCACGATTGAGGTCTCTCTCACTCTCATGGCGATGGATCCATCACGATTGAGGTGTCTCTCTCACTCATGGCGATGGATTCACCACGACTGAGGTATCTCTCTCTCTCACTCATGGTGATGGATCCATCACGATTGAGGTGTCTCTCTCACTCATGGCGATGGATCCATCACGATTGAGGTCTCTCTCTCACTGACCCATCACGATTGAGGTATCTCTCTCTCACTCATGGCGATGGATCCATCACGATTGAGGTATATCTCTCTCTCTCATGGCGATGGATCCATCACGATTGAGGTGTCTCTCTCACTCATGGCGATGGATCCATCGCGATTGAGGTCTCTCTCTCTCACTCATGGGGCTTGATCCATCACGATTGAGGTCTCTCTCTCATGGCGATGGATCCATCACGATTGAGGTATTCTCTCTCTCACTCATGGCGATGGATCGATCACGATTGAGGTATCTCTCTCTCTCACTCATGGCGATGGATCCATCACGATTGAGGTGTCTCTCTCTCACTCATGGCGATGGATCGATCACGATTGAGGTATCTATCTCTCTCTCATGGCGATGGATCCATCACGATTGAGGTCTCTCTTTCTCTCTCTCATGGCGATGGATCCATCACGATTAAGGTATCTCTCTCTCACTCATGGCGATGGATCGATCACGATTGAGGTATCTCTCTCTCACTCATGGCGATGGATCCATCACGATTGAGGTCTCTCTTTCTCTCTCTCATGGCGATGGATCCATCACGATTGAGGTCTCTCTCACTCTCATGGCGATGGATTCACCACGACTGAGGTATCTCTCTCTCTCTCACTCATGGTGATGGATCCATCACGATTGAGGTGTCTCTCTCACTCATGGCGATGGATCCATCACGATTGAGGTCTCTCTCTCACTGACCCATCACGATTGAGGTATCTCTCTCTCACTCATGGCGATGGATCCATCACGATTGAGGTATATCTCTCTCTCTCATGGCGATGGATCCATCACGATTGAGGTGTCTCTCTCACTCATGGCGATGGATCCATCGCGATTGAGGTCTCTCTCTCTCACTCATGGGGCTTGATCCATCACGATTGAGGTCTCTCTCATGGCGATGGATCCATCACGATTGAGGTATCTCTCTCTCACTCATGGGGCTTGATCCATCACGATTGAGGTCTCTCTCTCATGGCGATGGATCCATCGCGATTGAGGTCTCTCTCTCACACTCATGGGGCTTGATCCATCGCGATTGAGGTATCTCTCTCTCTCACTCATGGGGCTTGATCCATCACGATTGAGGTCTCTCTCATGGCGATGGATCCATCACGATTGAGGTCTCTCTCTCTCTCATGGCGATGGATCCATCACGATTGAGGTCTCTCTCTCTCATGGCGATGGATCCATCACGATTGAGGTCTCTCTCTCATGGCGATGGATCCATCGCGATTGAGGTCTCTCTCTCACTCATGGGGCTTGATCCATCGCGATTGAGGTATCTCTCTCACTCATGGGGCTTGATCCATCACGATTGAGGTCTCTCTCTCTCATGGCGATGGATCCATCGTGATTGAGGTCTCTCTCTCTCTCTCTCTCACTCATGGGACTTGATCCATCACGATTGAGGTATCTCTCTCTCATGGCGATGGATCCATCACGATTGAGGTCTCTCTCTCTCTCATGGCGATGGATCCATCACGATTGAGGTCTCTCTCTCTCATGGCGATGGATCCATCACGATTGAGGTATCTCTCATGGCGATGGATCCATCACGATTGAGGTCTCTCTCTCTCTCATGGCGATGGATCCATCGCGATTGAGGTATCTCTCTCTCATGGCGATGGATCCATCGCGATTGAGGTATCTCTCTCACTCATGGGGCTTGATCCATCACGATTGAGGTATCTCTTCTCTCTCTCTCTCTCTCTCTCATGGCGATGGATCCATCGCGATTGAGGTATCTCTCTCTCACTCATGGGGCTTGATCCATCACGATTGAGGTCTCTCTCTCATGGCGATGGATCCATCGCGATTGAGGTATCTCTCTCTCTCACTCATGGGGCTTGGATCCATCGCGATTGAGGTATATCTCTCTCTCTCATTCATGGGGCTTGATCCATCACGATTGAGGTCTCTCTCTCTCTCATGGCGATGGATGCATCGCGATTGAGGTATCTCTCTCTCTCATGGCGATGGATCCATCGCGATTGAGGTATCTCTCTCTCACTCATGGGGCTTGATCCATCGCGACTGAGGTATCTCTCTCTCATCGCGACTGAGGTATCTCTCTCTCTCACTCATGGGGCTTGATCCATCACGATTGAGGTCTCTCTCTCTCACTCATGGGGCTTGATCCATCGCGATTGAGGTCTCTCTCTCTCTCTCACTCATGGGGCTTGATCCATCACGATTGAGGTCTCTCTCTCTCACTCATGGGGCTTGATCCATCGCGAGTGAGGTATCTCTCTCTCACTCATGGGGCTTGATCCATCACGACTGAGATCTCTCTCTCTCTCACTCATGGCGATGGACTCATCACGACTGAGGTCTCCAGAACAAGTCATCTAACATTGCAAGAAGCTAGCTGCGCACTCGAGCTAACAAATAAATGTGTGTAAACAAATCATCCGAACTTTCAAGAACAGTTTTAAATCAATATCATCTGCAATATAGTTTCCATAAGAGCGGAACTTGAAAAATGGCAATAATTGAATCAATTAAGCAATTAACAATCGATCTGTCTCACGTTCTCATGCTATAAACATAATTATAGTGCAGTACTGTTTGATAAATAATTCTAACGTTCGCCATAAGCATTGCCCTAAGAATTCTTAGGATATTAATATGTTAACAATGAACAGTGCAACTATCAGTTGTTGCCGGGTGCAGCTAGCTACCTGTGTTACAGATATACATCCATGCACATGCATCCAATTTGAATAATTAAGTTGAAGATTTGTTATCGAACATTGGTTTATACAAATTTATTTTAGCTCGATTGCGAATCATGGTTCTTACAACTTATATTAATCACTCTCGAGACCTCATTCTTGATGGCATCCATCGCCACGAGGGAGAAGAAGAGGCAACGTGGAATTTAAATGCCTTGCCTAAGGGTACAATCGTAACGGCTCCAGCGGGGAAGCCAGACCTTTCGCACCTTATCGAACATTAATACACCGTAGGCTACATGCCATTGTTTACTAACTGATTCTAATATAGAAGTCTTACCCATCAGACCAGACATATAAATGTCGCTTCATGGAAGTCGTGATAGCGCAGTAGTAGCGCGTTCGATTCAGGTGCGACAGATCCGGAGTTCGAGCTCCGCTGGGGTCGTTACGAGTGTGCCCTTAGGCAAGGCATTTAAATTCCAAGTTGCCTCTTCTCTCTCCCTCATGGTCATGGATTCCATCAGGAATGAGGTCTCGAGAGAGATTAATATCAGTGGCAAGAACTTGTTTCGCAATCAAACTCAAATACATATGTATATAAACACATGTCCCTTCAATGTGCTCTATTGTGCTGAGCCTGATGCTGGTGCACGTGCTTATAACGTTCTTGAGGTGGCTGAATAATATCTACAGACGGATCTGTAGTCCAGTGGTAAAACGCTGGACTGGTAATCCAGGGATCGCGGGTTCGATCCCCCGTCTGACCCTAATAAAAATTAAACCGAGGTCTCGTGTCGGTACTGTACATTGTGCACGTAAAAGAACCAGAGGAGATTCTGGAATTGGTCTCTGTCTGTATCATTGCAATATCCTCCACAATCTAAAATGACTAATCTCATCAGGAGGCGTCGCTCATATGGGCAACCGGTAGCGACGATAAATAAACGTAAAAACACACACTGAATAATATCTATACTGAACTATGAACTATTTCTTGTGTATTTGGCAATTAAAAGCAAGAGCAAAATATTAAACACACAGTTGGTGTTACTAACCCCACCCAACATAGTTTGAACGTGGAAAGTGGAAGTCGTGATAGCGCAGTGGATGCGTGTTCGCTTCAGGTGCGAAAGGTCCGGAGTTCGAAACCCACTGGAGCCGTTACGATTGTGCCCTTAGGCAAGGCATTTAAATTCCACATTGCCTCTTCTCTCTCCTTCGTGGCGATGGATTCCAACATGAATGAGGTTTCGAGAGTGATTAATATAAGTTTCGCAATCGAGCTAAAAATAAATTTGTATAAACTAACATAGTTTGAATATTATGATTTCGGATATGTGTGTTTGTTTATCAGTGTTTTTAACGTCGTAACAACAGGTTCTGTCTCATCCAGCTGTGATGTGTAGAGGAATATCCCGGGTGTGCCTCCACTCCAACAAGCACTATGTCTGGCCACCGACCTTCCGGAAGGCAGCTGGACAGCTTCCTCAATAGATATAATTCGACACATCCAGGATTCGGACCTACAACGGCGAGAGTCAAGTGATTTGAAATCAATGACCGTAACCACTCAGAAACAGAGGCCGCCCATTTTCAGAAATACTTGCACAGAAGAACTACCTGTACAGAAGTTAATTAATAGCTACGCCAATACGATCGCTATGAGTGTATCTTATGTCATACAGACATTAACTAAGCACATTCGGAAATTAAGTCTGGGCTAAATCAGCAAAGGGTCGGCTCAGGGAGTTTGATAAAAAGGAGCAGTCATGTCAAAGTATAGTTGCTTTCAACAGACATTTTAAGATCATGCACGATATATATCAATACCAGATACGATGGATATCAATACCAGATACGATGGATATCAATACCAGATGCGATGGATATCAATACCAGATACGATGGATATCAATACCATATACGATAGATATCAATACCATATACGATGGATATCAATATCATGTACGATGTATATCAATACCATGTACGATGGATATCAATACCATATACGATGGATATCAATATAATATACGATGGATATCAATACCATGCACGATGGATATCAATACCATGTACGATGGATATCAATACCATGTACGATGGATATCAATACCATGTACGATAGCTATCAATACCATATACGATGGATATCAATACGATATACGATAGCTATCAATACCATGTACGATAGATATCAATATCATATACGATGGATATCAATAACATGCACGATGGATATCAATACCATATACGATGGATATCAATACCATGTACGATGGATATCAATACCATGCACGATGTATATCAATACCATATACGATGGATATCAATACCATATACGATGGATATCAATACCATATACGATGTATATCAATACCATGCACGATGGATATCAATACCATGCACGATGGATATCAATATAATATACGATGGATATCAATACCATGTACGATGGATATCAATATAATATACGATGGATATCAATACCATGTACGATGAACATTAATGAGTGTGTTTAATGCTGGAATGGATACTAAGATGTGTACGATGGATATTAAGATCATGTACGATACATGTTAAGATCATGTACGGTGATAAATTGATGTATGATATACCTGAAGATCATGTACGGTGAATATTATGATCACAAACGAATGATATTAAATGATAATGCACGGTTGATAGTAAGATAATTTCCGATGGAAATCACTTACTTGGGAACCGATAGCAACAATACAACATCTATATATACAGTAGCTATACGATAGCTTTATTGATCACTTGTTTATTTATATGTAATTATATGTATATATTATGACTATGTACTTATGTATACGTCATGAATAAACTTATGTTCTGTTCTGTTCTGTTCTATAGTTACCTTATACCCTCCTCTTTCCTACATCCTAAGTATCTATTGATATCCAGTTTAGTACCATCACTAACATACTATTATACAGAATGGTTAAATAACACTATATTCGTGCATAATAAAATAATACCTTTCACACTAAGCATCATATAAACATATACCTTTCTTGCAACAAATTTATATTGATTTTGTAATTTACTCAACGGGACGAAAGGAGATAAAAGAAAAGCGTATGAATATTTGATCAACTATTGCCTGTGTACGTCTCTGTGTGGTAAGCTATGTTTATATGCTAAACACACTCCAGCATTCCCCTTCGCTCAATGTTCACAATGTATGATATTCTCTCCAGAAAGCATGACATTTACTCCAGACATTTACTCCAACCATTTACGCTAGAAAGTATGACATTGACTCCAGAAAGCATGACATTTACTCCAGAAAGCGTGACATTTACTCCAGAAAGAATGACATTTACTCCAGAAAGCGTGACATTTACTCCAGAAAGTATGACATTTACTCCAGAAAGCGTGACATTTACTCCAGAAAGTATGACATTTACTCCAGAAAGCGTGACATTTACTCCAGAAAGTATGACATTGACTCCAGAAAGTATGACATTTACTCCAGAAAGTATGACATTTACTCCAGAAAGTATGACATTTACTCCAGAAAGTATTACATTGACTCCAGAAAGTATGACATTGACTCCAGAAAGTATGACATTTACTCCAGAAAGCGTGACATTTACTCCAGAAAGTATGACATTGACTCCAGAAAGTATGACATTTACTCCAGAAAGTATGACATTGACTCCAGAAAGTATGACAATTATCTCCAGAAAGTATGACATTTACTCCAGAAAGCGTGACATTTACTCCAGAAAGTATGACATTGACTCCAGAAAGTATGACATTTACTCCAGAAAGTATGACATTGACTCCAGAAAGTATGACATTTATTCCAGAAAGTATGACATTGACTCCAGAAAGTATGACATTTACTCCAGAAAGTATGACATTTACTCCAGAAAGTATGACATTGAAAGTATGACATTGACTCCAGAAAGTATGACATTTACTCCAGAAAGTATGACATTTACTCCAGAAAGTATGACATTTACTCCAGAAAGTATGACATTTACTCCAGAAAGCGTGACATTCCCTTAAGAAAGATTGACATTCCAAAGTGCAACAGTCTCTCCAGAAAGTGTGACATTCTCTGCATAAGGTGTCACCCCCCCCCCAAAGAATGACATTCTCTCCACAAAGTATCACAGTCTTTCCAGAAAATGTGACCGTCTCTCCAGAAAATGTGGCATTCTCTACAGAATGTATGACATTCCCGCCAGGAAGCATGACATTCCCTCCAAAACGTATGACATTCCTTCCAGAAAGTATGACATTCTCTACAGAAAGTGTGACATTCCAGCCAGGATGCGTGACATTCCCTCCAGAACGTACGACATTCCTTCAAGAAAGTATGACATTCTCTACAGAAAGTGTGACATTCCCGCCAGGAAGCGTGACATTCCCTCCAGAACGTACGACATTCCTTCCAGAAAGTATGACACTCTCTACAGAAAGTGTGACATTCCAGCCAGGAAGCGTGACATTCCCTCCAGAACGTATGACATTCCTTCCAGAAAGTATGACATTCTCTATAGAAAGTGTGACATTCCCGCCAGGAAGCGTGACATTCCCTCCAGAACGTACGACATTCCTTCCAGAAAGTATGACATTCTCTACAGAAAGTGTGACATTCCAGCCAGGAAGCGTGACATTCCCTCCAGAACGTACGACATTCCTTCCAGAAAGTATGACATTCCCGACAGGAAGCGTGACATTCCCTCCAGAACGTAACACATTCCTTCCAGAAAATATGACATTCCCGACAGGAGGCGTGACATTCCCTCCAGAACGTAAGACATTCCTTCCAGAAAGTATGACATTCTCTGTAGAAAGTGTGACATTCCCGCCAGGAAGCGTGACATTCCCTCCAGAACGTATGACATTCCTTCCAGAAAGAATAACATTCTCTATAGAAAGTGTGACATTCCCACAATGAAGCGTGACATTTCCTCCAGAACGTATGACATTCCTTCCAGAAAGTATGACATTCTCTATAGAAAGTGTGACATTCCCGCCAGGAAGCGTGACATTCCCTCCAGAAAGTATGACATTCCCTCCAGAACGTATGACATTCCTTCCAGAAAGTTTGCCATTCTTTACTGGCAATAGACAACTAAACAATCGATTGTAAATGTGCAGCTGGTCTTCGGTTATTCAATCGACGCTCGCGCAGCGTTGTATCTTATGTTTTCACAGTACGTACAATGTTGTTGTAGCGGGGGTGCATATGATGCAGTGGTTAGCCGGAATAAACACGTTCAACTTTCTTTCTTTTGGTCATTCATGTGGGAGGAAACCGGAGTACCCGGAGAAAACCCACCTATCCGGTTCGAGGATCGAACCCGGTTGTATTGGTGAGAAACGAGCGCGCTAACCACTGTGCTAATCGGACAGCACTTTCAACTCTAAACAACACGATACTATGAGCTATGCATAACTATTATTATTTTATTACGTACACATTATTTCCATACCTTTAAATAAGGCTAGTCCAAATACAATAAAAGCGTTAAAAGTAAATGTACCGAACCTGTATAATTATTCCTAACATTCCATTGCCAGTGATCCAGTCATTTACGTTAATACAAACTTTATTGAAAAGATTGTTGAAACTTTAATATATTCCTGTTGATACTTGAACGATTTCCAACATTGAGGTGATCGGTTGTTATCCGGTTACGTCAAATAGAAGAAATACTAAATACTGTAAGAAAACAAACGGAAAACAAATCGACAGTATTACTTACCTTTACTTTAACGGGTGTTCAGGTTTTTATTTGGTAAATCGGCAAATACAACTGCTTTTGTCTAGTTAACAAATAAACAGTGAATAGGACAAACACAAAATATACAATGATCATATATATATATATATATATATATATATATATATATTATATATTACAGTCAAACATGTGTTAGTGGTCACCTCCATTATCATATTACAGTCAAACATGTGTTAGTGGTCACCTCCATTATCATATTACAGTCAAGCCTGTGTTAGTGGTCACCTCCATTATCATATTACAGTCAAACCTGTGTTAGTGGTCACCTCCATTATCATATTACAGTCAAACATGTGTTAGTGGTCACCTCCATTATCATATTACAGTCAAACATGTGTTAGTGGTCACCTCCATTATCATATTACAGTCAAGCCTGTGTTAGTGGTCACCTCCATTATCATATTACAGTCAAACCTGTGTTAGTGGTCACCTCCATTATCATATTACAGTCAAACATGTGTTAGTGGTCACCTCCATTATCATATTACAGTCAAACATGTGTTAGTGGTCACCTCCATTATCATATTACAGTCAAGCCTGTGTTAGTGGTCACCTCCATTATCATATTACAGTCAAACCTGTGTTAGTGGTCACCTCCATTATCATATTACAGTCAAACATGTGTTAGTGGTCACCTCCATTATCACATTACAGTCAAACATGTGTTAGTGGTCACCTCTATTAAACAGCCAACCTGTATTAAGCAGCCAGTTTCTAGATTCCCAATATGTTGATTTAGTATACATTTGACCTCTATTAAGCAGCCAACCTGTATTAAGCAGCCAGTTTCCAGATTCCCAATATGTTGTTTTATTATACATTTGACCTCTATTAAGCAGCCACCTGTTCTAAACCAGCCACTTTCTGCGATTCCCTTGGCTGGCTGCTTAGACAGGTTTGACTGTATACGCTTATGCATAGACCTACATAAATACTGTACATAGACGGATACGTAGTCCAGTGGTTAACGCGATGGACTGGGAATCCATGGATCGCAGGTTCGATCCACCGTCTGACCCTAATAAAATTAACAGTCTTTCAGTTGGGACTTTAAACCGATATATATCTCGTGTCGGTGCTTTACACTGTGTATGTAAAAGAACCAGGAATATCTGCCAATAATCTAAAAATGACTAATCTCTCCAGGAGGCGTCGCTCTTATGGGCAACCGGTAGCGACGATAAATAAACCTAAAAAACAAAGCTTTATGAGCGTCAAGCTCTTGATGATTGGTCAGCACTTTATGTGATTAGTCAGCACGTTATGATTGGTCAGCACTTTGTGATTGGTCAGCACTTTATGATTGGTCAGCACTTTATGATTGGTCAGCACTTTATAATTGGTCAGCACTTTATGATTGGTCAGCACGTTATGTGATTGGTCAGCACTTTATGATTGGTCAGCACTTTATGATCGGTCAGCACTTTATAATTGGTCAGCACTTTATGATCGGTCAGCACTTTATAATTGGTCAGCTCTTTATGATTGGTCAGCACTTTATGATTGGTCAGCACGTTATGTGATTGGTCAGCACTTTATGATTGGTCAGCACTTTATGATCGGTCAGCACTTTATAATTGGTCAGCACTTTATGATCGGTCAGCACTTTATAATTGGTCAGCTCTTTATGATTGGTCAGCACTTTATGATTGGTCAGCACGTTATGTGATTGGTCAGCACTTTATGATTGGTCAGCACTTTATGATCGGTCAGCACTTTATAATTGGTCAGCACTTTATGATCGGTCAGCACTTTATAATTGGTCAGCTCTTTATGATTGGTCAGCACTTTATGATTGGTCAGCACGTTATGTGATTGGTCAGCACTTTATGATTGGTCAGCACTTTATGATCGGTCAGCACTTTATAATTGGTCAGCACTTTATGATCGGTCAGCACTTTATAATTGGTCAGCCTTTATGATCGGTCAGCACTTTATAATTGGTCAGCTCTTTTGATCGGCTAGCTCTTTATGATTGGCCAGCACTTATGATTAGTCAGCACTTTATGATTGGTCAGCACTTTATGATTGATCAGCACTTTATGATTGATCAGCACTTTATGACAAGTCATCTCTTTATGATTGGTCAGCACTTTATGATTGTCCAGCACTTTATGACCGGTCATCTCTTTATGATTGTCCAGCACTTTATGATCGGCCAGCTCTTTATTGTATTTCCTTCGGCCTATTACTTTCTTCATGCAATAAAGCTATGCATTGATGACTTTGTACATACATACTTGGAATATTATTTAGTAGTGTGTAAGGTAATTATTTATTCAGCTGTATGTCTCCCCTTGGTATTTAACTGTGAATACTTATGGAGTCATTATTTATACAATGGCAGCCATCTCTTACAGTTCTTATATACATGTAATATCCACGGACATTGATATCCACTGTACATATTCATATTGTCCGGATATCTATTCTCTGGCGGCTAACATTACGATGTCATACTTACTTTGTTGCTACCGTGTATGGTCTATGCTCAACACTTGAGCGGAATAATGGACACGCCGAATTGGATGTAATCCATGGATATCAGGTTCGACCCCCACCTCCGAGCTGCACCGCGTTCGATCCTCACCTCCGAGCTGCACCGTGTTCGACCCTCACCTCCGAGCTGCACCGCGTTCGACCCTCACCTCCGAACTGCACCGTGTTCGGCCCCCACCTTCGAGCTGCACCGTGTTCGACCACCACCTTCGAGCTGTACCGTGTTCGACCCCCACCTCCGAGCGGCACCGCGTTCGACCCCCACCTCCGAGCTGCACAGTGTTCGACCCCCACCTCCGAGATGCACAGTGTTCGACCCCCACCTCCGAGCTGCACAGTGTTCGACCCCCACCTCCGAGCTGCACAGTGTTCGACCCCCACCTCCGAGCTGCACAGTGTTCGACCCCCACCTCCGAGCTGCACAGTGTTCAACCCCCACCTCCGAGCTGCACAGTGTTCGACCCCCACCTCCGAGCTGCACAGTGTTCGACCCCCCACCTCCGAGCTGCACAGTGTTCGACCCCCACCTCCGAGCTGCACAGTGTTCGACCCCCACCTCCGAGCTGCACAGTGTTCGACCCCCACCTCCGAGCTGCACAGTGTTCGACCCCCACCTCCGAGCTGCACAGTGTTCGACCCCCACCTCCGAGCTGCACCGTGTTCGACCACCACCTCAGAGCTGCACAGTGTTCGACCCCCACCTCCGAGCTGCACAGTGTTCGACCCCCACCTCCGAGCTGCACAGTGTTCGACCCCCACCTCCGAGCTGCACAGTGTTCGACCCCCACCTCCGAGCTGTACCGTGTTATATTAATCACTCTCGTTGGCGCGGATGAAAGCGTATAATGTGGTCATTCGTGTGGGAGGAAACCGGAGTACCCGGAGAAAACCCAACTGTCCGATCTGGCGACCATCGTACCATCTCACATACTTCCCTGTCCTAGGATCGAACCCGGGTCGCTTGACTTGACACCCGTTGTGGAAGAAGATGCCTCCTCCGGTGTTCGCCTTTTATCGCATTATCAGGACTAATCTCATATCTGGTAACAACTACAAAACACTTCATTGTTTACATCCCATTCAACGTATACGATTCAGGTTCTTTGACATTTTTGTCGTGTTATGTTGTTTGTTTGTTTGTTTGTCTGTTTGTTTGTTTGTTTGTTTCTTTGTTTCTTTGTTTCTTTGTTTCTTTGTTTCTTTGTTTCTTTGTTTGTTTGACAAATGGCCGTTAGCATGTTTAACATGAACATCAATGATCTAACACAATGCCTCATCTCGTGTTCAACATGAACATCAATGATCTAACACAATGCCTCATCTCTTGTTCAGCATGAACATTAATGATCTAACACAATGCCTCATCTCTAGTTCAACATGAACATCAATGATCTAACACAATGCCTCATCTCTTGTTCAACATGAACACCAATGATCTAACACAATGCCTCATCTCTTGTTCAACATGAACATTAATGATCTAACACAATGCCTCATCTCTAGTTCAACATGAACATCAATGATCTAACACAATGCCTCATCTCTTGTTCATCATGAACATCAATGATCTAACACAATGCCTCATCTCTTGTTCAGCATGAACATCAATGATCTAACACAATGCCTCATCTCTTGTTCAACATGAACATCAATGATCTAACACAATGCCTCATCTCGTGTTCAACATGAACATCAATGATCTAACACAATGCCTCATCTCTTGTTCAACATGAACATTAATGATCTAACACAATGCCTCATCTCTAGTTCAACATGAACATCAATGATCTAACACAATGCCTCATCTCTTGTTCAACATGAACACCAATGATCTAACACAATGCCTCATCTCTTGTTCAACATGAACATTAATGATCTAACACAATGCCTCATCTCTAGTTCAACATGAACATCAATGATCTAACACAATGCCTCATCTCTTGTTCATCATGAACATCAATGATCTAACACAATGCCTCATCTCTTGTTCAGCATGAACATCAATGATCTAACACAATGCCTCATCTCTTGTTCAACATGAACATCAATGATCTAACACAATGCCTCATCTCTAGTTCAACATGAACATCAATGATCTAACACAATGCCTCATCTCTTGTTCAGCATGAACATCAATGATCTAACACAATGCCTCATCTCTTGTTCAACATGAACATCAATGATCTAACACAATGCCTCATCTCTTTTCAACATGAACATCAATGATCTAACACAATGCCTCATCTCTAGTTCAACATTAACATCAATGATCTAACACAATGCCTCATCTCTTGTTCATCATGAACAGCAATGATCTAACACAATGCCTCATCTCTTGTTCAACATGAACATCAATGATCTAACACAATGCCTCATCTCTAGTTCAACATGAAGCCAAATACGCACACTTTTGAAACTTGAGACCTTAATGGGACCAGGATAGAAAATCAATTACTTGCGGGATATATTCTTTATTTATCCTCCAGTATTGAAGAGCATACAATTCACATAGTACAAGAACAATTACAACAGTGAAATATATTACAATGTTATAAGGAAATTAAGTAACAGAAATAAACGTTTATATACATATTCTATATATAATCGCAACAGGCGATGTGTAGTACCATATAATAACACACACGTATACATATATACACACACCAAGCATATGTATATATACATAATACACGCATACACACACATGTATATATATATACATACATATACATACATACGTATACATACACACATGCGTATACATATATTATACCAATACAAACATATACATATCACTGTAATATTGTATTACTCGCTTATACTACATGTATAAAGCATACCGAAAATAAATTCAATTGTTACAGTATCTCTTACATTACTGCAAGTGTTACCCCCTTACCGAAACGAAACTATAAGAGAGGTATGTGCAGAGTAGCGTAGATAGGGATGCCGGTACATATACTTGCTTTAGTACTGTCTCATAACCAATTCATGTAATAGGCAGATTGTAAAAACACTTTAAAGCTCGCTACTCTCTGATCGTCTGTCAATTGAAATGCTGTAAAGCCACGGAACATTTCAATGAGTTGCAGATCTGGTGAGAGTGAGCAGAGACTTTTAAAGGTACTGGTACCTAGAGACTTTTAAAGGTACTGGTACCTAGAGACTTTTAAAGGTACTGGTACCTAGAGACTTAGAGAGTTTCATCCAGAGTGTGGTTCTCCATTTGTCATTAAATGGGCAAAACAACAGTATATGTCTGCTAATCTCGTCTGTGACCAAGTGACATTTCATACACTGTATATCGTATTTATGAGAGAAAAACCTACACATTAGGATAAAGACGGATGTACAATGTGGCTGTATGTATGTGTATTCTCTACAGAAATTCCATAGGTTACAAGTTTCATATTCTGACTGGACTAGGGAGAAAGTATTTAAACTTGCATCACAAAGTAACCTACTATTCCAGTCGAATACTACCTGGTTTTTTACTGCCAGTTTAACGTTATATTTCCATACACCTACGCTTGGGAATATACCATCGTGTAAGTAATCTAAGAAAAACTGTGTCAGATTATATTTTCCTAGAATTCTATCTATATCGGGGATAAAACCTTTTGCAATTTTGGGAGATGTCATGAATGATGTGGTTCTATGCACAAACACGTCTTTGATTTTAAACTTGGTATCTAATCGACAGAGTTGACCAAATAGTAGAAGTTTCCGTTTATCTATCAGCTGGACTATAGGATATATACCGAGACAGCTTAATGCTATATCCGTTCTAGTAGATGTAGGGATAGATTGAATACGTTTGATACATTGTCTATGCAGTTTTCGCAAGGGGAGTAACTGGGTATCGGTGACACCGTTCCACAATTCGCTCCCATATAATGCTTTTGGTAGTACAATGGATTCGTATATTATTTTACAAGTTGCAGGATGCAGGCCGTTTCTATAAATACCACAGTCTACAATGCTGAAGAAGGATTTACGCAACCGATCACAACTTGTAGCTATATTTTCACTTAAATCTAGGTCTTTATTACATTGGACGCCTAGATGGAGGTAACCGCTGGTTTCATGAAAGGTTTCATCACCCAGTTTCCAGTATCTCTCTGTACTCATGGTGTCATTGAATACAATAGTATTGATTTGGTAGCGTTGTAGAGATACCGTTCACGTTTAGAGTTCATATAACACAAGTTGATTAACGTATCTAGACCATGCTTAGTGTTCGATAATACAACCATGTCATCGGCGGAGGTAGGGCATCCACAACTCAAGTCTCCAATCCTGAAGCAATATGGGCTTCTTTCTACTTCATTCATTAGTTCGTTTATGAAGACGAGGTAGAGGAACGGACTCATACATTGACCTTGGCGGGTTCCCTGTAGGATAGGGAACCACTCAGACATGTAACCATTGGACTTAACGCAACTTAAGCAGTTATCAAAAAATGACATGATAGCTTTGAAAAGCATAACATGGATACCAGTGTTGTATAGTTTGACAAGCAACGATGCAATCCAAGTCCTGTCGAAGGCTTGTCTAGCGTCCAGGAAGCAAGCATAAATGGGAGAATGGTGTTCCATACCATAATGTACACATTCTCTTAACATGAATGACGTCATTAGGCAGTTTACTTTCTTCTGAAAACCACCCTGAGATGCATTGAATGTTACTTTTTTGTCCTGTTCAATAAAACTTAATAGGACCTTCTCATATAGTTTGAGAATGACTGAGCACAATGAAATCGCTCTGTAGCTATTTGGATCAGTTTTCTTTTTGTTACCGCCCTTATATAATGTTACTATAATACCGTTTTTCATTTCAGACGGTGTATATGAATATGTAATCATGTAATTAAACAGTTGGGTTATGACTTTTATTAATAGTGAACCACCATATATGACATTTTCGTAGCATATATGGTCATTTCCACTGGCCTTTCCTTTTTTACAAGATCGAAGTGCTGTCTGTACCATTTCAACACTAACAACATGTTTACTAGTGGTTTGTGGAGAAACTATGGACTTAATAGTTAATAATTTGGTTTCCACAGAATGTTTATGTTCTTCGCTAAAACTTGGGTCGGCCGAAGGAGAATACAAGTCACAGAAGTACTTTCCCCATTCATAATTTATATCCTGGGGGTTATTATAGGTGGTGCCACCAAAGCACATTTCAAATCCCTTGTTGTCTATTGTTTTGTTTCTACGTTTATTTATTAACCGCCAAAATTCGTTGTTGTCACATTCAGCGGCCGTGTCAACTTGTGTGTCTTGCTCATTTAAGTATGTCAACACTGCCAATCGATGAGCAGAGCGGAATTTTCTCTTATAAATCTTATATTGTTTAAAATACACGGAATCGTCATTCGTTGGCCTGTGGTGTTTTATCCATTCAGTGCGTTTTATGACCATTTCTTTATGTAAACGTGTGAGAAGATCATTCCAATAGGGTTTGATGTATGATTTAAATTTAACCTTTGGTATGAACAATTGAGTTGCAAGGTTTACAATGACAACGATTCCTGAGTATAAATCGTCTATATCCGAGGTGTGTCTGACAGGGAAATCGAGTGCGCAAGACAAAACATCGCTGCATTCTAAAAAGTGCATATATTGGTCAACATGTTCTTGTTTAACATTGTGCCAATTGATAATATTTGGGGAAATGACACGAGTCTTAGGACCATGACTCGTCTGTATAGACAAAGAACAAATGATTGGACGATGGGTTGAAACATTTAGTGCGCTATCTTCTAGGATTTGACAGTCCACTATGGTGCTTAAGATGATTAATTTTATAGATAAAGTTCTAAATATATCATCTAATAGTGTGAGTATTTGTGAACCCTACACAACATAATAGGGAGCAGATCTCATGTGTGTGTTTTACGTTTATTTATCGTCGCTACCGGTTGCCCATATTAGCGACGCCTCCTGAAGAGATTAGTGATTTTAGATTTTTGGAGGATAGTGCAATGATACAGACAGAGACCCATTCCAGAGTCTCCTCTGGTTCTTGTACGTGCATGGTGTACAGCACCGACACGAGACCTCGGTTTAAAGTCCCATCTGAAAGACTGTGAATTTTATTAGGGTCAGACGGGGGTCGAACCTGCGATCCCTGGGTTACCAGTCCAGCGGGTTACCACTGGACTACAGAGCCGTCTGTAAGAGCAGATCTCCGCTTGAGAACAATACTTATGTAGGCATACACGGCCCTAGCAGGACAAACGGATGCTGGCCCTATCTAGTGGGTTCTGTGTGTGGATTTCTATACGGCCCTAGCAGGACAATAGATGTCAATCAAACGGATGCTGGCCCTATCTAGGGGGTTCTGTGTGTGGATTTCTATACGTCTCTAGCAGGACACTAGATGTCAATCAAACGGATGCTGGCCCTATCTAGTGGGTTCTGTGTGTGGATTTCTATACGGCCCTAGCAGGACAATAGATGTCAATCAAACGGATGCTGGCCCTATCTAGGGGGTTCTGTGTGTGGATTTCTATACGTCTCTAGCAGGACACTAGATGTCAATCAAACGGATGCTGGCCCTATCTAGTGGGTTCTGTGTGGGGATTTCTATACGGCCCTAGCAGGACACTAGATGTCAATCAAACGGATGCTGGCTCTATCTAGTGGGTTCTGTGTGTGGATTTCTATACGGCTCTAGCAGGACACTAGATGTCAATCAAACGGATGCTGGCCCTATCTAGTGGGTTCTGTGTGGGGATTTCTATACGGCCCTAGCAGGACACTAGATGTCAATCAAACGGATGCTGGCCCTATCTAGTGGGTTCTGTGTGTGGATTTCTATACGGCTCTAGCAGGACACTAGATGTCAATCAAACGGATGCTGGCCCTATCTAGTGGGTTCTGTGTGTGGATTTCTATGTTGAGCTAATTGATGTATTTTTTATTTAACCATATTTTATTGCAAATCAATAGTACATATGTCCTATATATAAAGATACAATACATAGCATGACAATACAATTGGTTTGGGCCACCTGTTTTAACAACATTAGTGGGTGTGTTTTACGTTTAGTTATCGTCGCGACGCCTCCTGAAGAGATTAGTGATTTTAGATTTTGGAGGATAGTGCAATGATACAGACAGAGACCCATTCCAGAGTCTCCTCTGGTTCTTTTACGTGTACGGTGTAAAGCACCGACACGAGACCTCGGTTTAACCTCCCATCTGAAAGACTGTTAATTTTATTAGGGTCAGACGGGGGATCGAACCTGCGATCCCTGGATTACCAGTCCAGCGTTTTACCACTGGGCTACAGATCCGTCCGTAACAACATTAGACAACGGCCAGCACCAGCTAAATGATTAAACTATGGTTGTACTAAATGAATCTATTGCGAGCATCATTCACGATATGGCCAAAGCTGTTTGAAATGTCTTTAATGAATAAGCTCATATTGAGCGGCAGTCACGAATTTATGTTTACGTTACCGTCGCTACCGGTTGCCCATATGAGCGACGGGAAGTTTACTGGGCAGGCTCCAGCGGTTAACCAGCACGGGTAAAACTGTGGATCATCATGCACGGGTATAGCTGTGGATCAGCATGCATGGGTAAAGCTGTGGATCATCATGCACGGGTAAAGCTGTGGATCATCATGCACGGGTAAAGCTGTGGATCATCATGCACGGGTAAAGCTGTGGATCACCATGCACGGGTAAAGCTGTGGATCATCATGCACGGGTATAGCTGTGGATCATCATGCACGGGTATAGCTGTGGATCAGCATGCACGGGTAAAGCTGTGGATCATCATGCACAGGTAAGGCAATGGGTCATCATGCACGGGTAAAGCTGTGGATCATCATGCACAGGTAAGGCAATGGGTCATCATGCACGGGTAAAGCTGTGGATCATCATGCACAGGTAAGGCAATGGGTCATCATGCACGGGTAAAGCTGCGGATCATCATGCACGGGTATAGCTGCGGATCATCATGCACGGGTAAAGCTGTGGATCATCATGCACGGGTAAAGCTGTGGATCATCATGCACGGGTAAGGCTGTGGATCATCATGCACGGGTATAGCTGTGGATCATCATGCACGGGTATAGCTGTGGATCATCATGCACGGGTATAGCTGTGGATCATCATGCACGGGTATAGCTGTGGATCATCATGCACGGGTAAAGCAGTGGATCATCAAGCACTGGTAAAACATTGGATCATCATGCACGGGTAAAGCTGTGGATCCAATTCACAACAGATAAGGAAATGGTTCCTGGAAGAATTAACATTACTAAGAACACAAGAATGCACAACTCTACTGTTCAGTATCGTACAATTCCGGATGTCAGATTAGCACAGTGGTTAACACACTTGTCTCTAACCAATGCAATCCTTATTTGATTCTAGTCATTGGGTCTCTGTGGCTGAGTGCTTAAACTTTGTTGACTTCAATTCACCGCTGTAGGTTTGAATCCCACTTGGATGTTAAATTCATATGACGATATCCGACTGGCTTGCAAAAGGCCGATGGTTCTACCTGGATGCATATCTGCTCTTGTTGAAAGCACTGGGATCTACCTCCACATGTAAGAGCTGATGTCTGCTCTTGTTGAAAGGGGCACTGAGATCTACCACCACATGTAAGAGCTGATGTCTGCTCTTGTTGAAATACTGTTGAAAGGGGCACTGGGATCTACCTCCACATGTAAGAGCTGATGCCTGCTCTTGTTGAAATACTGTTGAAAGAGGCACTGGGATCTACCTCCACATGTAAGAGCTGATGCCTGCTCTTGTTGAAATACTGTTGAAAGGGGCACTGGGATCTACCTCCACATGTAAGAGCTGATGCCTGCTCTTGTTGAAATACTGTTGAAAGGGGCACTGGGATCTACCTCCACATGTAAGAGCTGATGCCTGCTCTTGTTGAAATACTGTTGAAAGAGGCACTGGGATCTACCTCCACATGTAAGAGCTGATGCCTGCTCTTGTTGAAATACTGTTGAAAGGGGCACTGGGATCTACCTCCACATGTAAGAGCTGATGCCTGCTCTTGTTGAAATACTGTTGAAAGGGGCACTGGGATCTACCTCCACATGTAAGAGCTGATGCCTGCTCTTGTTGAAATACTGTTGATAGGGACATTGGGATCTACCTCCACAAGTAAGAGCTGATGCCTGCTCTTGTTGAAATACTGTTGATAGGGGCATTGGGATCTACCTCCACAAGTAAGAGCTGATGCCTGCTCTTGTTGAAATACTGTTGATAGGGGCATTGGGATCTACCTCCACAAGTAAGAGCTGATGCCTGCTCTTGTTGAAATACTGTTGATAGGGACATTGGGATCTACCTCCACAAGTAAGAGCTGATGCCTGCTCTTGTTGAAATACTGTTGATAGGGACATTGGGATCTACCTCCACAAGTAAGAGCTGATACCTGCTCTTGTTGAAATACTGTTGATAGGGACACTGGGATCTACCTCCACATGTAAGAGCTGGAGAGTCACCACATGATCTAAGCTCCCAGTGCGCCTCAAACGCAAACATCCAATGAGAGACATCGGTCAGTTACTGCCCCTGAATACTCCATAAAAATAGATAGGTCCTATTAAGGGTTTTACTCTGTTTTTATCGTTGTTTCCTTTGCATAGTTCCCGTGGGACGTCATCATTCCTACTGTGGCTGCCATTTTGATTGGCAAAGTTGATCAGATATTATTTATATATAATATAAAGTAGCGTAATTGTGTTTCGTTCATAAAATATTTTCCTCTGTTTTTATCGTTGTTTCCTTTTCACAACATGCTAGCAATTTTATACCACTATCGCTTCTTAGGAGTATGAACTTAATATATCTCGTCAGGTCTCCTACAGTATATACAATGGGTACTTATTTGTAAAAGAATGTTATCAGTTAATGATTACGATTTTGATAAAATCACATTTATCATACCGCAACATCTGGTTAGGGAACAACAGTAAAAACAAAGGATTCTAATGAGATGTCTCTCATTGGAAGAATGCGAGATGGTACGGCGATCGTCAGATCAAAATCGGTGGATTTTCGCAAGGTACCCGATTTATTCCATCACGCGGGGTAACACAATTTGAAGCATTCACAAATTCAGACCAATAAAACGATTTTCAGCAATGGTATATGATAGCTTATAACAGAAAAAAGTTCCGTTATTTTTTTGAAAATGCGATGTTCGGTATGGATTTTATTTACAGGTAAGCAATTTACCTGCCATAATTGAACCATGACTTATGTCCCTTTACTCGTGACGTCACACCCGAACCGCCATTTTAAATTGTATTCCAATTCTGGCTATGTCAATTAAGCTTAATCTGCTGATATACACAATTCACTATAGAACCACATGGTGAATATAAAACAAATTCGTTGAATTGGTATCCCCTGCAGAATATGATCTGTTATTAATTGTATGAAATGGCAAGATTAATGTATTGGCTCCGGATTGGGATGAATAGTTTTATAAAATTTATATATATTGTATATATATTATTAATAAACTGAAGACAAAGCCAAGTAATAGATTTCTCCAAACGGGAGCATGTACATCAATACACAGGACTCGTGATGAAATAAAAATAATAGATTAATACTAGTGTTCATGTCATGTGCATGAAAAATAGACTAGAGTGTTTTCTTTCTAAATTTGAAAAACACCTTTAAGTTCAACCTCGTCCTAACACGGGGACCGCTAAACTTATATTGTGCATAAAGACATATTTAGATTTTTAAAATAAATAAAAGAATCCATATAAATCTAGTATAAATGTATATTATTAAGATATGTTGTATTTAATTATCAAATCAAGGGCAATAACTCTGGTCGGATCGGCGGGGGGGGGGGTAACACGCAATAGTGAAATGGTTTTTAATTTAAATTGTATGGCATTACGTTTAATTGGTGATCATTGGTGTGAAAACTGCAAACTTTTTCATATAAAGAGACATGGTCTGAGCTGGGTCAACCTTTTTTTACGCTCGCCCCTATGGTTCGCCGGAGGCGAGGGTAAATAAGCTCAATCATCAACTTTTTTTTAGAAATTGTGATACTAGCAGTCAGTTTGAACAGTAATATGACAGGGTTGATTCTAGAGGGCGATGTGGGCGAAATAGTCACCCTGTGACCCTGACTTCGCCCTCTGCAGAGAAGTGGTCTACCTAAATGCAAACATATTTTTTTTACAATTTTCATACAGAATTGTGTCTAGTATAGTAAGACATACATATAAAAGCACTCCTTCTATACAAATGAATATGATTGTAGTTAATCCACAACTTCATGTTACTATGGTTTGTTTCATGTTGCTATGGTTTGTTTCATGTTGCTATGGTTTGTTTCATGTTGTTATGGTTTGTTTCATGTTGTTATGGTTTGTTTCATGTTGTTATGGTGTGTTTCATGTTGTTATGGTTTGTTTCATGTTGCTATGGTTGGTTTCATGTTGCTATGGTTGGTTTCATGTTGGTATGGTTGGTTTCATGTTGGTATGGTTTCTTTCATGTTGCTATGGTTTCTTTCATGTTGGTATGGTTTCTTTCATGTTGCTATGGTTGGTTTCATGTTGGTGTGGTTTCTTTCATGTTGCTATGGTTGGTTTCATGTTGCTATGGTTGGTTTCATGTTGGTATGGTTTCTTTCATGTTGCTATGGTTTCTGTCATGTTGCTATGGTTGGTTTCATGTTGCTATGGTTGGTTTCATGTTGGTATGGTTGGTTTCATGTTGCTATGGTTGGTTTCATGTTGCTATGGTTGGTTTCATGTTGGTATGGTTTCTTTCATGTTGCTATGGTTTCTTTCATGTTGGTATGGTTTCTTTCATGTTGCTATGGTTGGTTTCATGTTGGTATGGTTTCTTTCATGTTGCTATGGTTGGTTTCATGTTGCTATGGTTGGTTTCATGTTGGTATGGTTTCTTTCATGTTGCTATGGTTTCTGTCATGTTGCTATGGTTGGTTTCATGTTGGTATGGTTGGTTTCATGTTGGTATGGTTGGTTTCATGTTGCTATGGTTTCTTTCATGTTGGTATGGTTGGTTTCATGTTGGTATGGTTTGTTTCATGTTGCTATGGTTTGTTTCATGTTGGTATGGTTGCTTTCATGTTGCTATGGTTTGCTTCATGTTGGTATGGTTGGTTTCATGTTGGTATGGTTGGTTTCATGTTGCTATGGTTGGTTTCATGTTGGTATGGTTGGTTTCATGTTGCTATGGTTTCTTTCATGTTGGTATGGTTTCATTCATGTTGCTATGGTTGGTTTCATGTTGGTATGGTTGGTTTCATGTTGGTATGGTTTCTTTCATGTTGCTATGGTTGGTTTCATGTTGGTATGGTTTCTTTCATGTTGCTATGGTTGGTTTCATGTTGCTATGGTTGGTTTCATGTTGGTATGGTTGGTTTCATGTTGGTATGGTTTCTTTCATGTTGCTATGGTTTCTTTCATGTTGCTATGGTTGGTTTCATGTTGGTATGGTTGGTTTCATGTTGGTATGGTTTCGTTCATGTTGCTATGGTTTCTTTCATGTTGGTATGGTTGGTTTCATGTTGGTATGGTTTCTTTCATGTTGCTATGGTTTCTTTCATGTTGGTATGGTTGGTTTCGTGTTGGTATGGTTTCTTTCATGTTGCTATGGTTGGTTTCATGTTGGTATGGTTTCTTTCATGTTGCTATGGTTGGTTTCATGTTGGTATGGTTGGTTTCATGTTGGTATGGTTGGTTTCATGTTGCTATGGTTGGTTTCATGTTGGTATGGTTGGTTTCATGTTGGTATGGTTGGTTTCATGTTGCTATGGTTGGTTTCATGTTGCTATGGTTTCTTTCATGTTGCTATGGTTTCTTTCATGTTGGTATGGTTTGGTTCATGTTGTTATGGTTTCTTTCATGTTGCTATGGTTTCTTTCATGTTGCTATGGTTTCTTTCATGTTGCTATGGTTTCTTTCATGTTGCTATGGTTTCTTTCATGTTGCTATGGTTTCTTTCATGTATGTATGGGTATATCAATCTAAATAAATAATTGACAAAGAGAGCATATTGTCTATACATTTACTTGTCAGGAAAACCTACATCTACAAATGCAATAAACACATAAACCTACGACAGTAAAGTCAGTAACAGATACAAGTACATGACCAAATAAATAACATATTACTACCCATAAACATGTGCTGGGGTACACAAAACAACAATCACATTTCAATAAAGGTAGATTTGTAAAATGAGAAATGTATATTATCAAAAAATATAGCGATATAGTGTGTACTAAAATATGTTAAATATTTATTTCAAAATGTATATTAATGTAAAATAAATATTTGTATAATATGTCCATTCAAAATAATACAAGGACTAACAGATATTTTAGGCACGTGTTTTACATACATGTATTTGTGATATCTAACAGATATTTTAGGCACGTGTTTTACATACATGTATTTGTGATATCTAACAGATATTTTAGGCACGTGTTTTACATACATGTATTTGTGATATCTAACAGATATTTTAGGCACGTGTTTTACATACATGTATTTGTGATATCTAACAGATATTTTAGGCACGTGTTTTACATACATGTATTTGTGATATCTAACAGATATTTTAGGCACGTGTTTTACATACATGTATTTGTGATATCTAACAGATATTTTAGGCACGTGTTTTACATACATGTATTTGTGATATCTAACAGATATTTTAGGCACGTGTTCTATACATACATGTATTTGTGATATCTAACAGATATTTTAGGCACGTGTTCTATACATACATGTATTTGTGATATCTAACAGATATTAGGCACGTGTTCTATACATACATGTATTTGTGATATCTAACAGATATTTTAGGCACGTGTTCTATACATACATGTATTTGTGATATCTAACAGATATTTTAGGCACGTGTTCTATACATACATGTATTTGTGATATCTAACAGATATTTTAGGCACGTGTTCTATACATACATGTATTTGTGATATCTAACAGATATTTTAGGCACGTGTTCTATACATACATGTATTTGTGATATCTAACAGATATTTTAGGCACGTGTTCTATACATACATGTATTTGTGATATCTAACAGATATTTTAGGCACGTGTTCTATACATACATGTATTTGTGATATCTAACAGATATTTTAGGCACGTGTTTTACATACATGTATTTGTGATATCTAACAGATATTTTAGGCACGTGTTCTATACATACATGTATTTGTGATATCTAACAGATATTTTAGGCACGTGTTCTATACATACATGTATTTGTGATATCTAACAGATATTTTAGGCACGTGTTCTATACATACATGTATTTGTGATATCTAACAGATATTTTAGGCACGTGTTCTATACATACATGTATTTGTGATATCTAACAGATATTTTAGGCACGTGTTCTATACATACATGTATTTGTGATATCTAACAGATATTTTAGGAATGTGTTCTATACATACATGTATTTGTGATATCTAACAGATATTTTAGGCACGTGTTCTATACATACATGTATTTGTGATATCTAACAGATATTTTAGGCACGTGTTCTATACATACATGTATTTGTGATATCTAACAGATATTTTAGGCACGTGTTTTACATACATGTATTTGTGATATCTAACAGATATTTTAGGCACGTGTTCTATACATACATGTATTTGTGATATCTAACAGATATTTTAGGCACGTGTTTTACATACATGTATTTGTGATATCTAACAGATATTTTAGGCACGTGTTTTACATACATGTATTTGTGATATCTAACAGATATTTTAGGAATGTGTTCTATACATACATGTATTTGTGATATCTAACAGATATTTTAGGAATGTGTTCTATACATACATGTATTTGTGATATCTAACAGATATTTTAGGCACGTGTTCTATACATACATGTATTTGTGATATCTAACAGATATTTTAGGCACGTGTTCTATACATACATGTATTTGTGATATCTAACAGATATTTTAGGCACGTGTTTTACATACATGTATTTGTGATATCTAACAGATATTTTAGGCACGTGTTTTACATACATGTATTTGTGATATCTAACAGATATTTTAGGCACGTGTTTTACATACATGTATTTGTGATATCTAACAGATATTTTAGGCACGTGTTCTATACATACATGTATTTGTGATATCTAACAGATATTTTAGGCATGTGTTCTATACATACATGTATTTGTGATATCTAACAGATATTTTAGGCACGTGTTCTATACATACATGTATTTGTGATATCTAACAGATATTTTAGGCACGTGTTCTATACATACATGTATTTGTGATATCTAACAGATATTTTAGGCACGTGTTTTACATACATGTATTTGTGATATCTAACAGATATTTTAGGCACGTGTTTTACATACATGTATTTGTGATATCTAACAGATATTTTAGGCACGTGTTTTACATACATGTATTTGTGATATCTAACAGATATTTTAGGCACGTGTTTTACATACATGTATTTGTGATATCTAACAGATATTTTAGGCACGTGTTTTACATACATGTATTTGTGATATCTAACAGATATTTTAGGCACGTGTTTTACATACATGTATTTGTGATATCTAACAGATATTTTAGGCACGTGTTTTACATACATGTATTTGTGATATCTAACAGATATTTTAGGCACGTGTTTTACATACATGTATTTGTGATATCTAACAGATATTTTAGGCACGTGTTTTACATACATGTATTTGTGATATCTAACAGATATTTTAGGCACGTGTTTTACATACATGTATTTGTGATATCTAACAGATATTTTAGGCACGTGTTTTACATACATGTATTTGTGATATCTAACAGATATTTTAGGCACGTGTTTTACATACATGTATTTGTGATATCTAACAGATATTTTAGGCACGTGTTTTACATACATGTATTTGTGATATCTAACAGATATTTTAGGCACGTGTTTTACATACATGTATTTGTGATATCTAACAGATATTTTAGGCACGTGTTATACATACATGTATTTGTGATATCTAACAGATATTTTAGGCACGTGTTATACATACATGTATTTGTGATATCTAACAGATATTTTAGGAATGTGTTCTATACATACATGTATTTGTGATATCTAACAGATATTTTAGGCACGTGTTTTACATACATGTATTTGTGATATCTAACAGCTATGTAGGCACATGTTTTATACATATGTTTGTGATATCCAACAGATGCTGTAGAACATGTTTGTGTACAAGTCATGTATTTGTGACACAGCAATTGAACATGTAATAAATTTGGTGCATGCTGCTGTTCTCCTAAACATGTCTGCAATACAGAGTTATATATGTAAGTATCTGCAATACAGAGTTATATATGTAAGTATCTGCAATACAGAGTTATATATGTAAGTATTGTGGTTTTCTGCAATACAGAGTTATATATGTAAGTATCTGCAATACAGAGTTATATATGTAAGTATCTGCAATACAGAGTTATATATGTAAGTATCTGCAATACAGAGTTATATATGTAAGATAAACTGTCATACATCATTCAGGAATACGCTGTTGTTGTGTTGGACTTTATGGTACACACCACCACAGCAACTGTTGTCTATATGGTGCCAACCAGGCCAAATTATTCAAACATTAAACTAACTAACATAGAAGTCGTGATAGCGTAGTGGATGCGCGTTTGCTTCGGGTGTGAAAGGTCCGGAGTTTGAACCCCGCACGAGGCGCAGTTATGACTGTGCCCTTAGGCAAAGCATTTAAATTCCACGTTGCCTCTTCTTTCTCCCTCATGGCGATGGATTCCATCAGGAATGAGGTCTCGAGAGTGATTAATATAAGCTATAAGAACTTGTTTCGCAATCAAGCTAAAATAAATTTCTATAAACTATAAATAACATAGAAATAGTTAACAGCAAAATGTTACAATTATTTGTAAGCAACACAATCAGGTTATGTCTTCTTGCTGGTAGCCAAATCTTGAAAACAAAACAGCTGGACGGATATAATATAAAAATGGTCTTTAATATAAATAATGATGCAGAAAGCCAGCAATCTTCCAAGATATATCATGGCAATCATACACTGAGACAGTAAAGCCCTCCAAAATGTTAGAAAGTCAAAACTAGAAATAAAACAATGAAAATAAGCGAATACAATCAAACCTGTGTAAGCAGTTTCACTACATAGCAACCAATCAGTATTAAGAATCCATCATCCAGATTCCATAACTGACATTTTATTATAAATTTAACCCCTTTTAAGCAGCCCCTTTCTGTTGTTCCATTGACAGGCTGCTCAATACAGGTTTAACATACAAGTCCTCTTACAGCAGTTAACAACTAGTAATACAACTAAACTGCTTTAAGACTAGTAGTACAACTAAACTGCTTTAAGACTAATAGTACAACTAAACTGCTTTAAGACTAGTAGTACAACTAAACTGCTTTAACAACAACTAGAAAGTGGAATGCAAAATGTGGGTGGTTCCATCTTATGAGAATATCTAATCACGCGTTCGCTTCAGGTGCGAAAGGCCCAGAGTTCGAGTTTCCGCTGGAGCCGTTACGATTGTGCCCTTAGGCAAGGCATTTAAATTCCACATTGCCTCTTCTCTCTCCCTCATGGCGCTGGATTACATCAGGAATGAGGTCTCGAGAGCGATTAATATAAGTTGTAATAACTTGTTTCGCAATCTAGCTAAAATAAATGTGTATAAACTAAGACTAGTAGTACAACTAAACTGCTTTAAAAACAACTAGAAAGTGGAATGCAAAATGTGGGTGGTTCCATCCTACCAGGATATCTAATCACGGTAATGCATAAATATGAGTCTAAATATACATGTACATAAATAACAACAAATCAGTAAGCAATTATATATCACAGTTCATTGAAACAAACGGAAAATGATAACATAAACATGCTACGATTACAGTCATACAGACTGTTTACATGGGGTAAAATAAACGCAAGAGTGTGTTATAATGTGTTACCATTCATCACCTTATACAAATATAGGATATAAGGACAAACGTTTTGTACAGGGTTTTTTTTATCAGCAATTAGATTACATAATATTTAATATGTTTATATATATAATAGATATATATATCAGCAATTAAAGTCAATACCAAGCAGTACCACATTGAATATTATTTAGTCTAAATTGATTTTGACCAACTTTTCCGAGACTGTGTTTGATACATTGCAGGGCTCATTCTAGGTCAGAATTTTTGGGAGAAGTGAGAAAGCGCGTGATCGCTTCCTTAAATGGTGTTCTTTAATGTACTTCTGCAAAATAGGGTTAAAATGCACAGTACAACCATTAAATACAACATTTGAATAGAAGGAGTGCTTTATAATGAATGGGCCAGTGTATCTTACTAGACAAATTTTGTTTGTAAATTGTAAAATCCAAATTTTTTTTAGGGAAAAGTGGGGCCCCCAGAGGGCGAAGTCAGGGTCCCTAGGGCGACAATTTCGCCCACATCGCCCTCTAGAATGATCCCTGACATTGACAAGCTAGATAACATAATATTTAATGTGGTACTGCTTGTTATTGACTTTAATTGCTGATATTAAAAACACCTGTGCACCACTTTTGTCCTAACGTATATATACCATTGTAATAGTCTTTAATGATTTACCTTGTATAATTAAAATGTATGAACATATTCATGTATCACTATTCTAATCAATAACCTCCAAGCAAGAGGTTGCGAGTTCAAGCCCCTTCAGAACCACAGTGGTGGTGTCCTTAGGCAACACCCTTAAATCCATTGTCTCCCCTCTCCCTCATGGCGATGGATTCCATCAGTAGTGAAACGTCGATAGCGGTATATAGTTGATACTTGGTTGCCCATATGAGCGACGCCTCCTGAAGATATTAGTCATTTTAGATTTTGGAGGATAGTGCAATGATACAGACAGAGACCCATTCCAGAGTCTCCTCTGGTTCTTTTACGTGCATGGTGTAAATCATTGACACGATACCTCGGTTTAACGTCCCATCTGAAAGACTGTTAATTTTATTAGGGTCAGACGGGGATCGAACCTGCGATCCCTGGATTACCAGGTCCAGCGTGTTACCACTGGACTACAGATCCGTCTGTAATCGTTCCCGTTACACGCCTGTATATATACCGCAGCTTCCAAAACATTGTAGTTACCGACGAATACGTATTCCAGTTGTTCAGATGAAAGAGAATCTGGAATGGGTCTCTGTCTGTATCATTGCACTATCCTCCAAAATCTAAAATACTTAATCTCTTCAGGAGGCGTTGCTCATATGGTCAACCGGTAGCAACGATAAATAAACGTAAAAATACACATTGTAGTTAGTCATATGTAGTGAAACTGGGTACTTGCCAAAGTACGCGGGTGGCTTAATATCACAAACCTTTATAGCTGCGAAATCGTTCAAAACAATAAAAATGCGAAACATAGTATCTGCGAAAGGTTCTAGGTTTACAGTATATAGAATATGAAGATGGGTGTATTTTTTGGTGCCTTATGGGTAAAATATCATGTCCCTGTGGAGTAACTGAGCAGCCATGCTTACTGCTGTGATTACACATATGTTCAGGTGACTACACATGATGGATATGTTCAAGAATGCTCACGCATGTTCTCATACAACTACACGGCATATCCAAGTGAGAACATATCTACTAAATGGACACATACATATGCACTGTTGAGATTTATTACACAATTTAGTCCCTAAAGTACACAGTCCACGCCATAACTACCTTGTTGTATGCCACGAATACTCCCTTGCTGGGTTTGCTGTAAAACAAGTAAACACAATAACAGTAACATATAGCATAAAGCATAACAGTAACATATAGCATAAAGCATAACAGTAACATATAGCATAAAGCATAACAGTAACATATAGCATAAAGCATAACAGTAACATATAGCATAAAGCATAACAGTAACATATAGCATAAAGCATAACAGTAACATATAGCATAAAGCATAACAGTAACATATAGCATAAAGCATAACAGTAACATATAGCATAAAGCATACCAGTAACATATAGCATAAAGCATACCAGTAACATATAGCATAAAGCATACCAGTAACATATAGCATAAAGCATAACAGTAACATATAGCATAAAGCATAACAGTAACATATAGCATAAAGCATAACAGTAACATATAGCATAAAGCATAACAGTAACATATAGCATAAAGCATAACAGTAACATATAGCATAAAGCATAACAGTAACATATAGCATAAAGCATAACAGTAACATATAGCATAAAGCATAACAGTAACATATAGCATAAAGCATACCAGTAACATATAGCATAAAGCATAACAGTAACATATAGCATAAAGCATAACAGTAACATATAGCATAAAGCATAACAGTAACATATAGCATAAAGCATAACAGTAACATATAGCATAAAGCATAACAGTAACATATAGCATAAAGCATAACAGTAACATATAGCATAAAGCATAACAGTAACATATAGCATAAAGCATAACAGTAACATATAGCATAAAGCATAACAGTAACATATAGCATAAAGCATAACAGTAACATATAGCATAAAGCATAACAGTAACATATAGCATAAAGCATAACAGTAACATATAGCATAGAGCATAACAGTAACATATAGCATAAAGCATAACAGTAACATATAGCATAAAGCATAACAGTAACATATAGCATAAAGCATAACAGTAACATATAGCATAAAACAAAACACATGTACATAACTCATTCATTGTAAATTTAAAATATTTTAAAACATTTTACAAACATTTTAAAATTATTTTCTTACAAGACTGTCAATAAAACATAATTTATTGTTAGTACATACACATCACTACATGTGTAATGTATGTGATGTATAGGGTAACTACGTGTGTAATGTATGTGACATATAGGATAACTACATGTGTAATGTATGTGATGTATAATGTAACTACATGTGTAATGTATGTGATGTATAATGTAACTACGTGTGTAATGTATGTGATGTATAGGGTAACTACATGTGTAATGTATGTGATGTATAGGGTAACTACATGTGTAATGTATGTGAGGTATAGGGTAACTACGTGTGTAATGTATGTGATGTATAGGATAACTACATGTGTAATGTATGTGATGTATAGGGTAACTACATGTGTAATGTATGTGATGTATAGGGTAACTACATGTGTAATGTATGTGATGTATAGGGTAACTACGTGTGTAATGTATGTGATGTATAGGGTAACTACATGTGTAATGTATGTGATGTATAGGGTAACTACATGTGTAATGTATGTGAGGTATAGGGTAACTACGTGTGTAATGTATGTGATGTATAGGATAACTACATGTGTAATGTATGTGATGTATAGGGTAACTACATGTGTAATGTATGTGATGTATAGGGTAACTACATGTGTAATGTATGTGATGTATAGGGTAACTACGTGTGTAATGTATGTGATGTATAGGGTAACTACATGTGTAATGTATGTGATGTATAGGGTAACTACATGTGTAATGTATGTGAGGTATAGGGTAACTACGTGTGTAATGTATGTGATGTATAGGATAACTACGTGTGTAATGTATGTGAGGTATAGGGTAACTACATGTGTAATGTATGTGATGTATAGGGTAACTACGTGTGTAATGTATGTGATGTATAGGGTAACTACATGTGTAATGTATGTGATGTATAGGATAACTACATGTGTAATGTATGTGATGTATAGGGTAACTACATGTGTAATGTATGTGATGTATAGGGTAACTACATGTGTAATGTATGTGATGTATAGGGTAACTACATGTGTAATGTATGTGATGTATAGGGTAACTACATGTGTAATGTATGTGATGTATAATGTAACTACATGTGTAATGTATGTGATGTATAGGGTAACTACGTGTGTAATGTATGTGATGTATAGGGTAACTACATGTGTAATGTATGTGATGTATAGGGTAACTACGTGTGTAATGTATGTGACGGAAATGTTTAATCATAGGCATACTAATACATTCAACTTGTACTTTATAGTCAGAGAGTGTATATATCTGTACAGGAGACCAGCTATATATGACTGTATATGTCTGTACAGGAGACCAGCTATATATGACTGTATATGTCCGTACAGGAGACCAGCTATATATGACTGTATATGTCTGTACAGGAGACCAGCTATATACAACTGCATATGTCTGTACAGGAGACCGGCTATATATGACTGTATATGTCTGTACAGGAGACTGGCTATATATGACTGTATATACCTGTACAGGAGACCAGCTATATATGACTGTATATACCTGTACAGGAGACCAGCTATATATGACTGCATATGTCTGTACAGGAGACCGGCTATATATGACTGTATATGTCTGTACAGGAGACCAGCTATATATGACTGTATATGTCTGTACAGGAGACTGGCTATATATGACTGTATATGTCTGTACATGAGACCAGCTATATATGACTGTATATACCTGTGCTGGAGACCAGCTATATATGACTATATATCTGTACAGGAGACCGGCTATATATGACTGTATATGTCTGTACAGGAGACTGGCTATATATGACTGTATATACCTGTACAGGAGACCAGCTATATATGACTGTATATACCTGTACAGGAGACCAGCTATATATGACTGCATATGTCTGTACAGGAGACCGGCTATATATGACTGTATATGTCTGTACAGGAGACCAGCTATATATGACTGTATATGTCTGTACAGGAGACTGGCTATATATGACTGTATATGTCTGTACATGAGACCAGCTATATATGACTGTATATACCTGTGCTGGAGACCAGCTATATATGACTATATATCTGTACAGGAGACCGGCTATATATGACTGTATATACCTGTACAGGAGACTGGCTATATATGACTGTATATACCTGTACAGGAGACCGGCTATATTATTGACTGTATATGTCTGTACAGGAGACTGGCTATATATGGTTGTATATGTCTGTACAGGAGACCGGCTATATATGACTGTATATACCTGTACAGGAGACTGGCTATATATGACTGTATATACCTGTACAGGAGACCGGCTATATTATTGACTGTATATGTCTGTACAGGAGACTGGCTATATATGGTTGTATATGTCTGTACAGGAGACCAGCTATATATGACTGTATATGTCTGTACAGGAGACTGGCTATATATGACTGTATATGTCTGTACAGGAGACCAGCTATATATGACTGTATATGTCTGTACAGGAGACTGGCTATATATGACTGTATATGTCTGTACAGGAGACCAGCTATATATGACTGTATATGTCTGTACAGGAGACCAGCTATATATGACTGTATATACCTGTACAGGAGACCAGCTATATATGACTGTATATGTCTGTACAGGAGACCAGCTATATACAACTGTATATGTCTGTACAGGAGACCGGCTATATATGACTGTATATGTCTGTACAGGAGACTGGCTATATACGACTGTATATGTCTGTACAGGAGACCGGCTATATATGACTGTATATGTCTGTACAGGAGACCAGCTATATATGACTGTATATACCTGTACAGGAGACCGGCTATATATGACTGTATATACCTGTACAGGAGACCGGCTATATATGACTGTATATACCTGTACAGGAGACCGGCTATATTATTGACTGTATATGTCTGTACAGGAGACTGGCTATATATGGTTGTATATGTCTGTACAGGAGACCAGCTATATATGACTGTATATGTCTGTACAGGAGACTGGCTATATATGACTGTATATGTCTGTACAGGAGACCAGCTATATATGACTGTATATGTCTGTACAGGAGACCGGCTATATATGACTGTATATACCTGTACAGGAGACCGGCTATATATGACTGTATATGTCTGTACAGGAGACCAGCTATATATGGTTGTATATGTCTGTACAGGAGACCGGCTATATATGGTTGTATATGTCTGTACAGGAGACCAGCTATATATGGTTGTATATGTCTGTACAGGAGACCGACTATATATACGACTGTATATGTCTGTACAGGAGACCGGCTATATATGACTGTATATATCTGTACAGGAGACCAGCTATATATGGTTGTATATATCTGTACAGGAGACCGGCTATATATGACTGTATATATCTATACAGGAGACTGGCTATATATGACTGTATATGTCTGTACAGGAGACCAGCTATATATGACTGTATATGTATGTACAGGAGACCAGCTATATACGACTGTATATGTCTGTACAGGAGACTGGCTATATATGACTGTATATGTCTGTACAGGAGACCAGCTATATATGACTGTATATGTCTGTACAGGAGACCAGCTATATATGACTGTATATGTCTGTACAGGAGACCAGCTATATACGACTGTATATGTCTGTACAGGAGACTGGCTATATATGACTGTATATGTCTGTACAGGAGACCAGCTATATATGACTGTATATGTCTGTACAGGAGACCAGCTATATACGACTGTATATGTCTGTACAGGAGACCGGCTATATATGACTGTATATGTCTGTACAGGAGACCAGCTATATATGACTGTATATGTCTGTACAGGAGACCGGCTATATATGACTGTATATGTCTGTACAGGAGACTGGCTATATATGACTGTATATGTCTGTACAGGAGACCAGCTATATATGACTGTATATGTCTGTACAGGAGACTGGCTATATATGACTGTATATGTCTGTACAGGAGACCAGCTATATATGACTGTATATACCTGTGCTGGAGACCAGCTATATATGACTATATATCTGTACAAGAGACCGGCTATATATGACTGTATATGTCTGTACAGGAGACTGGCTATATATGACTGTATATACCTGTACAGGAGACCATTTATATATGACTGTATATACCTGTACAGGAGACCAGCTATATATGACTGTATATGTCTGTACAGGAGACCAGCTATATACAACTGTATATGTCTGTACAGGAGACCAGCTATATATGACTGTATATGTCTGTACAGGAGACTGGCTATATATGACTGTATATGTCTGTACAGGAGACCAGCTATATATGACTGTATATGTCTGTACAGGAGACTGGCTATATATGACTGTATATGTCTGTACAGGAGACCAGCTATATATGACTGTATATGTCTGTACAGGAGACCAGCTATATATGACTGTATATACCTGTACAGGAGACCAGCTATATATGACTGTATATGTCTGTACAGGAGACCAGCTATATACAACTGTATATGTCTGTACAGGAGACCGGCTATATATGACTGTATATGTCTGTACAGGAGACTGGCTATATACGACTGTATATGTCTGTACAGGAGACCGGCTATATATGACTGTATATGTCTGTACAGGAGACCAGCTATATATGACTGTATATACCTGTACAGGAGACCGGCTATATATGACTGTATATACCTGTACAGGAGACCGGCTATATATGACTGTATATACCTGTACAGGAGACCGGCTATATTATTGACTGTATATGTCTGTACAGGAGACTGGCTATATATGGTTGTATATGTCTGTACAGGAGACCAGCTATATATGACTGTATATGTCTGTACAGGAGACTGGCTATATATGACTGTATATGTCTGTACAGGAGACCAGCTATATATGACTGTATATGTCTGTACAGGAGACCGGCTATATATGACTGTATATACCTGTACAGGAGACCGGCTATATATGACTGTATATGTCTGTACAGGAGACCAGCTATATATGGTTGTATATGTCTGTACAGGAGACCGGCTATATATGGTTGTATATGTCTGTACAGGAGACCAGCTATATATGGTTGTATATGTCTGTACAGGAGACCGGCTATATATGGCTGTATATGTCTGTACAGGAGACCGGCTATATATGGTTGTATATGTCTGTACAGGAGACCGGCTATATATGACTGTATATACCTGTACAGGAGACCGACTATATATACGACTGTATATGTCTGTACAGGAGACCGGCTATATATGACTGTATATATCTGTACAGGAGACCAGCTATATATGGTTGTATATATCTGTACAGGAGACCGGCTATATATGACTGTATATATCTATACAGGAGACTGGCTATATATGACTGTATATGTCTGTACAGGAGACCAGCTATATATGACTGTATATGTCTGTACAGGAGACCAGCTATATACGACTGTATATGTCTGTACAGGAGACTGGCTATATATGACTGTATATGTCTGTACAGGAGACCAGCTATATATGACTGTATATGTCTGTACAGGAGACCAGCTATATATGACTGTATATGTCTGTACAGGAGACCAGCTATATACGACTGTATATGTCTGTACAGGAGACTGGCTATATATGACTGTATATGTCTGTACAGGAGACCAGCTATATATGACTGTATATGTCTGTACAGGAGACCAGCTATATACGACTGTATATGTCTGTACAGGAGACCGGCTATATATGACTGTATATGTCTGTACAGGAGACCAGCTATATATGACTGTATATGTCTGTACAGGAGACCGGCTATATATGACTGTATATGTCTGTACAGGAGACCGGCTATATATGACTGTATATGTCTGTACAGGAGACCAGCTATATATGACTGTATATGTCTGTACAGGAGACCGGCTATATATGACTGTATATGTCTGTACAGGAGACCAGCTATATATGACTGTATATACCTGTGCTGGAGACCAGCTATATATGACTATATATCTGTACAGGAGACCGGCTATATATGACTGTATATGTCTGTACAGGAGACTGGCTATATATGACTGTATATGTCTGTACAGGAGACCAGCTATATATGACTGTATATGTCTGTACAGGAGACCAGCTATATATGACTGTATATGTCTGTACAGGAGACCAGCTATATACAACTGTATATGTCTGTACAGGAGACGGCTATATATGACTGTATATGTCTGTACAGGAGACTGGCTATACGACTGTATATGTCTGTACAGGAGACCGGCTATATATGACTGTATATGTCTGTACAGGAGACCAGCTATATATGACTGTATATATCTGTACAGGAGACCGGCTATATATGACTGTATATGTCTGTACAGGAGACCGGCTATATATGACTGTATATGTCTGTACAGGAGACCGGCTATATATGACTGTATATGTCTGTACAGGAGACCGGCTATATATGACTGTATATGTCTGTACAGGAGACCAGCTATATATGACTGTATATGTCTGTACAGGAGACCGGCTATATATGACTGTATATGTCTGTACAGGAGACCAGCTATATATGACTGTATATGTCTGTACAGGAGACCGGCTATATATGACTGTATATGTCTGTACAGGAGACCAGCTATATATGACTGTATATGTCTGTACAGGAGACCAGCTATATATGACTGTATATACCTGTACAGGAGACCAGCTATATATGACTGTATATGTCTGTACAGGAGACCAGCTATATACAACTGTATATGTCTGTACAGGAGACCGGCTATATATGACTGTATATGTCTGTACAGGAGACTGGCTATATACGACTGTATATGTCTGTACAGGAGACCGGCTATATATGACTGTATATGTCTGTACAGGAGACCAGCTATATATGACTGTATATACTGTACAGGAGACCGGCTATATATGACTGTATATACCTGTACAGGAGACTGGCTATATATGACTGTATATACCTGTACAGGAGACCGGCTATATTATTGACTGTATATGTCTGTACAGGAGACTGGCTATATATGGTTGTATATGTCTGTACAGGAGACCAGCTATATATGACTGTATATGTCTGTACAGGAGACTGGCTATATATGACTGTATATGTCTGTACAGGAGACCAGCTATATATGACTGTATATGTCTGTACAGGAGACCGGCTATATATGACTGTATATACCTGTACAGGAGACCGGCTATATATGACTGTATATGTCTGTACAGGAGACCAGCTATATATGGTTGTATATGTCTGTACAGGAGACCGGCTATATATGGTTGTATATGTCTGTACAGGAGACCGGCTATATATGGTTGTATATGTCTGTACAGGAGACCGGCTATATATGGCTGTATATGTCTGTACAGGAGACCGGCTATATATGGTTGTATATGTCTGTACAGGAGACCGGCTATATATGACTGTATATACCTGTACAGGAGACCGACTATATATACGACTGTATATGTCTGTACAGGAGACCGGCTATATATGACTGTATATATCTGTACAGGAGACCAGCTATATATGGTTGTATATATCTGTACAGGAGACCGGCTATATATGACTGTATATATCTATACAGGAGACTGGCTATATATGACTGTATATGTCTGTACAGGAGACCAGCTATATATGACTGTATATGTCTGTACAGGAGACCAGCTATATACGACTGTATATGTCTGTACAGGAGACTGGCTATATATGACTGTATATGTCTGTACAGGAGACCAGCTATATATGACTGTATATGTCTGTACAGGAGACCAGCTATATATGACTGTATATGTCTGTACAGGAGACCAGCTATATATGACTGTATATGTCTGTACAGGAGACCGGCTATATATGACTGTATATGTCTGTACAGGAGACTAGCTATATATGACTGTATATGTCTGTACAGGAGACCGGCTATATATGACTGTATATGTCTGTACAGGAGACCAGCTATATATGACTGTATATGTCTGTACAGGAGACCGGCTATATATGACTGTATATGTCTGTACAGGAGACCGGCTATATATGACTGTATATGTCTGTACAGGAGACCAGCTATATATGACTGTATATGTCTGTACAGGAGACTGGCTATATATGACTGTATATGTCTGTACAGGAGACCAGCTATATATGACTGTATATACCTGTGCTGGAGACCAGCTATATATGACTATATATCTGTACAGGAGACCGGCTATATATGACTGTATATGTCTGTACAGGAGACTGGCTATATATGACTGTATATACCTGTACAGGAGACCAGCTATATATGACTGTATATGTCTGTACAGGAGACCAGCTATATATGACTGTATATGTCTGTACAGGAGACCAGCTATATACGACTGTATATGTCTGTACAGGAGACCGGCTATATATGACTGTATATGTCTGTACAGGAGACTGGCTATATACGACTGTATATGTCTGTACAGGAGACCGGCTATATATGACTGTATATGTCTGTACAGGAGACCAGCTATATATGACTGTATATACCTGTACAGGAGACCGGCTATATATGACTGTATATACCTGTACAGGAGACTGGCTATATATGACTGTATATACCTGTACAGGAGACCGGCTATATTATTGACTGTATATGTCTGTACAGGAGACTGGCTATATATGTTGTATATGTCTGTACAGGAGACCAGCTATATATGACTGTATGTCTGTACAGGAGACTGGCTATATATGACTGTATATGTCTGTACAGGAGACCAGCTATATATGACTGTATATGTCTGTACAGGAGACTGGCTATATATGACTGTATATGTCTGTACAGGAGACCAGCTATATATGACTGTATATGTCTGTACAGGAGACCGGCTATATATGACTGTATATACCTGTACAGGAGACCGGCTATATATGACTGTATATGTCTGTACAGGAGACCAGCTATATATGGTTGTATATGTCTGTACAGGAGACCGACTATATATGGTTGTATATGTCTGTACAGGAGACCGGCTATATATGGTTGTATATGTCTGTACAGGAGACCGGCTATATATGGCTGTATATGTCTGTACAGGAGACCGGCTATATATGGTTGTATATGTCTGTACAGGAGACCGGCTATATATGACTGTATATACCTGTACAGGAGACCGACTATATATACGACTGTATATGTCTGTACAGGAGACCGGCTATATATGACTGTATATATCTGTACAGGAGACCAGCTATATATGGTTGTATATATCTGTACAGGAGACCGGCTATATATGACTGTATATATCTATACAGGAGACTGGCTATATATGACTGTATATGTCTGTACAGGAGACCAGCTATATATGACTGTATATGTCTGTACAGGAGACCAGCTATATATGACTGTATATGTCTGTACAGGAGACCAGCTATATATGACTGTATATGTCTGTACAGGAGACCAGCTATATATGACTGTATATGTCTGTACAGGAGACCAGCTATATATGACTGTATATGTCTGTACAGGAGACCAGCTATATATGACTGTATATGTCTGTACAGGAGACTGGCTATATATGACTGTATATGTCTGTACAGGAGACCAGCTATATATGACTGTATATGTCTGTACAGGAGACCAGCTATATACGACTGTATATGTCTGTACAGGAGACCGGCTATATATGACTGTATATGTCTGTACAGGAGACCAGCTATATATGACTGTATATGTCTGTACAGGAGACCGGCTATATACGACTGTATATGTCTGTACAGGAGACCGGCTATATATGACTGTATATGTCTGTACAGGAGACCAGCTATATATGACTGTATATGTCTGTACAGGAGACTGGCTATATATGACTGTATATGTCTGTACAGGAGACCAGCTATATATGACTGTATATACCTGTGCTGGAGACCAGCTATATATGACTATATATCTGTACAGGAGACCAGCTATATATGACTGTATATACCTGCACAGGAGACCGGCTATATATGGTTGTATATGTCTGTACAAGAGACCAGTTATATATGGTTGTATATGTCTGTACAGGAGACCGGCTATATATGACTGTATATGTCTGTACAGGAGACCAGTTATATATGGTTGTATATGTCTGTACAGGAGACCGGCTATATATGACTGTTCATGTATGTATAGGAGACCGGCTATATATGACTGTATATACCTGTACAGGAGACCGGCTATATATGACTCTATATACCTGTACAGGAGACCGGCTATATATGACTCTATATACCTGTACAGGAGACCGGCTATATATGACTGTATATACCTGTACAGGAGACCGGCTATATATGACTGTATATGTCTGTACAGGAGACCGGCTATATATGACTGTATATGTCTGTACAGGAGACTGGCTATATATGGTTGTATATGTCTGTACAGGAGACCGGCTTTATATGACTGTTTATGTCTGTACAGGAGACCGGCTATATATGACTGTATATACCTGTACAGGAGACCGGCTATATATGACTGTATATACCTGTTCAGGAGACCGGCTATATATGACTGTATATACCTGTACAGGAGACCAGCTATATATGACTGTATATACCTGTACAGGAGACCGGCCATATATGACTGTATATGTCTGTACAGGAGACCGGCTATATATGACGGTATATACCTGTACAGGAGACCGGCTATATATGACTGTATATGTCTGTACAGGAGACCAGCTATATATGACTGTATATACCTGTACAGGAGACCGACTGTATATACCTGTACAGGAGACCGACTGTATATACCTGTACAGGAGACCGGCTATATATGACTGTATATGTCTGTACAGGAGACCGGCTATATATGACTGTATATACCTGTACAGGAGACCGGCTATATATGACTGTATATACCTGTACAGGAGACCGGCTATATACGACTGTATATGTCTGTACAGGAGACCGGCTATATATGACTGTATATATCTGTACAGGAGACCGGCTATATATGACTGTATATATCTGTACAGGAGACCAGCTATATATGGCTGTATATGTCTGTACAGGAGACCGGCTATATATGACTGTATATGTCTGTAAAGGAGACCGGCTATACGTGACATATTGTTCAACTGGTAAAGTGGTAAAGGAACATGAAGGAGAGCTGGGTAGAACCACCCACTTTTCACAAGTTTCTGGCAAGCAAATCATGCCCACATCTGGACTCACAATAAACTATCATCAAGTGGAGAGCCGAGCAACAACTGGATAGAATCTTATACAATCCAGGACCTGTCACCCCCATACATGTAAACTACCATCAAGTGGAGAGCCGAGCAGCAACTGGATAGAATCTTATACAATCCAGGACCGGTCACCCCCATACATGTAAACTACCATCAAGTGGAGAGCCGAGCAGCAACTGGATAGAATCTTATACAATCCAGTACCTGTCACCCCCATACATGTAAACCACCATAAAGTGGAGAGCCGAGCAGCAACTGGATAGAATCTTATACAATCCAGGACCTGTCACCCCCATACATGTAAACCACCATCAAGTGGAGAGCCGAGCAGCAACTGGATAGAATCTTATACAATCCAGGACCTGTCACCCCCAATACATGTAAACACAGAGGATACTAAACTTACCAATGGAAATATCTTATCCCTTCAAATACACCATCATGCTTTCCATCTGAAATATTGAAACCACTTGTCAATGTTTAGCTTACAAGTAAGTCTTTTCTGGAATATTGGAGAATACATCCTAGTGTTCATAAAGATACACACAATTAGTAAAGATAATAATGCTAAATATGACATCCACCGATGAACAACAGTTTACATCCACCGATGAACAACAGTTTACATCCACCGATGAACAACAGTTTACATCCACTGATGAACAACAGCATACATCCACCGATGAACAACAGCATACATCCACTGATGAACAACAGTTTACATCCACCGATGAACAACAGCATACATCCATCGATGAACAACAGCATACATCCACCGATGAACAACAGTTTACATCCACCGATGAACAACAGTTTACACCCACCGATGAACAACAGCATACATCCATCAATGAACAACAGCATACATCCACTGACGAACAACAGTTTACATCCACCGATGAACAACAGTTTACATCCACCGATGAACAACAGTTTACATCCACTGATGAACAACAGTTTACATCCACCGATGAACAACAGTTTACACCCACCGATGAACAACAGCATACATCCACCAATGAACAACAGCGTACATCCACCGATGAACAACAGTTTACATCCACCGATGAACAACAGTTTACATCCACTGATGAACAACAGTTTACATCCACCGATGAACAACAGTTTACATCCACCGATGAACAACAGTTTACACCCACCGATGTACAACAGCATACATCCACCAATGAACAACAGCGTACATCCACTGATGAACAACAGTTTACATCCACCGATGAACAACAGTTTACATCCACTGATGAACAACAGTTTACATCCACCGATGAACAACAGTTTACACCCTCCGATGAACAACAGCATACATCCACCAATGAACAACAGCATACATCCACTGATGAACAACAGTTTACATCCACCGATGAACAACAGTTTACATCCACCGATGAACAACAGTTTACATCCACTGATGAACAACAGTTTACATCCACCGATGAACAACAGTTTACATTCACCGATGAACAACAGTTTACACCCACCGATGAACAACAGCATACATCCACCAATGAACAACAGCGTACATCCACTGATGAACAACAGTTTACATCCACCGATGAACAACAGTTTACACCCACCGATGAACAACAGTTTACATCCACCAATGAACAACAGCGTACATCCACTGATGAACAACAGTTTACATCCACCGATGAACAACAGTTTACATCCACCGATGAACAACAGTTTACATCCACTGATGAACAACAGTTTACATCCACTGATGAACAACAGTTTACATCCACTGATGAACAACAGCATACATCCACTGATGAACAACAGCATACATCCACCGATGAACAACAGTTTACATCCACCGATGAACAACAGCATACATCCACCGATGAACAACAGCATACATCCACCGATGAACAACAGCATACATCCACCGATGAACAACAGTTTACATCCACCGATGAACAACAGCATACATCCACCAATGAACAACAGCATACATCCACCGATGAACAACAGTTTACATCCACCGATGAACAACAGCATACATCCACCGATGAACAACAGCATACATCCACCGATGAACAACAGCATACATCCACCGATGAACAACAGTTTACATCCACCGATGAACAACAGCATACATCCACCAATGAACAACAGCATACATCCACCGATGAACAACAGTTTACATCCACCGATGAACAACAGCATACATCCACCGATGAACAACAGCATACATCCACCGATGAACAACAGCATACATCCACCGATGAACAACAGTTTACATCCACCGATGAACAACAGCATACATCCACCAATGAACAACTGCATACATCCACCGATGAACAACAGTTTACATCCACCGATGAACAACAGCATACATCCACCGATGAACAACAGCATACATCCACCGATGAACAACAGTTTACATCCACTGATGAACAACAGCATACATCCACCGATGAACAACAGCATACATCCACCGATGAACAACAGCATACATCCACCGATGAACAACAGTTTACATCCACCGATGAACAACAGTTTACATCCACTGATGAACAACAGCGTACATCCACTGATGAACAACAGCATACATCCACTGATGAACAACAGCATACATCCATCGATGAACAACAGCATACATCCACCGATGAACAACAGTTTACATCCACCAATGAACAACAGTTTACATCCACCGATGAACAACAGTTTACATCCACTGATGAACAACAGTTTACATCCACTGATGAACAACAGTTTACATCCACTGATGAACAACAGTTTACATCCACCGATGAACAACAGTTTACATCCACCAATGAACAACAGTTTACATCCACCGATGAACAACAGTTTACATCCACTGATGAACAACAGTTTACATCCACCGATGAACAACAGTTTACATCCACTGATGAACAACAGTTTACATCCACCGATGAACAACAGTTTACATCCACCGATGAACAACAGTTTACATCCACTGATGAACAACAGTTTACATCCACCGATGAACAACAGTTTACATCCACCGATGAACAACAGTTTACATCCACTAATGAACAACAGTTTACATCCACCGATGAACAACAGCAGACATCCACTGATGAACAACAGCATACATCCACTGATGAACAACAGTTTACATCCACTGATGAACAACAGTTTACATCCACCGATGAACAACAGTTTACATCCACCGATGAACAACAGTTGTTTGTTTAATCATATTTTATTTGCTATTTTACATATATAGTACATATAGACTTAACATTCATTATATGTGATAAAATGCAAACTGGGTTGGGCAACAAGTTCTAGGAACATTAGTAAACTGCCCTCCCCACCCACTGATGAACAACAGTTTCAATCAAACAATTTGTAATCTTAAACAAGACTGCCATGCTGCCCCAGAGTTGCTAACTGGACCATCAGAAACACTGACACAATAGTCTATGTTAGCTGGGACTTGACTTAGTATCACCCAAGGTTCATTTATTTGAAGTTTTGTTACAATTTTTCCATCAGAAGAAAAGTCTGCGTGGAGCCTCTGTGGTGTAATACATACGGTGTCCACCTTAACACCGAGAGGCTGTGAGCTCGACGCTCGCCAGAACCACGGTGGTATCCTTAGGCAAGACACTTAAATCCACATTGCCTCTTCCCTCCTGATTCCATCAGGAATGTGGTCTCTAGTATTAATATTGCTAAATAGTTTGCTACGCAATCAAGTAAAATAAATTTGTATAGAAGAAAAGTCCATTGAAGCAGATTGTGAACAGACAGACGGCAGACAATATATACTGGCCACTAGAACACTGACCTACTTATAACCTTGCACAGGATATAAGTGAGACATGGTATTACAGTCAAACCTGTCTTAAGCAGCCAGCCAAGGGAATCAGAGAAAGTGGCTGCTTAGGATAGGTGGCTGCTTAATAGAGGACAAATGTATAATAAAACAACATATTGGGAATCTGGAAACTGGCTGCTTAATACAGGTTTGCTGCTTAACAGGTGACCACTAGCACAGGTTTGACTGTAGATAACATCATATTATATAAAAATGATTTGCCAATTACTGATTATGGAAAAAAGCAATAGTTTAAAATTACACTTCCAGATGGTAACAGTAAACATACCCTCTTTATCAAGTTCCACTCCGAGATATATATCACCTCGTCCTGGCAGGTGCCCGATGAACTTGATAGTTCCCTGACTCAGCTTACCTCCCTGACGGGAGAACTTGATCACATCACAGATCTGTAGATCCTGCGCACTACGGGGAGCAAATGGACGTAGACCCTGGGTCAGGGAGTTTAAACTGAAAAATAAAGGTATGGTGTGATTTCCGTACATCTATAAACTGGGGTGTTCTGAATGGAGCATGCAAACAGTACCCCTGGGTCACCAAGATCAGACTGAACATCTTAGGTACTGACAAGGTTTTCGTGGATTGTGGTATGACTTCCGTAAAATTATAATCTGCACAAAGCTAGGAAATCTTGTTCAATTATTGATTTTCCCAAACCCATATACAGTCTACATCTGTTATGTCGAATTCCGTCGGACCGAACAAAATACTTCGACATAACCGAAGTTTGACTTAACGAAATTCGATATAAACAGATCCAGTTATATGTAAAATGATAGTGTCTGAAACGGACTTTGAACCGACTTCGAGATAACCGGAGAATTCGACATAACCGACTTTGACATAACAGATGTAGACTGTGATTATAGTTATGCTGCGGATGGTTTGTTTTCTGACAGATAACTTTATTTCCTCCACTGCAGGGAGAGCAACATACAATATAAACATAAACATCTAATTTACAAAGAACACAATCTAATACAAATTACAATTATACTTGACAATTATACAACGCATAGGTACAATGCAGGTCAAGTGCATATCTATACATATGATATTTACAGAGAAAGGCATACAATTTACGATGCAAATAAAGTACATACCTTCACAATGATATTTACACTGGTGCATGCGTACACAGTATGCGTACACAATAGTTCTAGCATATTATACACATATTTGTATATGAATAAATATATACTCATACATTATATTTACACAAACCACAAATATGAATGTATAATACCGATGCACCAGTATTAATATCCGTGATAAGCGCACACTATAAACCTGAGTGGATCTTACCGAAATGAAATGCAAGATTCAAGCAGACTGACAAACGATGATTGGACATCACAATGTGCACGCATCACATGACTGCATGAAGATTATACCATACAATAAAACAGTCATACAGTCAATAACACTTGTAGCATTGTTAAAGCCAGGGTTCCCGCTGTCGGTCGCCAATGGTGCCAATTGCGACAAATAACAAATATTGGCGCTAAATTTTGTGAATTGGCGAAAATATTTGGCACAACCTTTTTTTTTAATTTTTTTTTTTGGCACATGTTTTGTCAAATATATGGCTACATATATTTATTTGTGAACTAATATGGCTCTTAGTTGGCTCCAAGTTTTTTTAATTGGCTACAGTATTTTTCCAAATCGTGACAGAAGTGATGCAGACAAACATTCAGACAGAGGGAACCCTGAGAGCGATACAATTTTAAGGCGTATTTCAGAGCCGTCGTCTCAGCTATAACAAATTTACCATTAGCTTAGTGATAAACAACATTATAAACTAGAAAGAAAACAAAGGTACACTTCCAAATAGTTGACCATCTTTACCTGTATATATGACCTTAACCATCGTAGGTTTTATCATATCACTGAGGTGATCACTTGCTACATAAGATTTTAAAAATCTAGCCAAGTTATTCAAGTATTTGTTACACATATAATATACATACCTGCTGGACAGTGATAATGCTGATTTGTTATGCTGCGTTGTTATTGGACAAGGTGTTATACTACGTAGACCAGCAGAGGGCGCTGGTGACAATGTTCTTGACAGTGTTATGTTCTCCTTGCATGAGCTGCCAGTAGGTCCCATCCTTCGTTTAACTTCTAAAATGATGACGATTTATTAAGTTTAAACTATATTTATTTTACGATTGTGAAGCAAGTTTTAACAACTTATATTAATCACTCTCGTTGGCGCGGACGAAAGCGTAAATGTGGTCATTCGTGTGGGAGGAAACCAGAGTACCCAGAGAAAACACGTACACCTGTCCAATCTGGTGACCATCGTACCATCTCACATACTTCCCAGTCCGAGGATCGAACCCAGGTTGCATTGGTGAGAAGTGAGTGTGCTAACCACTGCGCTAATCGGACAATTTATAAGCAACACGAATGTCAGCTTACATTAAAGTACACATATAAATATACATATATATATATCAATTATGTACACATATAAATATACATATATATATATCAATTATGTCATTCTAACAGGAAGGTAAATACGTAAAAGTGACTTCTATTTTTCCAATTTATCTTATTTGATGCAAATTTTGTAAGTTTCCCTATAGGCAGATATGTACTTCGGTTACCTCCCACATGAATGACCACATTTACGCTTTCATCCACACCAACGAGAGTGATTAATATACGTTGAGTCAAAAATAAACAAGGGTCATGTCAAATATCACCAATTTGTTATTTTCTCTGTCGCGACATTTTGCAGCATGGCTTCTGGGTAAAATTAGATACAAAAGATATAAAAATATTTAAATGGTTTTTTCTCATGATTTTCATCTTCATCATTCTAAACAGAAAATAAAGTTTTATCAATTCTGCACTGAATGCAGCTTTAAGAATTAGATAAAGTTTTATCAATTCTGCACTGAATGTAGCTTTAAGAATTAGATAATGTTTTATCAATTCTGCACTGAATGCAGCTTTAAGAATTAGATAAAGTTTTATCAACTCTGCACTGAATGTAGCTTTAAGAATTAGATAAAGTTTTATCAATTCTGCACTGAATGCAGCTTTAAGAATTAGATAAAGTTTTATCAATTCTGCACTGAAAGTAGCTTTAAGAATTAGATAAAGTTTTATCAATTCTGCACTGAATGCAGCTTTAAGAATTAGATAAAGTTTTATCAATTCTGCACTGAAAGTAGCTTTAAGAATTAGATAAAGTTTTATCAATTCTGCACTGAAAGTAGCTTTAAGAATTAGATAAAGTTTTATCAATTCTGCACTGAAAGTAGCTTTAAGAATTAGATAAAGTTTTATCAATTCTGCACTGAATGCAGCTTTAAGAATTAGATAAAGTTTTATCAATTCTGCACTGAATGCAGCTTTAAGAATTAGATAAAGTTTTATCAATTCTGCACTGAAAGTAGCTTTAAGAATTAGATAAAGTTTTATCAATTCTGCACTGAAAGTAGCTTTAAGAATTAGATAAAGTTTTATCAATTCTGCACTGAATGCAGCTTTAAGAATTAGATAAAGTTTTATCAATTCTGCACTGAATGCAGCTTTAAGAATTAGATAAAGTTTTATCAATTCTGCACTGAAAGTAGCTTTAAGAATTAGATAAAGTGATTAATGATAACTATAATAAATAAAATACATTCAAAGTAAACTATTATTATATGAAACATGTTATTAACTTTCTTTTTAAAATAACCCACATGTTCAGGTGCGAAAGGCCCAGAGTTCGAGCCCCACTGGAGCCACTATGATTGTGCCCTTAGGCTAGATATTTAAATTCCACATTGCCTCTTCTCTCTCCCTTGTGGAGATGGATTCCATCAGGAATGAGGTCTCAAGAGTGATTAATATAAGTTGTAAGAATTTGTTTCGCAATCAAGCTAAAATAATTATTACAGTACACCTCAACAATAACTAACCTACACCTCAACAATAACTAACCTACACCTCAACAATAACTAACCTACACCTCAACAATAACTAACCTACACCTCAACAATAACTAATCTACACCTCAACAATAACTAATCTACACCTCAACAATAACTAACCTACACCTCAACAATAACTAACCTACACCTCAACAATAACTAACCTACACCTCAACAATAACTAATCTACACCTCAACAATAACTAACCTACACCTCAACAATAACTAACCTACACCTCAACAATAACTAACCTACAGCTCCATTCTTCGTACCTCTTCCATCGACAGATTTTGATCTAATTCTAACAGAAGCTGTAATTTGTTCATCAATGTCACTAAACGATGAATTTGATGCATCCGAGCCAGCAGAGCCACGTCTCCGATGTCCCCGACTCCATGATGCCGCCGTGATCTTGTCGATGGGTTCAATATTAACGAGGATGTCAGTGGGCGTGTCACTCATATTTCCATCATCATCATAAGCTGATTGTGAAGTCAGTGATGAAAGTAACACCTGCTTCTCTAAATCTGAAATACAACAAAGAACAACTACAAAACATGGTCAAATACTTGCACAACAAAGAACAACTACAAAACATGATCAAATACTTGCACAACAAAGAACAACTACAAAACATTATCAAATACTTGCACAACAAAGAACAACTACAAAACATGATCAAATACTTGCACAACAAAGAACAACTACAAAACATGATCAAATACTTGCACAACAAAGAACAACTACAAAACATGGTCAAATACTTGCACAACAAAGAACAACTACAAAACATGATCAAATACTTGCACAACAAAGAACAACTACAAAACATGATCAAATACTTGCACAACAAAGAACAACTACAAAACATGATCAAATACTTGCACAACAAAGAACAACTACAAAACATGGTCAAATACTTGCACAACAAAGCACAACTACAAAACATGATCAAATACTTGCACAACAAAGAACAACTACAAAACATGATCAAATACTTGCACAACAAAGAACAACTACAAAACATGATCAAATACTTGCACAACAAAGAACAACTACAAAACATGATCAAATACTTGCACAACAAAGAACAACTACAAAACATGATCAAATACTTGCACAACAAAGAACAACTACAAAACATGATCAAATACTTGCACAACAAAGAACAACTACAAAACATGATCAAATACTTGCACAACAAAGAACACCTACAAAACATGGTCAAATACTTGCACAACAAAGAACAACTACAAAACATGGTCAAATACTTGCACAACAAAGAACAACTACAAAACATGATCAAATACTTGCACAACAAAGCACAACTACAAAACATGATCAAATACTTGCACAACAAAGAACAACTACAAAACATGATCAAATACTTGCACAACTACAAAACATGATCAAATACTTGCACAACTACAAAACATGGTCAAATACATGCACAACTACAAAACATTGTCAAATACTTGCACAACTACAAAACATTGTCAAATACTTGCACAACAAAGCACAACAAAGCACAACTACAAAACATGATCAAATACTTGCACAACTACAAAACATGGTCAAATACTTGCACGACAGACAGCAATGTCATAACACAGATAAACGTGGTACATGTATGTACATGATATATTGTTATCAGCGTGTGTGTGTGTTTTACGTTTATTTATCGTCGCTACCGGTTGCCCATATGAGCGACGTCTCCTGAAGAGATTAGTCATTTTAGATGATTTTTGGAGGATAGTGCAATGATACAGACAGAGACCCATTCCAGAGTCTCCTCTGGTTCTTTTACGTGCCCGGTGTAAAGCACTGACATGAGACCTCGGTTTAAATACCCATCTGAAAGACTGTTAATTTTATTAGGGTCAGACGAGGGATCGAAGCAAATACTAGGATTATATTTAATAAACACTCAAACTTTCTGAACGGTCTCCTGATGTTTTATAATATTTGGAGCCAATGAACATTCATACAATATCAATATTGTCATTTTGTCATTTCAACTATTTTATTCCAGATGATTAGACAGCAATTCATTGCATAAACAGATGATTAGACAGCAATTCATTGCATAAACAGATGATTAGACAGCAATTCATTGCATAAACAGATGATTAGACAGCAATTCATTGCATAAACTCTTTAATAAAATGTATTAAATAAGATGATATGAATATAGATATTATATGGTTCATAGTTTGCTCATGTACAACACCCATCCTCAGCAATGGTATTGGAGATATATGTATACTGTGGACGAGGATTATCAACATGCATGTCCGGGCGCATGTCCTAAGCTATTTTTAATTGTATTCTGGGTTCTGAGATGGATGATTTCTAAAAGGTTCATATGGCGGATTCCAATCTGAATGCTGTTGTTATTGACACAACAACCGACCCTATTCAACCACTTTTCTCTATACTAATCTCTTTCTCTTCAAGTGCTCCGATTTGATAGTTCATGTTCTTGAACTTTCTTCATATATTCCTTTAAATATTAAACATTTTCTTTTTTACATCCAAAACTATTGACTCACTAATACATTAAGTTCTGAAATTCTTTAGCAAATACCTAGAATAGATATCACGTATTTTCATTGTTATATTATATATTATTTTCTTGCCTATTGTATATCAATCAATTGATAGGGAGAAGAACTATATAAGTTTTCTTTCGTTCTAATCCCTTTCAGTCTACTGCTATTAAATTATATGTAAAATGTTCACTTCTTGATTACATGTACAAATACTGAAATAAATAATGTTTAAACTAATTGTACTTAGATCAACTACATAAACAACTGTTCTAACCTCCTAAACTCAAACAAGCTCATACCACTTCTTGCTTTATAAAACATGCTTTAATTCACATTAAATATCATGTACATTACAAAATTCAAAATTCGATAAAAAAGTCTACAACAAGCAAAATATATAACCTACTCATGTGCAAAGATTGTTATTTAATACAAGAGATGACGTTACTTTACATGCATCTGTATATATTTATCAATCAATAACGAATGGTTTTGGTTTCAAGATATTGATTGATTTGAAACATGAGTAGATCAATGAAACACTTCATTGTAGCTTCAGACTTTATAATTGCAGTGTGCATGGTATTTACAAGTGACTGCTGATGTACTATATGCAGTGTACATGGTATCTACAAGTGACTGCTGATGTACTACATGCAGTGTGCATGGTATTTACAAGTGACTGCTGATGTACTACATGCAGTGTGCATGGTATTTACAAGTCACTGCTGATGTACTATATGCAGTGCGCATGGTATTACAAGTGACTGCTGATGTACTATATGCAGTGTGTATGGTATTTACAAGTGACTGCTGATGTACTATATGCAGTGCGCATGGTATTACAAGTGACTGCTGATGTACTATATGCAGTGTACATGGTATTACAAGTGACTGCTGATGTACTATATGCAGTGTACATGGTATTACAAGTGACTGCTGATGTACTATATGCAGTGTGCATGGTATTACAAGTGACTGCTGATGTACTATATGCAGTGTGCATGGTATTACAAGTGACTGCTGATGTACTATATGCAGTGTGCATGGTATTACAAGTGACTGCTGATGTACTATATGCAGTGTACATGGTATTACAAGTGACTGCTGATGTACTATATGCAGTGTACATGGTATTACAAGTGACTGCTGATGTACTATATGCAGTGTGCATGGTATTACAAGTGACTGCTGATGTACTATATGCCCTTGACTACCACATATGATGAATCATATCCCTCATACTCCAGCAGGAAATCCCACAGACACCACTCATACTCCAGCAGGAAATCCCACAGACACCACTCACACTGCAGCAGGAAATCCCACAGACACCACTCATACTCCAGCAGGAAATCCCACAGACACCACTCACACTGCAGCAGGAAATCCCACAGACACCACTCATACTCAAGCAGGAAATCCCACAGACACCACTCATACTCCAGCAGGAAATCCCACAGACACCACTCATACTCCAGCAGGAAATCCCACACCACTCACTCCAGCAGGAAATCCCACAGACACCCCTCTACTCCAGCAGGAAATCCCACAGACACCACTCATACTCCAACAGGAAATCCCACAGACACCACTCATACTCCAGCAGGAAATCCCACAGACATCCCTCATACTCCAGCAGGAAATCCCACAGACACCACTCACTCCAGCAGGAAATCCCACAGACACCACTCATACTCCAGCAGGAAATCCCACAGACATCCCTCATACTCCAGCAGGAAATCCCACAGACACCCCTCATACTCCAGCAGGAAATCCCACAGACATCCCTCATACTCCAGCAGGAAATCCCACAGACACCACTCATACTCCAGCAGGAAATCCCACAGACACCACTCATACTCCAGCAGGAAATCCCACAGATACCACTCATACTCCAGCAGGAAATCCCACAGACATCCCTCATACTCCAGCAGGAAATCCCACAGACACCCCTCATACTCCAGCAGGAAATGCCACAGACACCCCTCATACTCCAGCAGGAAATGTCACCCAGGCTAACTAGACAGTAATACTGTATACACACGTTTTACTTCTTTCTCCAGAGTCTTCCTTTGTTGGATCAGGTTCACTTCTCTCTTTGTATATATGTCATCAATGTTCTCCGGCAAATGCTGTTTCCTTGTATCTGTAAACATAAGGGAACAACATTCACTATCATCTATTACATCATTATCACTGTTTATTCAATGTAGCTGACATGAATAAGTCCTTGATTATTTCTAATGGTTTTTTGCTTTTTGTTTTTTTTTAACTTTATTTATTTTACAACGAAAAATTAATTAATTTCAAGTAATATTGCCCTAACTCATGTCAGACTACAATACATGTGATGAGGTGAATCATTCTTAGGGTCTGCATGGGACACCCCTCATTCCTATGGTATGCATGGGACACCCCTCATTCCTAGGGTATGCATGGGACACCCCACATCCCTAGGGCTTGCATGGGACACCCCTCATTCCTAGGGCCTACATGGGATACCCCTCATTCCTAGGGCCTGCATGGGACACCCCTCATTCCTAGGGCCTGCATGGGACACCCCTCATTCCTAGGGCCTGCACGGGACACCCCTCATACCTAGGGCCTGCACGGGACACCCCTCATTGATAGGGCTGCATGGGACACCCTCATTACTAGGCCTGCACGGGACAGCCCTCATTCATAGGGCCTGCATGGGACACCCCTCATTCATAGGGCCTGCATGGGACACCCCTCATTCATAGGGCCTGCATAATACACCCCTAATTCCTAGGGCCTGCATGGGACACCCCTCATTCATATGGCCTGTATGGGACACCCCTCATTCCTAGGGCCTGCACAGGACACCCCTAATTCATAGGGCCCGCACGGGCACCCCTCGTTCATAGGGCCTGCATGGGACACCCCTCATTCATAGGAACTGCATAATACACCCATAATTCCTAGGGCCTGCATGGGACACCCCTCATTCATAGGAACTGCATAATACACCCATAATTCCTAGGGCCTGCATGGGACACCCCTCATTCATAGGAACTGCATAATACACCCATAATTCCTAGGGCCTGCATGGGACACCCATCATTCCTAGGGTCTGCATAATACACCCCTAATTCCTAGGGTCTGCATGGGACACCCCTCATTCCTAGGGCCTGCATGGGACACCCCTCATTCCTAGGGTCTGCATAATACACCCCTAATTCCTAGGGTCTGCATGGGACACCCCACATTCCTAGGGCCTGCATGGGACACCCCACATTCCTAGGGTCTGCATGGGACACCCCTCATTCCTAAGGCCAACATGGGACACCCACATTCCTAGGGTCTGCATGGGACACACCTCATTCCTAGGGTCTGCATGGGACACCCCATATTCCTAGGGTCTGCATGGGACACCCCTCATTCCTAGGGCCTACATGGGACACACCTCATTCCTAGGGCCTACATGGGACACACCTCATTCCTAGGGCCTGCATGGGACACCCCACATTCATAGGGTCTGCATGGGACACCCCACATTCATAGGGACCACACTGAAAGGGCAATCCCTGCCTGCCTAATAATACATACATTGTGTACAGCCCTCTCAGTATAACGATGTCAGGTGACCTATTTAGACCAATAAGAAACATTGTCACAAATGATCTTGGAATTATACATGCATACACAAAGTCACACATTACTAGCTGTAATTAGATTTTATTATTAAGCAATCTATTAATAAAACTAAATTCTGTACAAGTATTACCAGCAAACTAAACTATGTACAATTTAAGTAAAGCATGTTCACAGTAGTACATTTCCTGGAATGCTTAAATGTTGATGAATTCAGAATCAGCAGGAAATACTACAACTGTGTAGATACTTCATGACTGTGTAGGTACTTCATGACTGTGTAGGTACTTCATGACTGTGTAGATACTTCATGACTGTGTAGGTACTTCATGACTGTGTAGATACTTCATGACTGTGTAAGTACTTCATGACTGTGTAGGTACTTCATGACTGTGTAGGTACTTCATGACTGTGTAGGTACTTCATAACTGTGTGGGTACTTCATGACTGTGTAGGTACTTCATAACTGTGTAGGTACTTCATGACTGTGTAGGTACAGAGTGGAGGAGGCTGCCCCCCATGTGCAACATTATTTCAGATACAGAAGTGGAGGAGATTGCCCCCCCCCCTCCATGTGCAACATTATTTCAGATACAGAAGTGGAGGAGCATGCCCTCCCATGTGCAACATTATTTCAGATACAGAAGTGGAGGAGAATGCCTCCCATGTGAAACATTATTTCAGATACAGAAGTGGAGGAGAATGCCTCCCATGTGAAACATTATTTCAGATACAGAAGTGGAGGAGCATGCCCTCCATGTGAAACATTATTTCAGATACAGAAGTGGAAGATAATGCCTCCCATGTGAAACATTATTTCAGATACAGAAGTGGAAGAGAATGCCTCCCATGTGAAACATTATTTCAGATATAGAAGTGGAAGAGAATGCCTCCCATGTGAAACATTATTTCAGATACAGAAGTGGAAGAGAATGCCTTCCATGTGAAACATTATTTCAGATACAGAAGTGGAGGAGCATGCCCTCCATGTGAAACATTATTTCAGATACAGAAGTGGAAGAGAATGCCTCCCATGTGAAACATTATTTCAGATACAGAAGTGGAAGAGAATGCCTCCCATGTGAAACATTATTTCAGATACAGAAGTGAAGGAGGTCCCCCCCCCCATGTGAAACATTATTTCAGATACAGACGAAAAACTTTCTGCAAGCCAGCTGGTTAGCTACCACATTTGGACAAATCCAACCTCCAGCAATAGTCTAACACAGAGTATTGAGAGTCATGTGACTGTCAGTGAATGAGGTTAGCCAATAGGAAGGCCCTAATTATATCCACATTGAGAGTCATGTGACTGTCAGTGAATGAGGTTAGCCAATAGGAAGGCTCTAATTATATCCACATTGAAAGTCATGTGACTGTCAGTGAATGAGGTTAGCCAATAGTAAGGCCCTAATTATATCCATATTAAGAGTCATGTGACTGTCAGTGAATGAGGTTAGCCAATAGGAAGGCCCTAATTATATCCACATTGAGAGTCATGTGACTGTCAGTGAATGAAGTTAGCCAATAGGAAGGCTCTAATTATATCCACATTGAGAGTCATGTGACTGTCAGTGAATGAGGTTAGCCAATAGGAAGGCTCTAATTATATCCACATTGAGAGTCATGTGACTGTCAGTGAATGAGGTTAGCCAATAGTAAGGCCCTAATTATATCCATATTAAGAGTCATGTGACTGTCAGTGAATGAGGTTAGCCAATAGGAAGGCCCTAATTATATCCACATTGAGAGTCATGTGACTGTCAGTGAATGAAGTTAGCCAATAGGAAGGCTCTAATTATATCCACATTGAGAGTCATGTGACTGTCAGTGAATGAGGTTAGCCAATAGGAAGGCTCTAATTATATCCACATTGAGAGTCATGTGACTGTCAGTGAATGAGGTTAGCCAATAGGAAGGCCCTAATTATATCCACATTCACATTTTTTGTCAGGAAAACAAAAAAATGCTATATACAAGTGAGGAAGAGCAGAAAAGATACAAAATAAACCCAAAGACTGCATTGAGATCATGCAACACAGACTATAGTTTCACTGCAAAAACATTTAACTGCAACAGATATAAAATATAAAACAACCGTACAATAACAACATAAAAACAAGCTTTTCCAAATATATAAACATTCAAGTCTGAACAAACTACAAGCAAAAACATGAATCAAATCACCACACTCAAACCAATCAAGTGTACCGGAACATGTTCCTTCTGAATCTGTATTTTGTGGAACGAATCGGTTCATGAAAACTTGGGACGTGTGAGCTTTGTTACATTGTTTATTTGTATTCTCAGGTTTGGGGATGCTTTCCTCTGATTCACAATTTGCTTGCCTGTCAGCAGCCCCTTCCATGTGAGGCTTAGATCTCGACCGCAGGTCAGATATTTCTTTGTAAAGAACTACAAAATTTAATATTTAATTAAGAGAAATCAAATTTAAAATGAAACACTGATAGTATTTGGTCCCGGGAAACATAATACTCACTGTTTACTTAACAAGTACAAAAATACCTACAATTTCATTTGATATTTTCGAAAATATTTATACAAATAAAGCAACATTGAGTAGATTTCTCTGGGGTATTATTATTTCCGATGAATAAAGGATTGGTTCACAACATGCATTACATTGTGGTTTAAGTGAACGATCCCAGTCCTAGATGCAACTGGTAGTAAACTAAGGTTGAACTACGCTAGGAGGATGTACAACATCGTAATACACTGAACTACGCTAGGAGGATGTACAACATCGTAATACACTGAAAGCTAATGGAAACAAACCATTGAGAGATATTACTGGTTTTTCTATTACCTCCCTTGATGGATAAAGTCAGATTTATCCCTAAATGTATATTGGTCCTTTTAGTTGGAATCCTTTGTTTTTACTGCTGTCGTCTAAACAGATGTTGCGTTAGGATAAATGTAATTTTATCAAAATCGTATTAATTAATTGAACCAATTTTTACAGTAAGGTATCCATTGGACATGCTAAAGGATATCTGTCGAGATTTAATAATTTCAAAATTATAAGACGAATGTGGTGCAAAGGAAACAACAATAAAAACAGAGTAAACCAATTAAGAGGACCAATATACTATTAGGAGTATTCAGGGGCAGTAACTGACTAATGTTTCTCATACCTCTAGATCTTCCCGTCAAAGAGGGCGTTGACAAATCCCCGTTATATGCAGACAACGGCATTGATCGAAACTCCGCCTCCGCTGAACTTGTCCTACTTCTCTCCCTTCTTGCTCGCCCAAGGTCACCTCTGTCCAACGTCCTTGAGCCAAGGTTAATTCTCTCCTGTGACTTTGATGCAAAGGATGTATCTCTCTTTGGAAGTACAAGCGTACTGGTTCTCTCCTGAGTCAATGGTCGGGAATACCCAAGAGAAGACCGGAGTTTATCCGAGGACCCGCCATCTGGTCCCGTTCTGTAACTCTCATATCTGCAATACAGTCAGACCCATGTTACTGCAAGTTTATACAAATTTATTTCAATTTGATTGCGAAATAAATATGGATAGCAATTTTACTATTTGAATATTCGGTCGGGAAGGTATTCGGTTATTCGATAATATTCTATCAAAAACTCCATATCACTCAAATTGGCATTTTTGAGGACAATATAATAAAAATTGTACTTTAAATAGTACTTTTTGGTAATATTCAGCAGTTAATTAAAAATTTAAGATACATGGAGGTGGATGTTATTGCAGTGTCTATAATATTTCAAAGGAATTTTTCAGGTCTAAACAGTTTTGACATCATAATTAAACACTACCTACCTTAGCACCTACTATAATTATCAGATTGCATGGCAGAGTGTCAATTAACATGGTTTATTCACACATCCTGAGGCGATTTCTATTGAATTGGAGTGTTTTATGATGGTTTCAAAAGAAAACGTATCTGACAGTTTATTTAATATTTGCAAATTATATAATATTTTTTCCGAAAACTGGAATATTATTCGGACGTCCGAGCGAATATTCAAATATTCGTTGCCATCCCTAGAAATAAGTTCCTACAACATTAGTTAAATCACTATTGAGACCTCATTCCTGATGGAATCCATCGCCATGAGGTAGAAAGAGAAGAGGAAATATGGAAGTGTCGTATCTATGGGCAATAACGGCTACAGCTCGGCGCAACTCCTGGCCTCTCACATGTGAAGCGAACATGCTACCACTGCGCTATCCATGCTTGTTAGTGCTCACTCCTATTACATATCTAAACTTCATTTAACAGTCAGTTAATACACACTAGTAATCACATATATATATTGAACCCACATTTAGCATAGTTTTCACTTAACCCTTTCAACACCACAGACCTCTAAATAGGCTTACAAAAAGTGTAGATCCAGATGAGCCAACTCATGACGAGCCATCTCATCAGGATCTGCACATTTTGCCAGTAATATTAATATTTTTAGACAAAATTACCCATTTTGATAAATGAACTGTCCCAATATAAATTTGTTATTAATTTATTAGTCTAAAAATATCATGCACCAGTCTATGTCAATTACTTGGTGTTGAATGGGTTAAATTGAAAATAGTTTTGTGTTCAAAAACCACTGCAGAAGAAACACATTATTCATTAATATTGCTATCATAGATCTATATAGGTATTCTAGCACCATTTAGCACCATTTAGGCACCATTTAGCACCATTTAGCGCACAAGTGCATCGTTTTCTATCATAAAACATTTTTCGGCCTAAACTTTTTTTAAAATGTGTTTGCTTAAGTGAATGATCAAATTATGTTTCACTCCTGGACATAGAAAGCTAATATTATCATTAGTAGCTAGAGCAAACTTGTACCACTCGAGATATTGTTTTCAATGTTCATTCGGTGAAATACAGTCTACATCCGTTATGTCAAATTCCGTCGGACCGAACAAAATACTTCGACATAACCGAAGTTTGACCTAACGAAATTCGATATAAACAGATCCAGTTATATGTAAAATGATAGTGTCTGACAAGGGACTTTGATCCAACTTCGAGATAACTGGAGAATTCGACATAACCGACTTTGACATGGCGGATGTAGACTGTATAATTCAATCATACACTGAAACAACCAAATATCATCTATGTTACATATTTCTAACATTGAAGAAGCTTAGCACTTTACCGGGTAGCATCGGATTTGGTGAACCTGTCATCCGTACTATCCCTGTCTGCTCTAACAGCTTCAGTTCTCTGTGCATCGTATCTTGGTTTTGCATCATAATTAGGCATTGTGCTGGAATAACTCTCTCTTTCTCTCTCCGTCCGTCTGTCTGGCAGAGGTTCCGACATCCTCGTGTATCCATGGTCACTATGGTAACTAGATTCCATTGTTTTATCCATTTCTACAGCTGAAAACAATTATACTGAATTAACTCAGTCTGAAGTTAGAATAAAGTTATTATTAGGACTGGTTTCAGTACAAGTCAATTAATTTGAATCGTAGCTTTGACTAATTTATCATATATAATAATTTATAATATATAATAATTTATATATTTATTAATATTTATTATTATTTATTATTTTTATTATTTATTTTTATTTATTTATTAATTATTATTATTTATATAATATATAATAATTTATAAGATATAATAATTTATAATATATAATAATTTATATAATATATAATTTATAATAATATATATATATATATATATATATATATTATTTATATTATTTATTATTATTTATTTATTATTATTATTTATTATTTATATAATATATAATAATTTATAATAATTTATAATATATAAGCTGATATTTGTTATGAAATTCATCCAAAACCGCTACTAATGTGGAATGTAACAGTATCATCACTCTACTGTTCACATGTGTGTGTCTAATACATCATTCTTGCCAGTTTCGCCATTGTCAAGATTGAAATATTTGCACATGTATTAAGTGCTTGAAAGAAAAGAAAAGAAAGAACGCTACCAAAATTAAAAAAACTCTAGAAATCTTACAAATGAATTATTTGGAATCAAGACAGTCTTCCTATGAACTTGGGAATTGTGATTTATTTATTTTTGGATGAAGTTTTCCAATTCCTTTAAGTCTTGTCTATAGATGATAAATAAGGTTAGCCATATGCTCCTTGTCCTCTCTACAGCTATTGTTTTACTGTGAATCTAAGTTATGTTTATACAAATTTAGTTTAGCTCGATTGCGAAACAAGTTCTTACAACTTATATTAATCACTCTCGAAACCTCATTCCTGATGGAATCCATCACCACGAGGGAGAGAGAAGAGGCAATATGGAATTTAAATGCCTTGCCTAAGGGCACAAACATAATGGCTACAGCTGGGCTCGAACTCCGGACCTTTCGCATCTGAAGCAAAAGCACTACCGCTGCGCTATCACGACTTCCACAAAATTGGGTTATCACTGAGATAATAGTTTAATCAAAATTTCACCTGTGACGTCATCCATACAAGAACCCATACAAACACCAATTCCGGAAAACACTGAATAACTACACATTAAATTCCCAATTGTCTGGAAAATAAGGTACACCAACACCTACCACTTCTTTCGTAGGCATCATATGGTCTAACTGGTTTTCCCTCATCCTTCTGTGGTTTTCTTATCGAGTCCATTAATTCCAGAGATTTTCTAAGGTCAAGTAACTCTTCCTTCATTCTAATGTTGTCGTCATGTAGCTGGTAGTTTCTCTCCCTTAGATTTCTGTTATCCTCTTTAACTTGCTGTAGTTCTATCTTCAACCTGTAATCTGTGGCATCACTATGGCTCATCTGCTGATCTCTTAGTCTCTGAACCTATAAGCAACAATACATTACCGTAATTGTGTATGTATAAGACGCACTTTTTTCCCTCCAAAATAGTATCTAAAAGTCTGGTGCGTCTTATACACCAGATTAGAACTAAATTCCATTGCTTCAAAGACTCAAAAACGACAAATGGCATATTACAAGTCCCGTACCATGCCATATTTGTTCCGGATTTCGTTCGAGTCTATATATCTATATCGTGTGGAAAATCATTCAAAGTTAAAAATGTTATTTAATTTATGATAAAAAAATAGAAAATCTAGTTAGAAAATAGATTATTAAAAAATATTAAAATCAATACTTGAGATTTCAATCTGTGTCTTACCCGGTAGATTTATGCAACTGGAAACTAAATATCCAATAATGAGAAATATTACATACATCCACTGAACGTAGTATGATTGAATAAGAGAATCTTGTAATATGTATACAGTCACACCTGTGTTAGTGGTCACCTCTATTAAGCAGCCAATCTGTAGTAAGCAGCCAGTTTCCAGATTCCCAATATGTTTTATTATATATTTGACCTCTATTAAGCAGCCACATGTGCTAAGCAGCCACTTTCTGTGATTCCCTTGGTTGGTTGCTTAAGTCAATATTTTAGATGTATTTGCTTTATTTGAAACAAGGCCACCGCCCCAAGGCCATCTCCCCAAGGCTATCTCACCATGGGCTATTGACATCGTCAGTACAAAATTTCAAGGTCAGTGGTGGGTGGGGACTTACTATGGGTGTAGAGAATTAGTCCTCACATGTGAATGCAAAGATTAGCTGGATAGCTTCCTTACATGAAATAATTTGACATACTCTGTGGGATTCTAGCAGCGGTGAGGGGCAAGTGATTTGAAGACAACAATCATCTGTATGTGTACAACACATTCCAAGTTTACACAGAATAGGGCTTTAATGGCTCAGCTAATGCAATGTACCATACCTCAGATTTAAGATGTCTATTTTCATCCTCAACGTCTCGCACCTTCTCTGACTGCGTCACTCGCAGGGTTTCATTCTCCCCTGCCAACTCCTTGACCCTCCTCTCGGCAGCCACAATGTCTTCGGATGCCACATCGTGCGACTCATGCAGGTCCTGTATCTGTGAGTTCAAGTCATCTGAAATAGACAAAAGTTAAATCTATTACAGCTGAGAACAAACATTGCTAGTATAAAAATAGAGTGGGGGGGGGTATCATGGCGATTACGAGCAGTCAACCTTTGACCACCTTATGACGAAAACTGTCAATGACATGTTATTGCTCATTGTTTCTCCTAAAAAGAAGCAAATTTACCCATTTTACCTCATGTAAAAAATATTTTTACGCTACGTGTTGTACACAGCGGGATCAAGACATTACGGGTCAGGGACCTTTGGTCGCTCACCTACCATGCCTTTAGGCAGGCGGGCGGACAGATCTTTATAACTTCGAACACACTCACCCAGGAGCTGCTAACAACACTTACCTATTTTCCTGTGTAAGGCCGTGGGGCTATTTGGGTCGAAGCTGTTGAGCCCAGGTTCTAGTTTTCGTTGAAGCTCATCTTTCAAGTGGAACACCTCAGCATTTAGGTTTTCTCTCTCGTCACAAGCATCTCGGAGCTTTCTCTCCAACTGTTGAAAATGCACAAATTTACATAAGTTACCTACATGAAATTTACATGTGTACAGTCCATATAATTTACATTAGTTCCATGAAATTTACATAAGTTGCATGAAATTTACATACATTTCATGAAATTGACGTGTATGGTACATTTAATTTACATTAGTTTTATAAAATTTACATAAGTTGCATGAAATTTACATAAGTTCCATGAAATTTACATAAGTTCCATGAAATTTACATATGTTTCATGAAATTTATATGTATACGGTCCATATAATTTACATAAGTTACATGAAATTTACATGTGTACAGTCCATATAATTTACATTAGTTCCATGAAATTTACATAATTTGCATGAAATTTACATACATTTCATGAAATTGACGTGTATGGTACATTTAATTTACATTAGTTTTATAAAATTTACATAAGTTACATGAAATTTACATAAGTTGCATGAAATTTACATAAGTTCCATGAAATTTACATAAGTTGCATCATAGTTACACAATATTCATGAATGATGATATTTACATATGTTGCAGGAAATTTACACATGCTACAAGCTCAAGCTTACACATTTTGCATGAATACTGAAATTTTAGATACGTATCCAGAAATTTAAGTAATTTGAATGAATGAGAAAGTGATAATAGCTTTCTATGTTCATGAGTGAAATATAGTTTGATCATTCACTTAAACTGAAAAGGGTTTTTATGATAGAAAACGATGCAACCGTGCGCCAATTTCGCAAGAACGCATGTTTAGAAGACGTTATAAAAGACGTCATTAATGACATCACTGACAGCTTGAGTCCAAAAAGGTTTGTGTTGACAACATTCCAACATGCAGTCGCTGGGTACCACACGTGCAAACCAGTGCTTTCATTTGCTTTCAACCAGTAAAATAACACATTTTATTTAACTGATAAATTTCTATATTTCATTGGAAAGCATAAAATAATAAATTTTATTCTCATTTAGATTATTAAATATATTTACATAGCTAGAGCACTTTGCAGAGTAATACCATTTCGTATGTACTACTGGAATGTTATTATTACACGTTTTAGCCTCTATGTACTACCGGAATGTTATTATTACACGTTTTAGCCTCTATGTACTACCGGAATGTTATTATTACACGTTTTAGCCTCTATGTACTACCGGAATGTTATTATTACACGTTTTAGCCTCTATGTACTACCGGAATGTTATTATTACATGTTTTAGCCTCTATGTACTACCGGAATGTTATTATGTTTTAGCCTCTATGTACTACCGGAATGTTATTACACGTTTTAGCCTCTATGTACTACCGGAATGTTATTATTACACGTTTTAGCCTCTATGTACTACCGGAATGTTATTATTACACGTTTTAGCCTCTATGTATTACCGGAATGTTATTATTACATGTTTTAGCCTCTATGTACTACCGGAATGTTATTACACGTTTTAGCCTCTATGTACTACCGGAATGTTATTATTACACGTTTTAGCCTCTATGTACTACCGGAATGTTATTACACGTTTTAGCCTCTATGTACTACCGGAATGTTATTATTACACGTTTTAGCCTCTATGTACTACCGGAATGTTATTATTACATGTTTTAGCCTCTATGTACTACCGGAATGTTATTACACGTTTTAGCCTCTATGTACTACCGGAATGTTATTATTACACGTTTTAGCCTCTATGTACTACCAGAATGTTATTATTACACGTTTTAGCATCTATGTACTACCGGAATGTTATTATTACACGTTTTAGCCTCTATGTACTACCGGAATGTTATTATTACACGTTTTAGCCTCTATGTACTACCGGAATGTTATTATTACACGTTTTAGCCTCTATGTATTACCGGAATGTTATTATTACATGTTTTAGCCTCTATGTACTACCGGAATGTTATTACACGTTTTAGCCTCTATGTACTACCGGAATGTTATTATTACACGTTTTAGCCTCTATGTACTACCGGAATGTTATTACACGTTTTAGCCTCTATGTACTACCGGAATGTTATTATTACACGTTTTAGCCTCTATGTACTACCGGAATGTTATTATTACATGTTTTAGCCTCTATGTACTACCGGAATGTTATTACACGTTTTAGCCTCTATGTACTACCGGAATGTTATTATTACACGTTTTAGCCTCTATGTACTACCAGAATGTTATTATTACACGTTTTAGCCTCTATGTACTACCGGAATGTTATTATTACACGTTTTAGCCTCTATGTACTACCGGAATGTTATTATTACACGTTTTAGCCTCTATGTACTACCGGAATGTTATTATTACACGTAAGTTACATGAAAGTTACATGAAATTTACATGTGTACAGTCCATATAATTTACATTAGTTCCATGAAATTTACATAATTTGCATGAAATTTACATACATTTCATGAAATTGACGTGTATGGTACATTTAATTTACATTAGTTTTATAAAATTTACATAAGTTACATGAAATTTACATAAGTTGCATGAAATTTACATAAGTTCCATGAAATTTACATAAGTTGCATCATAGTTACACAATATTCATGAATGATGATATTTACATATGTTGCAGGAAATTTACACATGCTACAATCTCAAGCTTACACATTTTGCATGAATACTGAAATTTTAGATACGTATCCAGAAATTTAAGTAATTTGAATGAATGAGAAAGTGATAATAGCTTTCTATGTTCATGAGTGAAATATAGTTTGATCATTCACTTAAACTGAAAAGGGTTTTTATGATAGAAAACGATGCAACCGTGCGCCAATTTCGCAAGAACGCATGTTTAGAAGACGTTATAAAAGACGTCATTAATGACATCACTGACAGCTTGAGTCCAAAAAGGTTTGTGTTGACAACATTCCAACATGCAGTCGCTGGGTACCACACGTGCAAACCAGTGCTTTCATTTGCTTTCAACCAGTAAAATAACACATTTTATTTAACTGATAAATTTCTATATTTCATTGGAAAGCATAAAATAATAAATTTTATTCTCATTTAGATTATTAAATATATTTACATAGCTAGAGCACTTTGCAGAGTAATACCATTTCATATGTACTACTGGAATGTTATTATTACACGTTTTAGCCTCTATGTACTACCGGAATGTTATTATTACACGTTTTAGCCTCTATGTACTACCGGAATGTTATTATTACACGTTTTAGCCTCTATGTACTACCAGAATGTTATTATTACATGTTTTAGCCTCTATGTACTACCGGAATGTTATTATTACATGTTTTAGCCTCTATGTACTACCAGAATGTTATTACACGTTTTAGCCTCTATGTACTACCGGAATGTTATTATTACACGTTTTAGCCTCTATGTACTACCGGAATGTTATTATTACACGTTTTAGCCTCTATGTATTACCGGAATGTTATTATTACATGTTTTAGCCTCTATGTACTATCGGAATGTTATTACACGTTTTAGCCTCTATGTACTACCGGAATGTTATTATTACACGTTTTAGCCTCTATGTACTACCGGAATGTTATTACACGTTTTAGCCTCTATGTACTACCGGAATGTTATTATTACACGTTTTAGCCTCTATGTACTACCGGAATGTTATTATTACATGTTTTAGCCTCTATGTACTACCGGAATGTTATTACACGTTTTAGCCTCTATGTACTACCGGAATGTTATTATTACACGTTTTAGCCTCTATGTACTACCGGAATGTTATTATTACACGTTTTAGCCTCTATGTACTACCGGAATGTTATTATTACACGTTTTAGCCTCTATGTACTACCGGAATGTTATTATTACATGTTTTAGCCTCTATGTACTACCGGAATGTTATTATTACACGTTTTAGCCTCTATGTACTACTGGAATGTTATTATTACACGTTTTAGCCTCTATGTACTACCGGAGTGTTATTATTACACGTTTTAGCCTCTATATTTGTGCTTACATTGTAAATTACAATAGGATTACATATTTGCACAATATCCGAGTTAGCATGAATAGTTATGCTAGTCTAGCTCACAGGGATTCGGCACGTTTGGGGGTACTAGTATATATATTTAAGTACAGGGATTCTACTCTGTGGGATGTCAGATTTCGCATCGATCAGTAAAATGGCCCTATCTGAAACAATTTTGTACAAATCTGTCCAAATACAACGCCTATCCCGAGTCTTTATATTGTTCTTCAAATAAAACACAACTTTAAGCTGCATGCATGTATACTTTGCAAACAATTGCCACATACATTGGCCATAACAGGTCACATTTCCATACTAGGACACGGGTTCTGTCAGCAACAAAAAAAAATCTTCGACGGGAGAGTTTTAACTGTGAATAACATTATCAATAAAATGTGTTTACACTAACGTGTAGGTTTATTCGGCAATAATGTACGTCAAAAAGAGATTTCGTAGCATTTTCAATTTGTTTTGAAAATTTCTATAGCGGCACAATTCGCGTTGAAACGAGCGTTCTGATTGGATTATTAGAATGTAACAAGATGTTTTTTTATATAGGAAGAATAATCATAATCCAATCAGAACGCTCGTTTCAACGCTCGTTTCAACGCGAATTGCGCCGCTTTAGAAATTTTCAAAACAAATTGAAAATGCTACGAAATCTCTTTTTGACGTACATTTTTGCCGAATAAACCTACACGTTAGTGTATACACATTTTATTGATAATGTTATTCACAGTTAAAACTCTCCCGTCGAAGATTTGTTTTTGTTGCTGACAGAACCCGTGTCCTAGTATGGAAATGTGACCTGCTATGGCCAATGTCTGTGGCAATTGTTTGCAAAGTATACATGCACGCAGCTTAAAGTTGTGTTTTATTTGAAGAACAATATAAAGACTCGGAATAGGCGTTATATTCGGATAGATGTGTACAAAATTGTTTCAGATAGGGCCATTTTACTGATCGATGCGAAATCTGACATCCAACAGAGTAGAATCCCTGTACTTAAATATATATACTAGTACCCCCAAACGTGCCGAATCCCTGTGGTCTAGCTATAGCCTGGGTTCCAGACTGTCGATTTTTCACTTTTTAACTTCTGGCAAAATGACATTATCAGAAACTCAATACGGCCCAATTAATGATCTTGGTGTTTTAATATATTTATTTGACTGACCAGGTAAAATATATGGACACCTGTTCCCAGGCTAATGCTAGCCATGCTAGGACATGTGGCAGTGGTTAGTATCGCAAACTGCTTGGCAAAATGGAATACTGTAATCAAATACGGATATGAATAGTTTATTCAGCATTAACCCATTTCAATCTGGATACCGTTCAAACAGTATTTGCAAAGAACATAGAGCCAGATCAACCGCCACGGAACGTGCCGTCTGATCAGGCTCTATGCTGTTTGCTATTCAGATGATCTTGCTAAGTCACTTGGTTATGTCGCAAACAACATAGATCCTGATCAGCACGCAGCGTCACGCTGCGGCTGATCTGGATCTATGTTGTTTGCAAAAGCCTTTAAATGTATCTAGAATGATATGGGTTAAACATTTCATGACACTCATGAACTGTCCAGAAATGTGTTTTCATTTAGTTACATTATAATTATGCTGATCAGTCACTACGTACCTCAGCAATCTGGGGTCCTGGGGAAGCCCTTGCTCGGTGCCTGTCAAGGTCTCCTTGTAGTTTCTCATTTATTTCCCGAATCTCCGAAAATTGACCATTCAACTCTACAACTTCCTGTTCTCTTGACGCTAACAGCATACGTAAACTGGAAACTGTACTATCTGCTTCCTTGACTTGCTGTTTAAACAAAAACAATACATATTGTAAGCTACATGTATAAATATTGAATGAAATTTGTCATGTAGGAACACTTGGAATTGCTTCATGTCTGTGATTCCAGCAAATTTTGATTCCATATTTGTAGTTTGATGAAAAAGCGATATAAATCCAAAATGTTTACAGTCCTGTGCGGTGCTATATAACATTAACTGTATTGGTTCCCTGTAAGACCCAACTCAACTCATCAGCATTGTGACCTATATAATTATATACAACACAAATGATCTATTCATTGCATGTTGGAAAATAGCTATATTAGCCACACACAAAAAAAAGAAATGAAAAAAAAGAAAAATACAAAAAAAGTGAGAAAAAAAAAGAAAACACAAAAAAAAGAAAAGAATAAAAAGAAAAAACACAAAAAAAAGAAAAGAAAAAAAATAGCTAAATTGTTAAAAGTTATTTGTTTTGTAAACACTGTACAATAAATAAATATTTAATTGAATTATACCTCTCTACGTCTCATCTCTGTGTCACTCTCAACATTGACAGGGGTTACTGTCCTACTGCTAGCATTGGACAGCGGTGTTCGGGGTGGGGTCCTGTTGGGCAACAGCGATGTCTTAGCAATAGCCCCAACCACCGGAACTCGTATATGGTTATCGGGGGTCATACTTCGTTTATCCGGGGTGTACCTTTGCTGGCTCCCTATTGCTGGCAGGCTAGAGACACTTCCTGATCGGGGACCAGCAGTACCATATGTATCAACACTAGGTGCAGCTTTACCATCAGGAATATGTGTTTCATAATATTGTGTAAGTTCTTGTTCGCTGGTTAAACTTTGTGGTCGTGAGCTTCCATTACTGCCCGAGCCAGCATGTCCACTGTAATCACTTCCTGCTCTGCCACTAGGACTACTGACTTGATGTCCACTTAGTCTTCTCATGTCCTGGGAATTATAGAGTTTATCCTGACTTGTCCTTAAAGCATTTGAAATTAAGTCCCTTTGAGGAGTGTGTCGTTGTGAACTTGGGGCCGAACTCTGAGCAGAATTATGACCTGAACTTTTTGCATAATGATTAGATACACTTGGCGAGTTGGTCAAGAAATCACGTCGTATCGGAGAATGTCTATCAGAGGGATTTAATACATCAGCGATCTGTTCTGTTGGCGGAGGGGTATCTGGTCTAGAACTATGAACAGAATTCTCTCTTAATGGAGGGGGGCTTCCAGATACATTCAAACTCTCTTCAAGTAAATCATTAATGGCACGTCGACTTAGCGAGTTCTCCGAGTGAGCAGAATTCACTGATTCTGGCCTAGTTGGTGTTGAACCACCTCTTGAACCATCTCGGTGTTCGGATGCCGGGGATTCCCTATCCATTCTAGGCCTAGCTAATGCAACATTTATCAGCTCATCTAACACATGGTGACTTGTGGAGTTTGCTGAATGCATCGAACCAACAGAAGTAACAGAATCTGGACGAGAATGTTCCAAAGCTGTCGGTGTTTGACGGGCTGAACTGTGTGCAGAGCTATGTTTGGAATATACAGGACTCTCTGTTGAATATATCGGAGTCCTGGCATGTCCGTTTCCTAGCACATCGTCTATCACAGCAGGTGAAGGTTTACGCTCCAGGGAATCATCACCATTTGTAACTGAGCTATTTGAATGAGGATTTCGCTGTTCAAAGAAATCATCAATTAACGGATCATATTTATGTTCATTTTGACTATGCATGTTAGTTTTCGATGTTAAATTTGGTCCTATATCCACTGCTGCATCGGTCCCATCCTGATACTGTTTGACGCCGTCCTCACCAACCGGTGTTCCTCTGCCTCCCAAATCAAGATAATCAGACTTTGATTGCAAACCAGGTTCATTTTCAGAATCAATGTCATTTAGAGAACCATTGTTTTGATTCATCTGTGACCGTACTAAGTCTTCATACTTGCTGGTCACATGTATACTTCCATCACCCTGCATTTGTTCTAGCGGTTCTTCCTCCATTCTGGTCCTGTTTGCAGAATATGTGTATCCAGAAGACCTGGAAGGTGTATATGAATAGTCCTTATTTTTGTCTGGTGTCGCTGCTTCCTTGCCGTTAGATTGCTGCTTCTGTTTTATAAATTCCTCAGCTTTGGCTACACCGGAGCTGTGGCCCTCATCCTCTAAGATATCTGAAATGGAAGCATTAATGTTTGATCAATTATCCGCAACATCCTAATATCTACAACATCCTAATATCTGAAATATCCTAATATCCACAACATCCTAATATCCGCAACATCCTATTATCTGAAATATCCTAATATCCACAACATCCTAATATCTGCAACATCCTAATATCCACAACATCCTAATATCCACAACATCCTAATATCCGCAACATCCTAATATCCGCAACATCCTAATATCCGCAACATCCTAATATCCGCAACATCCTAATATCCACAACATCCTAATATCCGCAACATCCTAATATCTGCAACATCCTAATATCCACAACATCCTAATATCCGCAACATCCTAATATCCGCAACATCCTAATATCACATGTGATAAATAGAAGAACACGTGTAAGTATGTTGACACACGTGTATGGATGTTAACATACTAACTACCAGTAATCTGCTTGTACACGATCATGAAACATGCCATCGCATAGACTTATTATAGACACGATATATTTCCTATCTCCCATAGTGTAAATCTCGTTGACACAAGAAAATAATCTTACCATTCAACACCAAGAAACTGACATGGACTGGTGCCTGATATTTTTAGACCAATAAATAAATTAAGAAAATTACATTTGGACAAGTTCATTTATCAAAATGGGTAATTTTGTCTAAAAACAGTAATATTACCTGCAAAAAGTGCAGATCCTTATGAGATGACTCGTCATGAGCCGTCTCATCTGGATCTACACTTTTTGTAAGCCTATTTAGGTCTGTAGTGTTATCAACCAATATTTAACATGATTTATTATTTAACTGACACGCTACAATAAGAAACTCCAGTCTTACGATAAGTTAATCCGGCAAATATCACTTTTTTCATTGCGCTATTTTCTTCAAATCCAGGTCATTTAGGACTAAATCTGCTAAATGTTTGAATATGGAGAACTGGGTATCCAAGAATATTATAATTTGACAAAGCATTTTAAACCAATATTACATGTAGAGGTAACCAAGTGGTCATGCATTGTAATTTGTTGATTAATATACACACTAGTCAATAAGACAAGACTAGTGTGTTATCTTCAAAAAACTGTTTGCAAACAAATGAAATATATACGATTTGTATTAAGGATTTACAAGCTTTGTTTGTAGCATTGGTTTGGGGATTTATACTGGTAGTTGCACCAACAGCAACGGTCACATAGCCCATGCAAGCTGTTTGTCTAACAGCAATGGTCACATAGCCTATGCAAGCTGTTTGTCTAACAGCAATGGTCACATAGCCTGTGCAAGCTGTTTGTCTAACAGCAATGGTCACATAGCCTGTGCAAGCTGTTTGTCTAACAGCAACGGTCACATAGCCTGTGCAAGCTGTTTGTCTAACAGCAATGGTCACATAGCCCATGCAAGCTGTTTGTCTAACAGCAACGGTCACATAGCCTGTGCAAGCTGTTTGTCTAACAGCAACGGTCACATAGCCTGTGCAAGCTGTTTGTCTAACAGCAACGGTCACATAGCCTGTGCAAGCTATTTGTCTAACAGCAACGGTCACATAGCCCATGCAAGCTGTTTGTCTAACAGCAACGGTCACATAGCCCGTGCAAGCTGTTTGTCTAACAGCAACGGTCACATAGCCTGTGCAAGCTGTTTGTCTAACAGCAACGGTCACATAGCCCATGCAAGCTGTTTGTCTAAGAGCAACGGTCACATAGCCTGTGCAAGCTGTTTGTCTAACAGCAATGGTCACATAGTCTGTGCAAGCTGTTTGTCTAACAGCAATGGTCACATAGCCTGTGCAAGCTGTTTGTCTAACAGCAATGGTCACATAGCCTGTGCAAGCTGTTTGTCTAACAACAACGGTCACATAGCCTGTGCAAGCTGTTTGTCTAACAGCAACGGTCACATAGCCTGTGCAAGCTGTTTGTCTAACAGCAATGGTCACATAGCCTGTGCAAGCTGTTTGTCTAACAACAACGGTCACATAGCCTGTGCAAGCTGTTTGTCTAACAGCAATGGTCACATAGAATGTGCAAGCTGTTTGTCTAACAGCAATGGTCACATAGCTCGTGCAAGCTGTTTGTCTAACAGCAATGGTCACATAGCCTGTGCAAGCTGTTTGTCTAACAGCAACGGTCACATAGCCTGTGCAAGCTGTTTGTCTAACAGCTACGGTCACATAGCCCGTGCAAGCTGTTTGTCTAACAGCAACGGTCACATAGCCCGTGCAAGCTATTTGTCTAACAGCAACGGTCACATAGCCCATGCAAGCTGTTTGTCTAACAGCAATGGTCACATAGCCCGTGCAAGCTGTTTGTCTAACAGCAACGGTCACATAGCCTGTGCAAGCTGTTTGTCTAACAGCAACGGTCACATAGCCCATGCAAGCTGTTTGTCTAACAGCAACGGTCACATAGCCTGTGCAAGCTGTTTGTCTAACAGCAACGGTCACATAGCCCATGCAAGCTGTTTGTCTAACAGCAATGGTCACATAGCCCATGCATGCTGTTTTTCTAACAGCAATGGTCACATAGGCCATGCAAGCTGTTTGTCTAACAGCAATGGTCACATAGCCTGTGCAAGCTGTTTGTCTAACAGCAACGGTCACATAGCCCGTGCAAGCTGTTTGTCTAACAGCAACGGTCACATAGCCCATGCAAGCTGTTTGTCTAACAGCAATGGTCACATAGCCCGTGCTGGCTGTTTGTCTAACAGCAATGGTCACATAGCCCATGCAAGTGGTTTGTCTAACAGCAATGGTCACATAGCCCATGCAAGCTGTTTGTCTAACAGCAACGGTCACATAGCCAATGCAAGCTGTTTGTCTAACAGGAACGGTCACATAGCCCATGCTGGCTGTTTGTCTAACAGCAACGGTCACATAGCCCATGCAAGCAGTTTGTCTAACAGCAATGGTCACATAGCACATGCAAGCTGTTTGTCTAACAGCAACGGTCACATAGCCCATGTTGGCTGTTTGTCTAACAGCAATGGTCACATAGGCCATGCAAGCTGTTTGTCTAACAGCAATGGTCACATAGCCTGTGCAAGCTGTTTGTCTAACAGCAACGGTCACATAGCCTGTACAAGCTGTTTGTCTAACAGCAACGGTCACATAGCCCATGCAAGCTGTTTGTCTAACAGCAATGGTCACATAGCCCGTGCTGGCTGTTTGTCTAACAGCAATGGTCACATAGCCCATGCAAGCAGTTTGTCTAACAGCAATGGTCACATAGCCCATGCAAGCTGTTTGTCTAACAGCAACGGTCACATAGCCATGCTGGCTGTTTGTCTAACAGCAACGGTCACATAGCCCATGCAAGCTGTTTGTCTAACAGCAATGGTCACATAGCCCATGCTGGCTGTTTGTCTAACAGCAACAGTCACATAGCCCATGCAAGCAGTTTGTCTAACAGCAATGGTCACATAGCACATGCAAGCTGTTTGTCTAACAGCAATGGTCACATAGCCCATGTTGGCTGTTTGTCTAACAGCAATGGTCACATAGCCCATGCAAGCTGTTTGTCTAACAGGAATGGTCACATAGCCCATGCTGGCTGTTTGTCTAACAGCAACGGTCACATAGCCCATGCAAGCTGTTTGTCTAACAGCAATGGTCACATAGCCCATGCTGGCTGTTTGTCTAACAACAACGGTCACATAGCCCATGCAAGCGGTTTGTCTAACAGCAATGGTCACATAGCCCATGCAAGCTGTTTGTCTAACAGCAACAGTCACATAGCCCATGCAAGCTGTTTGTCTAACAGCAATGGTCACATAGCCCATGCAAGCGGTTTGTCTAACAGCAACGGTCACATAGCCCATGCTGGCTGTTTGTCTAACAGCAATGGTCACATAGCCCATGCAAGCGGTTTGTCTAACAGCAATGGTCACATAGCCTGTGCAAGCTGTTTGTCTAACAGCAATGGTCACATAGCCCATGCAAGCTGTTTGTCTAACAGCAACGGTTACATAGCCCATGCAAGTTGTTTGTCTATCAGCAACGGTCACATAGCCCATGCAAGCTGTTTGTCTAACAGCAATGGTCACATAGCCCATGCAAGCTTTTTGTCTAACAGCAACGGTCACATAGCCCATGCAAGCTGTTTGTCTAACAGCAATGGTCACATAACCCATGCAATCTGTTTGTCTAACAGCAATGGACACATAACCCATGCAAGCTGTTTGTCCGAGGCAGGAGCCTCCGTGGCTAATTAGATACATTTTATAATATACAGATGTTGTTGGGAGTATCCACTACCATCCATATGAATTTACGGATATTTACCAACATTTACTGATATCTACCAACGTTTACTGATAGTTATCAACATTTACTGATATGTACCAGCATTTACTGATATTTACCAACATTTACTGATATTTCCCAGCATTTACTGATATTTCCCAACATTTACTGCTATTTACCAACATTTACTGCTATTTACCAACATTTACTGATATTTCCCAACATTTACCGATATTTCCCAGCATTTACTGATATTTCCTAACATTTACTGATATTTCCCAACATTTGCTGATATTTCCCAGCATTTACTGCTATTTACCAGCATTTACTGATATTTACCAGCATTTACTGCTATTTACCAGCATTTACTGCTATTTACCAACATTTACTGATATTTCCCAACATTTACTGATATTTCCCAACATTTACTGCTATTTACCAGCATTTACTGATATTTACCAGCATTTACTGATATTTACCAGCATTTACTGATATTTATCAACATTTACTGATATTTACAAACATTTACTAATATTTCCCAACTTTACTGATATTCACCAGCATTTACTGATATTTACCAGCATTTACTGATATGGGAGCCTGCAATGTTTATGTATGTCAGTAACAATATGCATAATTTAATTTATCAATTACCTCAATTAGCAACTTCTATGTGTTTGATTAATAATGCATTTGAGCATGGAAACGGACAATACTATACCATGCGATAAACACGAAATATACTAGCACAACACAATACAATTAACTCAAAAGCCATAAATAATTTACAAAGCGATCAACCAAACAAATTGTATATAATATTTCAATTGAAAAGTTTCGAAGTGTGCGCAGTTTTATTGGCAGTCTATCGGCCGATATTTGTGGTTCTTTTGGCATGTGATGCATGCACAGATAAAACTGCTAGTTGTTGTACTTGGTGTGGTTTAAGATTATAACAGTTCAGTTCCCCACCGATTTCTAGGTCATGTTGGGACACGTCGACGGTAGGATTATAACATATCTGTGAATAATCTCTAATCTGTACAATGTGTACAAATACAATAAACTACATAATAATATCTAGAAACTCCATTGTGTATATACAAGCAGTATTAAAGAAACTCAATATTCTAGTCTCTTCTTGGGAGAAGTCAAATTTACAATCTCAATATCATACCCAAATAATTTCCTTTTATTAACCATTTCAACACCATAGACCTCTAAATAGGCATACAAAAAGTGGAGATATAGATGAGTCGGCTCATGATAAGCCGGCTCGTGACAAGTCGTCTCATCAGGGTCTCCACTTTTTGTTTTGCCAGTAATATTACTATTGTTAGACACAATTACCCATTTTGATAAATGAACTTATGAATGTAATTTTCTTATTAATTTATTGGTCTAAAAATATCATGCACCAGTCCATGTCAGTTACTTGGTGTTGAATGGGTTAAGAGTCAGTCTCCTTCTTTGGTAAAAACAGACGGATCTGCTGTCCAGTGGTTAAAACGTTGGACTGGTAATCCAGGGATCGCAAGTTCGATCCCCAGTCTGACAATAATAAAATTAACAGTCTTTCAGATGGGACTTTAAACCGAGGTCTCGTGTCGGTGCTTTACATCGTGCACGTAAAAGAACCAGAGGAGACTCTGGACTGGGTCTCTGTCTGTATCATTGCACTATCCTCCAAAATTCTAAAATGAGTATTCTCTTCAGGAGGCGTCACTCATATGGGCAACCGGTAGCAACGATAAATAAACGTAAAACACACATTCTTTGGTAAGTTAAACATATACAAAGTAATCACAGCTTTGAAAGGAAAACATTAATGCCCCAAAATCGGTTTGCATGTAATGTCAAATTTAATCGGTTAAATCTGCATGAAACCTGTCTTCACATTTGCATGAAGAAATTGTTTATTAATAGCATTAATGCTTCAATTAAATTAAACAGTCTATAATATAATGATTTTAATTACTTATTTCAAAGATTATGCACACTTTCTTGTATTGTACCTCAATGTTTCCAAGAATTAATTAGCGCTGAAAATAACAGTCAAATATTTCCTAGAATTTCATTAGTATTGTGTCGTAACGTCATAATTCCAATGAAATTCCACGACATATTTCCAGATTGTTCAGTAACAAATAAGGATAACACATTAATGATTGTCGTCTGCTACAATTATTTGATAATTTATAGCCTTTATATTACCCAGCATGCAAAGAGTCAAACAAACAAAACACACAGAGGTCAAAAATAATACGTACCACATAAAATATCAAAATGAACAGAACTATATCAGTATATCCAAGCTGTCACACATATTTCCAATTTATGATTACACATTATATTCGCATCAAATTCCAACTTTTTCTATCTTTAAACAAATCATTATGCGTACCGGTATTTCACATTTCCCTATATAAAACGTCCATGAACAAACACGCATTACAGATGTATTCATAAACTCCACTCTTATTTCAAAAATCTACATAAACCTTACACCTCTATAATACTTTCCATTGATCTCACACTAAATCAAAACCGATCAATACTGGCATGACCTTCGATTTATGGAAGTTACGTCCAAATTATTAAATATACCTACCAATGTAATTAGGAAGAAATGTGAGGATAGAGTTAACACTAACTGTACCGGTACTTGGATTAGTTATGCCACAGTATGAATTAGCTATTACAGTAACTGATCTAATGTAATCTCTTTACTTATATATATATATTAATTACCGTGATATTTGTCTGCAGGCTCGTAGCTGGGCTATTTAGTAGGTGTATAGCATAGTTAGCGAGCACCTTAGGTGCGAGGTGGGTGGGTCTGGGGCATGCTGCCCCTCTTGCTCTTAATGGCGCATAAGAGTAATTATTGTATACTAGTTCATACTCATTCATACTAGTTCATACTCATTCATACTAGTTCATACTCATTCATACTAGTTCACACTAGTTCATACTCATTCATTCTAGCTCATACTCATTCATACTAGTTCATACTCATTCATACTAGTTCATACTCGTTCTTTTCGTAGTAGATCTAACAAAGTTTTGAAATTGCACATTTTCTCGATAATTAGAAACTGCACCCATAATTCCTTACAAACCTCCCCACATCCTTTTATTGCATTTTTGTCAGGTAGCTAGATGTATGCCCGGGTGTACAAGACAGCTACGTGCTTGGTCTTTGCTATATAGGTACTTATAAATATTCTGCATACAATACAGATCGTATCTTCTAAATGTATAGGATGTGTCAGAACAAGAATTCAGTAACGCTGCACTGGACATTACGTGAGGACATTCCCTGAGTTTGTATTCATCCACCATTCATAAAGCTACTGTTCTGCTGAAGGCATATTTTATCTTGGCATGATAATCTACACAAACTTCTTTTAGCTCGATTGCGAAACAAGTTTTACAACATTAGTTTAATCACCCTCGAGACACGATTCCTGATGGAATCCATTACCATGAGGGAGAGAGAAGAGGCAATGTGTATGTAAGTGTCTTGCCATGAGGGAGAGAGAAGAGGCAATGTGTATGTAAGTGTCTTGCCATGAGGGAGAGAGAAGAGGCAATGTGTATGTAAATGTCTTGCCATGAGGGAGAGAGAAGAGGCAATGTGTATGTAAGTGTCTTGCCATGAAGGAGAGAGAAGAGGCAATGTGTATTTAAGTGTCTTGCCATGAGGGAGAGAGAAGAGGCAATGTGTATGTAAGTGTCTTGCCATGAGGGAGAGAGAAGAGGCAATGTGTATGTAAGTGTCTTGCCATGAAGGAGAGAGAAGAGGCAATGTGTATTTAAGTGTCTTGCCTTAAAGCACACCACCACCATGGTTCTGGCGGGGTTCTAACTTGCAACCTCTCAGTTTCCGAGGCGAACGACATATCCATCACACTATGAACACTCCTCAATGATAAACAGTATCTACAGCTGACTCAACCTCTCAGTTTCCGAGGCGAACGACATATCCATCACACTATGAACACTCCTCAATGATAAACAGTATCTACAGCTGACTCAACCTCTCAGTTTCCGAGGCGAACGACATATCCATCACACTATGAACACTCCTCAATGATAAACAGTATCTACAGCTGACTCAACCTCTCAGTTTCCGAGGCGAACGACATATCCATCACACTATGAACACTCCTCAATGATAAACAGTATCTACAGCTGACTCAACCTCTCAGTTTCCGAGGCGAACGACATATCCATCACACTATGAACACTCCTCAATGATAAACAGTATCTACAGCTGACTCAACCTCTCAGTTTCCGAGGCGAACGACATATCCATCACACTATGAACACTCCTCAATGATAAACAGTATCTACAGCTGACTCAACCTCTCAGTTTCCGAGGCGAACGACATATCCATCACACTATGAACACTCCTCAATGATAAACAGTATCTACAGCTGACTCAACCTCTCAGTTTCCGAGGCGAACGACATATCCATCACACTATGAACACTCCTCAATGATAAACAGTATCTACAGCTGACTCAACCTCTCAGTTTCCGAGGCGAACGACATATCCATCACACTATGAACACTCCTCAATGATAAACAGTATCTACAGCTGACTCAACCTCTCAGTTTCCGAGGCGAACGACATATCCATCACACTATGAACACTCCTCAATGATAAACAGTATCTACAGCTGACTCAACCTCTCAGTTTCCGAGGCGAACGACATATCCATCACACTATGAACACTCCTCAATGATAAACAGTATCTACAGCTGACTCAACCTCTCAGTTTCCGAGGCGAACGACATATCCATCACACTATGAACACTCCTCAATGATAAACAGTATCTACAGCTGACTCAACCTCTCAGTTTCCGAGGCGAACGACATATCCATCACACTATGAACACTCCTCAATGATAAACAGTATCTACAGCTGACTCAACCTCTCAGTTTCCGAGGCGAACGACATATCCATCACACTATGAACACTCCTCAATGATAAACAGTATCTACAGCTGACTCAACCTCTCAGTTTCCGAGGCGAACGACATATCCATCACACTATGAACACTCCTCAATGATAAACAGTATCTACAGCTGACTCAACCTCTCAGTTTCCGAGGCGAACGACATATCCATCACACTATGAACACTCCTCAATGATAAACAGTATCTACAGCTGACTCAACCTCTCAGTTTCCGAGGCGAACAACATATCCATCACACTATGAACACTCCTCAATGATAAACAGTATCTACAGCTGACTCAACCTCTCAGTTTCCGAGGCGAACGACATATCCATCACACTATGAACACACCTCAATGATAAACAGTATCTACAGCTGACTCCTCAATGATAAACAGTATCTACAGCTGACTCCTCAATGATAAACAGTATCTACAGCTGACTCCTCAATGATAAACAGTATCTACAGCTGACTCCTCAATGATAAACAGTATCTACAGCTGACTCCTCAATGATAAACAGTATCTACAGCTGACTCCTCAATGATAAACAGTATCTACAGCTGACTCCTCAATGATAAACAGTATCTACAGCTGACTCCTCAATGATAAACAGTATCTACAGCTGACTCCTCAATGATAAACAGTATCTACAGCTGACTCCTCAATGATAAACAGTATATACAGCTGACTCCTCAATGATAAACAGTATCTACAGCTGACTCCTCAATGATAAACAGTATCTACAGCTGACTCCTCAATGATAAACAGTATCTACAGCTGACTCCTCAATGATAAACAGTATCTACAGCTGACTCCTCAATGATAAACAGTATCTACAGCTGACTCCTCAATGATAAACAGTATCTACAGCTGACTCCTCAATGATAAACAGTATCTACAGCTGACTCCTCAATGATAAACAGTATCTACAGCTGACTCCTCAATGATAAACAGTATCTACAGCTGACTCCTCAATGATAAACAGTATCTACAGCTGACTCCTCAATGATAAACAGTATCTACAGCTGACTCCTCAATGATAAACAGTATCTACAGCTGACTCCTCAATGATAAACAGTATCTACAGCTGACTCCTCAATGATAAACAGTATCTACAGCTGACTCCTCAATGATAAACAGTATCTACAGCTGACTCCTCAATGATAAACAGTATCTACAGCTGACTCCTCAATGATAAACAGTATCTACAGCTGACTCCTCAATGATAAACAGTATCTACAGCTGACTCCTCAATGATAAACAGTATCTACAGCTGACTCCTCAATGATAAACAGTATCTACAGCTGACTCCTCAATGATAAACAGTATCTACAGCTGACTTCTCAATGATAAACAGTATCTACAGCTGACTCCTCAATGATAAACAGTATCTACAGCTGATTCCTCAATGATAAACAGTATCTACAGCAACTCAACTGTAACATAAGGTTGATCCTAAACAACAATTGATAGAACATACAGCTGTACAGCTGTCCGATTAGTGCAGTGATTAGAGCGCTCGCTTCTCACCTATGCAACCCGGGTTCGATCCTCGGACCGGGAAGTATGTGAGATGGTACGGTGGTCGACAGATCGAACAAGTTGGTTTTCTCCGGGTACTCCGGTTTCCAAAACAGACCAGCATAGATGCCTGTGTCTGGGTCCATCAAACACAATTTGAAAATCATTAATTATTAATTAAAGGTTTCAATCCGATTAGCGCAGTGGTTAGTGCGCTCGCTTCTCACCAATGCAACCTGGATTTGATTTTCGGAACGGGAAGTATGTGAGATGGTACGGTGGTCGCCAGATCGGACAGGTGGGTTTTCTCCGGGTGCTCCGGTTTCCTCCCACACAAACGACCACATATATGCTTTCATCCGTGCCAACGAGAGTGATTAACATAAGTTGTTAGAACTTGCCTCGCAATCGTTGTAAAATAAATCAAGTTTAAACTTAACGAACATACAGCCTTAAAAGTTAAATGAACCAATTATTGCGAGTCAGGAAACAATGAGCATCAATACCAAGCTAGATAGAGAGATACTCGGTACCTTGCATGCAGTGGAACACGGCTTGAGGCAACTGTGTGGACATTTGAATCCATTTATCCCTTGTTTTATATATCCTATTAGGGGACGCTTTAGTTGAAATCCCATTTCGCGCACCACTAACTTCTGGAACTGTCTGTTTCTTCTTTCGAATTCCATGGCAAAGTTTTTCAACTACATCCGAAAATTTAAACTGTTTTCCAACATCTAAAGGTGTGAACATTGCATTTTGACCATCACCTGTTTTACTGGTATCTATTGTGTCCAACATAGTTCAATTAAAACTTCAATTTTCAATTAAAATCATAAAATAGGTTCATAGCATGTTCAATGACAGTATTGTATCAAAAACAGAATTTATAGTTTCACAAACAACATTGTCACTGTTAAACAGTTCCGCACGTAAAGTTTTATTTTACTGGTAAACCTTTTAAAATCCGATTGTAAAAAATATTATTCTGTACGAAGAATAGTCACAACATTGTCACTGTTAAACAGTTCCGCACGTAAAGTTTTATTTTACTGGTAAACATTTTAAAATCCGATTGTAAAAATATTATTCTGTACAAATAGTCACAACATTGTCACTGTTAAACAGTTCCGCACGTAAAGTTTTATTTTACTGGTAAACCTTTTAAAATCTGATTGATAAAAATATTATTCTGTACGAAGAATAGTCACCACATTGTCACTGTTATACAGTTCCGCATGTAACATTTTATTTTACTGGTAAACCTTTTAAAATCTGATTGATAAAAATATTATTCTGTACGAAGAATAGTCACCAATGACATTATAACAAAGAAGTAAAGTCTACCACGTCAAATAACATACTGTAGCACCCTTATACGGGGAAGCAATTGAAGTGGTGAATTCTACGAAAGATCTCAGTAGTCAGGCATCACATACAAATTATCAGCGTAATTAAACTCGTGAAGCATGCAATTCCTTTGTTCATTTCATTATTTGTTTCAACTTTTCCTTAGAAACACATGTAATTGCCTGGAAAATCAATCCATTTTTATGGGACTTATTGAACAGCCGAGATAGTGTTTCAATTGGCTATCTATGAGGATGGAGTACGTCTATAGATTCCAAGGAATGGCGCTCTATGCGGATGGAGTACGTCTATAGATTCCAAGGAATGGCGCTCTATGAGGATGGAGTACGTCTATAGATTCCAAGGAATGGCGCTCTATGAGGATGGAGTACGTCTATAGATTCCAAGGAATGGCGCTCTATGAGGATGGAGTACGTCTATAGATTCCAAGGAATGGCGCTCTATGAGGATGGAGTACGTCTATAGATTCCAAGGAATGGCACTCTATGAGGATGGAGTACGTCTATAGATTCCAAGGAATGGCGCTCTATGAGGATGGAGTACGTCTATAGATTCCAAGGAATGGCACTCTATGAGGATGGAGTACGTCTATAGATTCCAAGGAATGGCGCTCTATGAGGATGGAGTACGTCTATAGATTCCAAGGAATGGCGCTCTATGCGGATGGAGTACGTCTATAGATTCCAAGGAATGGCGCTCTATGAGGATGGAGTACGTCTATAGATTCCAAGGAATGGCGCTCTATGAGGATGGAGTACGTCTATAGATTCCAAGGAATGGCGCTCTATGAGGATGGAGTACGTCTATAGATTCCAAGGAATGGCGCTCTATGAGGATGGAGTACGTCTATAGATTCCAAGGAATGGCGCTCTATGCGGATGGAGTACGTCTATAGATTCCAAGGAATGGCGCTCTATGAGGATGGAGTACGTCTATAGATTCCAAGGAATGGCGCTCTATGAGGATGGAGTATGTCTATAGATTCCAAGGAATGGCGCTCTATGAGGATGGAGTACGTCTATAGATTCCAAGGAATGGCGCTCTATGAGGATGGAGTACGTCTATAGATTCCAAGGAATGGCGCTCTATGCGGATGGAGTACGTCTATAGATTCCAAGGAATGGTGCTCTATGCGGATGGAGTACGTCTATAGATTCCAAGGAATGGCACTCTATGCGGATGGAGTACGTCTATAGATTCCAAGGAATGGCACTCTATGCGGATGGAGTACGTCTATAGATTCCAAGGAATGGCGCTCTATGCGGATGGAGTACGTCTATAGATTCCAAGGAATGGCGCTCTATGCGGATGGAGTACGTCTATAGATTCCAAGGTAACAATTTGTTTAATATCTATAGAACAGTTAATTAATAATATATATTAACCCTTTCAACACAACAGACCTCTAAATAAGCTTACAAAAAGTGTAGATCCAGATGAGCCGACTCGTCGTCTCATCAGGATATGCACTGTTTGACAGTAATATTAATATTTTTAGACAAAATTACCCATTTTGATAAATGAACTGGTCTAAATGTAATTTTCTTATTAATTTATTGGTCTAAAAATATCCTGCAACAGTCCATGTCAGGTACTTGGTGTTGAATGGGTGCACCAGTCCATGTCAGTTACTTGGTGTTGAATGCACCAGTCCATGTCAGGTACTTGGTGTTGAATGCACCAGTCCATGTCAGGTACTTGGTGTTGAATGCACCAGTCCATGTCAGTTACTTGGTGTTGAATGCACCAGTCCATGTCAGTTAATTGGTGTTGAATGCACCAGTACATGTCAGTTACTTGATGTTGAATGCACCAGTCCATATCAGTTACTTGGTGTTGAATGGGTGCACCAGTCCATGTCAGTTACTTGGTGTTGAATGCACCAGTCCATGTCAGTTACTTGGTGTTGAATGCACCAGTCCATGTCAGTTACTTGGTGTTGAATGGGTTAACTTAACAGTATGAGTCCCTGTGTATCTTCAAAACTAACAATGAAGTAATTGATATACTGTGCTTAGAGGGCCTTAAGGAGGACTAGTACTATCTATCCATCTTCAAAACGACCTGTACATATAAAATTGAATTTACTACGTTATTGCAGGTCTGCAGCCACACTGAGGCACATTGTGCCTCGGTTAAAATTCCAAATAAAAAAATGAAATAAAAAATTAAATAAATAAAATACAAAAAAATATCCATTTTATAAAATGTTGACTGCTAGAGAGGTGAAAGGTCAGTACATAATTATATATCTAACTCATTAAATCAGAAAACGCAGGAAATCGCTTCTATACCACAACAATTTTAAGGGGGAACATGCCCCCGGACCCCACTAGATTGCCTCAGTTGAAATTTGCCTCTGTATTGTAATATTTAAATCACAGTGTCTATAAAATCAACAATTGATTACAAAATATAATCATCTGACAGCAAACAGGTACATGTATTTCCAAATTATGAACTGTTAAGTAAGATTAGAGTTAAATATAGACCTTCAAATCAGGGAGAAGTTCCACGTATTTATTGTATATGAAATAACATCTCCCCTCAAGAGCTCAAAATATGACAATGTGAGGCAGCTGGACAGCGTTTCTCGCAAGAAAAGGCGTTGTTTTTACAGCTCACGTTGTTCCAAGGATCATCTAATTACTAGGTCCGCCACACGGTATGTCGCCGCAAATATATCGTAAATAAATTTTAAATACAATGTGTGATATTTCTTCTTTGTGACATTGAAAAGAATAAATAGTGTAAATATAAGTAATAAATAGTGTAAATATAAGTAATAAATAGTGTAAATATAAGTAATAAATAGTGTAAATATAAGTAATAAATAGTGTAAATATAAGTAATAAATAGTGTAAATATAAGTAATAAATAGTGTAAATATAAGTAATAAATAGTGTAAATATAAGTAATAAATAGTGTAAATATAAGTAATAAATAGTGTAAATATAAGTAATAAATAGTGTAAATATAAGTAATAAATAGTGTAAATATAAGTAATAAATAGTGTAAATATAAGTAATAAATAGTGTAAATATAAGTAATAAATAGTGTAAATATAAGTAATAAATAGTGTAAATATAAGTAATAAATAGTGTAAATATAAGTAATAAATAGTGTAAATATAAGTAATAAATAGTGTAAATATAAGTAATAAATCGCGAGTTAATAGTTTCCATCTGGGTATGAACTACATTGGACCTGTCTAATATTAGCATAAAGGCCTTCGGGCCCCCACATACAATAGACTCAGTCTCCTTCTATGCATTGCCGAATTAAACTGTTAATTTAGGAAAAATCTACCCCACCATGAAAACCCCTCTAGTCTAAGGGTTAACACAGGGGTAAAAGAAGCCACGTGCAGTAGTTGGAGTTAAATTCCATGCTACTGGTCCAACAGGATGACAATAAAGATAATGTTTTAGTAAGTGTATGTTGCAACTGCTGTGTTATCCATCATGTTCGTATTTGCGAGTTGATAAAATGTTGTGCATCAGTCAGTATTCATTGTCTAGGATGAATTTTCAATACGCTTGTGAACATATGCACCAAGGTTTCCAATACAGACAAGCATAGATGCCTGAGTCTGGGTCCATTAAACACAATTTGAAAATCATTAATTATTAATTAAAGGTTTCAATTCGATTAGCGCAGTGGTTAGTGCACTCGCTTCTCACCAATGCAACCTGGATTTGATTTTCGGAATGGGAAGTATGTGAGATGGTACCGTGGTCGCCAGATCGGACAGGTGGGTTTTCTCCGGGTGCTCCGGTTTCCTCCCACATGAATAACCACATATACACTTTCATCTGCACCGACGAGAGTGATTAATATAAGTTGTTAAAACTTGCTTCGCAATTGTTGTAAAATAAATCAAGTTTAAACTAAAGGTTTCAATAAGCCACATCTCCCGCACTGACATGTACATGTAGTCGTGATAGCGCAGTGGAAGTCGTGTGATGTTCCAAGTCACTTCAGGTGCCAAAGGTCCGGAGTTCGAGCCCCGCTGGAGCCGTTACGATTGTGCCCTTAGGCAAGGCATTTAAATTCCACGTTGCCTCTTCTCTCTCCCTCGTGGCGATGGATTCCATCAGGAATGAGCTCTCGAGAGTGATTAATATAAGTTGTAAGAACTTGTTTCGCAATCGAGCTAAAATAAATTTGTATAAACTATGTACATGTAGCGGGAATTGAAACTTCAGTTCAGAGAGTTCCACAAATGCTACAAATGTGATAACAAAGCATGATCACATGTATACTTAGCGGCTGAGTCAATGGCAATACATTATTTATGCTAATTATATCGTCAATGTAATTATCTTATGCCAGGACTAATTACAGATGAACAATCACTGAATAGATTTAATATTGATCACTAAACACATATAAACTAATATCTATATAATCTATATAGTGTACATTGCAACAATGGAACATTGTTAAAGGTCACTGAAAACACATATAAACTAATATCTATATAATCTATATAGTGTACATTGCAACAATGGAACATTGTTAAAGGTCACTGAAAACACATATAAACTAATATCTATATAATCTATATAGTGTACATTGCAACAATGGAACATTGTTAAAGGTCACTGAAAACACATACCATTAATGATAATAACAATCTTAAAGACAATGTATTAGCCGGATGATTTTTGTTACCCGTGAAAAAAGGCTTATTAAGCCGAAAATTCGGATATAAAGAGGACAATATAAATATAACATAACTATCAGCAACTGCTTTAACATATACCTTTAAAGCCCTCTTTTTTAATTATGTTGTACTGCACACCGAGATAACCTATGGATCAGATGACTAGAATGTACTGCACACTGAGATAACCTATGGATCAGATGACTAGAATGTACTGCACACTGAGATAACCTATGTATAGGATGACAAGAATGTACTGCAAACTGAGATAACCTATGGATCGGATGACTAGAATGTACTGCACACTGAGATAACCTATGGATCGGATGACTAGAATGTACTGCACACTGAGATAACCTATGGATTGGATGACTAGAATGTACTGCACACTGAGATAACCCATGGATTGGATGACTAGAATGTACTGCACACTGAGATAACCTATGGATCAGATGACTAGAATGTACTGCACACTGAGATAACCTATGGATCGGATGACTAGAATGTACTGCACACTGAGATAACCTATGGATCAGATGACTAGAATGTACTGCACACTGAGATAACCTATAGATTGGATGACTAGAATGTGCTTCACACCGAGATAACCTATGGATCAGATGACTAGAATGTACTGCACACCGAGATAACCTATGGATCGGATGACTAGAATGTACTGCACACTGAGATAACCTATAGATTGGATGACTAGAATGTGCTTCACACCGAGATAACCTATGCATCGGATGACTAGAATGTGCTGCATGTCCGCATATATATTATCTGTTGCATGGAAAAGAGATCCGTCCTCACGTGTATAGTCTACACATGTGGGGGTCATTATTCTATGGCATGGATAAGTGACATACCCTCACATGGATAATCTACAAATAGGGCCAATACATAAAAGACACAAACAATCATGATTCACTGTCATCATTCTTTGGGCACTCAAATTTTTGACAGTCGAATAAAATCAACAAATACAATATTATGGTAGAGCATGAACATTTTTCGGCAAAATAATTACATACAAATTGAATGAATGTAGCAGCACATTATTGGAAGTTGTTTATTTTCAATAATCGCAATTGAAATAGTCTTGGCTGAAGTCGAAACGATTCGCTTCCATTTTCATTGACTACATAAAACTTAGAAACCATGCGCACCTGCAAACCTATAAACAATACAAACCTATAAACAATACAAACCTATAAACAATACAAACCTATAAACAATACAAACCTATAAACAATACAAACCTATAAACAATACAAAAACAATACAAACCTATAAACAATACAAACCTATAAACAATACAAACCTATAAACAATACAAACCTATAAACAATACGTGCACTGGTGGTGGGTGGCTCCCTTCTCTTTCATCACATACACAAGATACCAGGTCTGACATTGTGTCTGAGATAACAGGCATTCGTTCGGCATTACAGTAATACGGGCATTCATTCGGCATTACAGTAATACAGGCATTCGTTCGGCATTACAGTAATACGGGCATTCGTTCGGCATTACAGTAATACGGGCATTCGTTCGGCATTACAGTAATACGGGCATTCGTTCGGCATTACAGTAATACGGGCATTCATTTGGCACTACAGTAACACGGGCATTCGTTCAGCATTACAGTAATACGGGCATTCGTTCGGCACTACAGTAATACGGGCATTCGTTCGGCATTACAGTAATACGGGCATTCGTTCGGCACTACAGTAATACGGGCATTCGTTCGGCACTACAGTAATATGGGCATTCGTTCAGCACTACAGTAATACGGGCATTCGTTCGGCATTACAGTAATACGGGCATTCGTTCGGCATTAAAGTAATACGGGTATGCGTTTGGCATTACAGTAATACGGGCATTCGTTCGGCATTACAGTAATACGGGCATTCGTTCGGCACTACAGTAATACGGGCATTCGTTCGGCACTACAGTAATACGGGCATTCGTTCGGCATTACAGTAATGCAGGCATTCGTTCGGCATTACAGTAATACGGGCATTCGTTCGGCATTACAGTAATACGGGCATTCGTTCGGCACTACAGTAATACAGGCATTCGTTCGGCATTACAGTAATACGGGCATTCGTTCGGCACTACAGTAATACGGGCATTCGTTCGGCATTACAGTAATACGGGCATTCGTTCGGCACTACAGTAATACAGGCATTCGTTCGGCAGTACAGTAATACGGGCATTCGTTCGGCACTACAGTAATACGGGCATTCGTTCGGCATCACAGTAATACAGGCATTCGTTCGGCATTACAGTAATATAGGCATTCGTTCGGCATTACAGTAATACGGGCATTCGTTCGGCATTACAGTAATACGGGCATTCGTTCGGCATTACAGTAATACGGGCATTCGTTCGGCATTACAGTAATACGGGCATTCGTTCGGCATTACAGTAATACGGGCATTCGTTTGGCATTACAGTAATACGGGCATTCATTCGGCATTACAGTAATATGGGCATTCGTTCGGCATTACAGTAATACGGGCATTCGTTCGGCATTACAGTAATACGGGCATTCGTTCGGCATTACAGTAATATGGGCATTCGTTCGGCATTACAGTAATACGGGCATTCGTTCGGCATTACAGTAATACGGGCATTCGTTCGGCATTACATAACAATACAGGCATTAAATTATGATCTCAGGTATTATTTGAAAATATTTAGCATCAGAATATTGGACCAACTTGATTAAATCTCATGTCACATTCCACAAATATCTTCAAGTATCTGAAAGAAATATCCAAACTATGGCAAGTTTTATTGAATGCTATAAATTTCAGTTGTTTCTTCATTTGACTTTAATTTTATTTCCAACAAAATGCCATTTTATTTGGAATATTGTGAAACTATTAGAAAACGAGACACTGAACAGTTGAATTTCTTGAGATTTTACGTTTTTTTCAAACAAATTTTGTATATATATAGAATGTTTTAGATGTACAACCTTGGGAGATGTGAGTCATGTGACCATCTTGCCCAAACCTACACAGGACAAAGTACATTCCACTCATGGATTTCTGTCCTTAAACGGGAAGAGGAAAAGAGAGTGAGATACCATCCAATGCACATTGTTAGCTCGCTTTGAGGCTATGCCATCAGCCATGTTCATATTAAAACATATATTTGGAAACGTAAGTCATGATACACCAGCTAGTATTGATTAAAGTCTCAGTACCTCAGACACCATCCTAACTGTCTACGCCCCCGCACGGGGTTTAACATTAATGGAACATACATACATACTATATCACAAATTCGCAGATACAAATTGTGTGTTAACACCGTTTCGATGTAAACAAAATCTTGACTACGACTGTACGAAGTTTATAAACTTAAACAGGCCGTTTTACTGCGTTTAGCCGTATGAAAATTTACCTAAATGCTAAATTATACATGTTTCTTCTTTGATATGTGTTAAATGCGATAGAGAAACAGCAATAACCTGTATATGATATAAATAAAAGTCAAACTTCTTACTGATAAATACAAACAAGTTTCAGTTTTCAAACGGTGTCAGTAGTAAAGGCGACTTCCGGTTTCAGAGACAAAATAAAATGACTCTGAATATAACAAATCTATTGCGGTTTCACAATCTCGTTCCAAATATTCGCAAGTGATAAATGACAATATGTGAGAACGCAATAAGTAGCTGGCGTTGATTATTACCCACTTAACGATGGGTTACCATCGTCCCCGCAAGGGGTTTGACCACAGGCACCAGACACAAATACAAAATATATATTACTTACTATAATTATGACCATAGGCCCAAAAAAAAAATTGTGTCTGGTGCCTGTGGGTTTGACATTAATGGAACATACATAGGTCTACATAGTCTACGTTATCTTGGCTCCACCACAACAGACTAACTTAATTAAACTGCTTAAAACCCATCATCTTTCAATCCGTTACTATGCTAAACATATAATTTCTGTATGAAAAGAGTGCTATGCAAATCTGGTATATTAATACACCAACGATAAATAAAATGTTTGGGTATATTAATAAATACTGGAACTGTAACTGATATATGTGGGTAGGCCTATAATTAAAAAAGGACTGCATGTTTTTCTGTACTTTCGACACGTAATTGATTTGAAGTCAACGACCGTAACCACTCGGCCACTCGGTAGTCCTACCCAACAACGACGTTAATTGTAAATAAATGATCATGAAAGTTGAACGATATTTAGGGGCCTACTATGATGATGAAAACATTAAGTGTTCCGAATGTTTTTCAAAGCAACAACATATTGCTCATACACAGATCTTGGAATACTTAGTAACTTTGTATCTCACATATGTAGTTACTATTCAGTTTAAACACATTTTATTTCCCAATATAATACATTATTGAACAATGCATACATTGCACATATCAAAATACAGAAAAAGGATTAGAATGAAAGACAGAGTCGTATACAATTCTCCTTCTCAAATTAGTTACTACTGCGACTGGAGCTATATGAGCTGTGTTTCACTCGAACCGACGCCTGTGGCCTGTTGTTATTCAGCATACACGTGGTGCACTAAAATCGTCTGTTTAGGTTCGAATCCTAGCAAAAGTTCACATGATATGTCGTTGTAATACCATTAATTATTTATTCTTACCGTCTTTGAGATATAGGTCCACCTCAAATGTGTAGTGTTTCACGGCGATATCCTCCACTGGATAAAACGTGCCATCAATAACCAGATTGCCGACATATACTCCCACTGGAATCTTCACCTCGTCGGAGTAAAAACAACGGGAAGAGTCTGACCATTCCAATTTGATTGGCTCGATTTCCTGCAAAGTTAAATAACCTCACATACAAGGGTCTGCTCCTTGTCACAATTTGATTGGCTCGAACTCCTGCAAAGTTAAACAACCTCACATACAAGGGTCTGCTCCTTGTCACAATGTGATTGGCTCGATCTCCTGCAAAGTTAAACAACCTCACATACAAGGGTCTGCTCCTTGTCACGTACACAGTAAATACAATTAGATGGACCGGCAACTATTTTGTTGATTTGTTCAATAAATACATTAGAAGATTCACGGGAATGCACGTACTCAACTTGCCATCACAACTAATACTGTGTATTTTACGTTTATTTATCGTCGCTACCGATTGCCCATATGAGCGACGACTCCTGAAGAGATTAGTTATTTTAGATAGTTGGAGGATAGTGCAATGATACAGACAGAGATCCATTCAAGAGTCTCCTCTGGTTCTTTTACGTGCACGGTGTAAAGCACCGACACAGGACCTCCGTTTAAAGTCCCATCTGAAAGAATGTTAATTGTATTAGGGTCAGAGGGGGGGTCGAACCTACGATCCCTGGATTACCAGTCCCGCGTGTCACCACTGGACTACAGATCCGTCTGTTAATATTCTCCAGTTATATATTTATATAGTTATATTTACATCAAAACTGTTGTAGAGTAGAATTAATCTTAATAGTTTGTCTGAGTGGTCGTAATACTTCACAAATTAACATTAATAAGCAATCCTAGCAGATATTCCAGTTATGAAATACAATAAATATGACACTTCCATTATATAGATAAACAGGTTTTCATGTTCAACATCAAAACACGTTTAAACGCATATCGATACACATAATGTACATATTTGTCCCGAGATTAAATTTATAAGACCATATCTTGTCTCGGTCATTATAAAATGGTGTTATTGCACATGCGCTGTATTGCATTAATGGGAAATAATACCAGAACGCATGTTTGTACATCCTTGAACTATTATATACTTTAAAACAATAAGATATATTACTTTATTTAATAATAATATTATCTTAACGGGCCTTCCTTTGGTTTGAGGAAGTGAAATAAACTGCATTGGTTTTCATATTAATTATTGATGATGCTGATGATGATGATGCTGATGATGATGATGATGATGATGATGATGATGGTGGTGATGATGATGATGATGATGATGATGATGATGATGATGATGATGATGATGATGATGATGATGATGATGATGATGATGATGATGATGATGATGATGATGATGATGATGATGATGATGATGATACTGTTGTTGTTTAGCTTGATTAGCCCCCCTAACGGCGAGCCACATGGACGAACAGTACTCATTTCTAGAGAACAGCCCGCCTGTTATTTACCATAAGTATTTAGAGTAACAATTTGAGTGTAATATTTTCATATGACCCATGATCCATTCTCAAGTGGCATTTAATTTCATACATATTATTCGCATGTCACTTAAAACGCATAGATCACAGTAAGCTTCATATCATATTGACACTTCAACATATGTCTCTTACCTTTTTGTTAAGGGTGACGAAGACTATACTGAGCGACTGTGTTAAAATGGTTCTCTCCCAGCGGTATCTGCATGATGCGTGCATCAGTGATGGAGAAAGACTTCTGTCTACACCTTCAGGAGTCTTCGGCATCTCTAGATATTCGTCAACGTGTTTGGCAAATTCCGATTCGGTAGGCATTTGTTCGGAGTTATCGGACTTGTAACTTACGGTAGTGTATTCCGTTGTGAGTGGATTCCCGTTAACCTCGTTTAGAAAATAACAAACTGTTTGTTCTTTTTGCATATAATTTACTTGGTTTTCATTACCGACTGCTGCGACATGTTCTGTACGACTTTCTGCCCTTTCAAAAGTATCGCGTTTGTCTTTCAGACAATATAAAAGCGCTGCCTTTATAGCATTTGTACGTTCGATTTCTTTAGCTTCTGTATCACTGGAATCGGCATCGTATTCGCTGGTATCTAGATCACCGTTCACATACTCTGTATGTACTTCATTCTGAGTTCGTTCGTCGGTTCCACCGGACCTTTCTACTATACTTTTATGTTTTGCTTCTTTATCGACGATGTTGTTTGCTGATTGGTTACTAGTAGTACATTCTTTGTTCACCAAAACGCTATCTACTTTACCTTGTTCGAGACTACTATTCCCTAGTTCACGGACGGTTTGATCTACACCCGTGCTATCAGTACTGCCTATGTTACCTTTACAATTGGTTTCGATATATGCAGTATCAGCTATTTCAAACACTTTTCGTTCTACGTTAGTTTCTATTATCGTAACCGTATCTAGATTATCATCTGGAGTACTATGTTTGTTAGCTCCATCCCCTGTGTAAATACTCCGTTTTATTATAACCACTTCTTTCACTCTTTCGCCATTAAAATCTTCTCCATCACTTTCATTCTCCTGCTGCGCATAATCTTCATTCACCTCTTCTTCCAAAGACTGTTCACTGGTATCTTCTTGTAGGTGTTCGACTTCTTTATGAACACCATCAGCTACATTTGTACAACCTAACCTTACAATACATTCATCATCGAAATATGAGTTGGCCAAAGATGTATTTAATATTGTTTCCTTGGGTTGTATTACTTCCTCTTGTATAATACTCACTTGTATATTACCATCACCAAGTCCTTTCACATTTGATACAGTTTCAGTATTATTTACCGTATTTTTCAATAAACTAGACTCATTCTGGGAATAAGTTATTTTCAAATCACCCAGCAGGTCTTCGTTACCATCTGTTGGAATCAATACGTTTATTTTACTTGAATCATCATAGATTTCACTCACAGTTTCATGTTTATCTTCACTATTGAAACGCACTGATATTCCTCTTATTAGTTGTGTATCATTCTCAATTGCATCTCTCGCTTTGTAAACATAAGGTCCGTCAACTTCTTCTGGGTTGATAAGTGGCGTGGTTTCGTCGAGTTCTATCGTTTCTAACCTCGGACTCTCCCGACCACCATCGGTATCACGACTCTGTTCAGTTTTGTCGTTATTGTTATTCTGAACATCAGACTTAGACGTGTGTTTTGTTATGTATGCCTCTTGTGATTCTGTATAGGCATCGGTCTCGGCTGGACTCTTTATCGGATCGTCGTCCGCACTTGGTGTCTCCTTATCTGTACCTTTCCCTATAAATAAAGAGTATACATATACGTTATATTAACGTTTACACTTACATGTGTATTCAATTATGTAGCACATCGTGAGAGATTGCACGCAAGTATCTAACATTGGGCTGTCAGATTCAAATTGTTACTATTTTAACAGCAGGTATACTAGAGGACATAGAAAACGCACACCTACATTATATTATTATTATTACATGAAAACGAAATACGAAGAATTCCATCAAAGATATATCACATCTTTATTACAAAGCACACACTGAACAAACTAAAAATATTCCAAAATGTTTAAAACTATGTATTTATATAGTTATTGTTTTTTCATGTAAAAACACATTTATCCGAAGTGTGCGTTTTGTATGTCCTCTAGTATATATTTCCGCTACATGTATGTGTATACAATATATGCTCTCCGATGCAGATATAGTACAGTCCTTCGGTGTATATATTATTATTTCTTCGCTTAATACTGCATTGTCACTTAGGCATTTTACAACTGCCGCCATATCTACGTCAAAATGAAGTGCTAAACATTAAATGGTATATGAAGACTCGAGTGTCAAGCACGTAATATTTCAACATGCATTATCTGTGCCGAACTGATATCTAATATGTCCCCGTAGAGATATAGGTCATGCTAACTGTTGGGGGGGGGGGGAGCAAGCTACATGTATCTGGACGTTATCAAACTTGATCGTGCACATGGTAACCACGTTTGTTGTTAGAAATTTCAACTTCACTATCAGGAATTGACATTAGTTGTGGGTCCAGTGCCAAACGCTATGTATATAACATTATACATGTACACTTGTGCATAATTCGTATACACTCCAAATTCGATGCATACACACATATTTTGTTATTCAAAGTTTTGTTTTGTTTTTCTCCAATAATTGGAAAATTTACCGTATAAACGGACACCTTCTCACTAACCGACATGGCACACGAATGTGTAATAATAGCTCATACCATTTGCAATGTTCACATTAAATTCCATGTTATTGAAACAAATTAATCACGTTAAACATACGTTCTATATGTATCCTAGACGACATAGAAAACGCACACCTACATTATATGATTATTATTACATGAAAACGAAATATGAAGGATTCCTTCAAAGATATATCACATCTTTATTACAAAACACAAACTGAACAACTAAAAATATTCCAAAATGTTTAAAACTATGTATTTATATAGTTATTGTTTTTCATGTAAAAACACACTTATCCGAAGTGTGCATTTTCTAATTCCTCTAGTATATATGTATTATTAAATGCAAGTGTTTTCTGAATCTCTTCAGTGTGATCAATATACGTTTTGTACATGTACCTTAAACTGTTTCAAACATAGAGATACTATATAGAGATACGTGTACATGAATGATTGTAACATGTGAGATCCAGATACTAAGCTTATATATAAATATCCATTTAATATAACAAGTGCATAAGTATTGATCATACCTATAGTCTGGCTGCCTGAAAGCAGTGTTCATCTATAGCTAACCAGTATAGCAAGAGCTTGATCAAACACCGACTTAGTGCAAGCCAATTAATCAATGCAAACACATGAAGACAGCGTGTCACATGCAACGATTTGGGTTGTATTTCAAACATGGGAAATATTGTCAGATTGATGAAAGGTTTTCTCTGCCTGGTGGATTTCCGGATCAGGTTTGACTCTCAGCCCATGTGTTCGGAGAGCCAACAGAGAGGCTTATACACACCAAGCATTCATTCGGATTAGTCTTTTCTAATTGCTATGTACTCGTTGATATGCATTACTGAACGGTCATTTTCACACAGTGTGACATGTACTTGCTAAATATAATAAACACACACATTGTCTTGGTTTAAACATATTTATTCGTTCATTATGTACAGTACATATCTATTGTATAGCTATACAAACGAAAATGGATTTAATCGGAAGCTTAAAGCTTATAAACATTATCTTGACTGCTATATGTGTGTTGTCGTTCGGTCCCAATGTATAGTAGCGGCTGTAGAAAGAAGAGTCGGCTCGACTGATAAATTTAAACTTTATTTATTTTACAACGATTGCGAAGCAGGTTTTAACAACTTATATTAATCACTCTCGTTGGAGCAGATGAAAACGTATATGTTGTCATTCGTGTGGGAGGAAACCGGAGTGCTCGACTGATAGAACACTAGAATACTATAGAGATTGCAGACACGTTTATCGTCGTCGACTAGCTGTATTCTGTATTCTGAACAGTCTCGTATCTGTATGCAGTTCTGCAGCACAATAGTACTAGTACAGTAATATACTATACAGCTACAACGTTCATGTCTGCGGACTCGACCGACACCCTCCGTATTATACTACCCATTTCATTGTTTGTTACACACAAGTGTTAGCCGTTCTCTGTGGGTATCCGCGGCCGGGTGGTGAAGGTCGTTGACTTCAAATTACCTACCTGTCACCGCTGTAGGTTCGAATACCACTAGGGTGTCGAATTGTTTCTATTTCTATTCAGCTGGTTTGCAGTGGGTCGGTGGTTCCTCCCGTGTACCCGTCCGTGCCTGAAATACTGTTCGGGGGGCATACAGGATCTTCCTCCATCAATGTTAACTGGAGAGTCGCCATATGACCTAAGCTGTTGTTGCACTGTTAAAGCCCCAACACCAACACACACACATAATCGTTCTCTGCTGTTGTCCACTATACGCGTGCACAATCAGCTCCTACATTCACGCGCACATTCAGTTCCTATACACGTGTACATTCAGTTCCGATACAAGAGTACATTCAGTTACGATACTCGTGTACATTTAATTACACATACCACGTGGTCGTCATACACTGTATTATTGGGGTATGTGACTTCTGAAAATACAGCGCGAAATCGTCATGAACATATACATACAACCATTGGCGTAGCTTCATATTCGCACTATATGCCTACATGTTTGTTCAAAATCAGCAAAATATGGTCTTTATTTCTCACCAAAACATGCCTTAACATGTCCCATAATGCATCTGCTGCTGTGCTATAGACTTTCAAAGCTTCCTGTGGGTACCCCCCCCCACCTAATAGTAATATTAAATACACATATATTTATGCCAAGCTACGCCTCTGGCAGCAACTTCATTCAGATCGACAACATCACTCAGTACCACTGAAGAGCAAACCCAATGTCATTTAGAAAACTGTTTACCTGTCTTTACCATCATACTCCCATGTCGTTAAGTAACAAACGAACCATTGAATAATTTATCTACAGCTTTGCTACTTCAAAAATAGATTTCAGTTTATTGAAAATACTTCAAATTTAAACAAATAAATGCAAGATTTAAAGCAATTGCTTCCGTTTGTGTTATGTATTGTCTATATTGATTGGGTACAATACAGTTATGTACATGTATACCTTCGCTTCAAATCTGCTAATTATATTGAAGTTCTTTTGAATTAAATTTCAACTGAATGGAAAATCGTAGTATACTAATTCCATGTTTGGCAAGATATGCAATGTAGTCGCAATAATGTTGCCGTGTTTGGCTAGATATGCAACGTAGTCGCAAATAATGTTGCCGTGTTTGGCTAGATATGCAATGTAGTCACAATTAATGTTGCCGTGTTTGGCTAGGAATGCAATGTAGCCGCAATAATGTTGCCGTGTTTGGCTAGATATGCAATGTAGTCGCAATAATGTTACCGTGTTTGGCTGGGAATGCAATGTAGTCGCAATAATGTTGCCGTGTTTGGCTAGGAATGCAATGTAGCCGCACAACTGTTGCCGTCAATGGTTAATTTGTTTCAGTGTTGAAGCATACACCAGCTTAAATAGTTTGATCTCGTTCTAATAAAAGGAGTGAGAAATCTAGCGGGCTGTTTTCCAACAACAATTGTATCGGCAGTCGACACATGTGGTCAATTTTCTATTCGAAATCATTTTCGTATGCCAGTAATCCAATCATCCAATTACAGAAACATACTCCTCATCACCCAGTAACCAATATAGATCCTCATCTCCCAGTAACCAATATAGATCCTCATCTCCCAGTAACCAATATAGATCCTCCTCTCCCAGTAACCAATATAGATCCTCATCGCCCAGTAAACAATATAGATCCTCATCTCCCAGTAACCAATATAGATCCTCATCGCCCAGTAACTAATATAGATCACCATCGCCCCATCTACCAATATAGATCCTCATCGCCCAGTAAACAATATAGATCCTCATCTCCCAGTAACCAATATAGATCCTCATCGCCCAGTAACTAATATAGATCACCATCGCCCCATCTACCAATATAGATCCTCATCGCCCAGTAAACAATATAGATCCTCATCTCCCAGTAACCAATATAGATCCTCATCGCCCAGTAACTAATATAGATCACCATCGCCCCATCTACCAATATAGATCCTCATCGCCCAGTAAACAATATAGATCCTCATCTCCCAGTAACCAATATAGATCCTCATCGCCCAGTAACTAATATAGATCACCATCGCCCCATCTACCAATATAGATCCTCATCGCCCAGCTACCAATATAGATCCTCATCGCCCAGCTACCAATATAGATCCTCATCGCCCAGCTACCAATATAGATCCTCATCGCCCAGCTACCAATATAGATCCTCATCTCCCAGCTACCAATATAGATCCTCATCGCCCAGTAACCAATATAGATCCTCATCGCCCAGCTACCAATATAGATCATCATCGCCCAGCTACCAATATAGATCCTCATCGCCCAGCTACCAATATAGATCCTCATGTCCCAGTAACCAATATAGATCCTCATCGCCCAGCTACCAATATAGATCCTCATCGCCCAGCTACCAATATAGATCCTCATTTCCCAGCTCCCCATATAGATCCTCATCTCCCATCTACCAATATAGATCCTCATGTCCCAGTAACCAATATGGATCCTCATCTCCCAGTAACCAATATAGATCCTCATAGCCCAGTAACCAATATAGATCCTCATCGCCCAGTAACCAATATAGATCCTCATCGTCCAGTAACCAATATAGATCCTCATAGCCCAGTAACCAATATAGATCCTCATCGCCCAGTAACCAATATAGATCCTCATCGTCCAGTAACCAATATAGATCCTCATCGTCCAGTAACCAATATAGATCCTCATCGCCCAGTAACCAATATAGATCCTCATCTCCCAGTAACCAATATAGATCCTCATCGCCAAGTAACCAATATAGATCCTCATAGCCCAGTAACCAATATAGATCCTCATCGCCCAGTAACCAATATAGATCCTCACAAAAACATGTAAAAGTAAACTAAATAAAAATCAACGTTATGAGTAACGCCCACCTTGACATCCCTCCAACTCATCCAGTGACATGTCCAATCCTTTGATCTTGTAATATCTCACTACATACATGGATTAATCCGGCTCCCAGACACAACGTGTGTCCTTGTTGTAGTCTGAATAACTAAAACGCACCCGCAATACTTCCCGGCAACCATATTCAATATCCGGATCCACTAATTGATAGAATTGGGGTCGATAAACTAATTATTGACTGGAATTTAATGATTTGGCTTCTGTATGATATTTGTATGCGCACGCATATCCACTGGGAGATGTCACGTGCATTCTATCTATCGGATCCTCCGTGCTGTAGCGGATACGGTATATGTCTCGTAACCGATGGGTTTTGAGTTCGAGATCCACCAGAACCCCGTTGATGGTGTCCTTGTGCAAGACGGTTCATGTCAATGTTGACTCTACTAAATAACTCATACCGACACATTCCACCAGAACTGATGTCTAGAGAGTGATTTGTGCAACGTGGGAAGAATGTCAACGATTTCGAAATACTAAATCATCTACTTACTGTTAATGTTTAAAATTGAAATGAATATTTTATACACGATCCTCGTCCTGTCATACCGTAACTACAATAAGTACTTTATTATAGGAACACACCTCTATAAACTATAGCTTTCTCATCAATTGTCATACATGTATCTATAATTGTGTAAAATGTATATTATAACATATACAAATATACAGTTTACACACAATTTAGATACATGATTGAAAAAGGAGTGTGTTTTACGTTTATTTATCGTCGCTACCGGTTGCCCATATGAGCGACGCCTCCTGAAGATATTAGTCATTTTAGATTTTGGAGGATAGTGCAGTGATACAGACAGAGACCCATTCCAGAGTCTCCTCTGGTTCTTTTACGTGCACGGTGTAAAGCACCGACACGAGACCTCGGCTTAACGTCCCATCTGAAAGTCTGTTAATTTTATTAGGGTCAGACGGGGCCTCGAACCTGCGATCCCTGGATTACCAGTCCAGCGTGTTAACCACTGGACTACATATCCGTCTGTTATTAAAGGATTGGAACCGAACGCTATAGCTTATATAGGTCTACTCCTATAGCAAGGTAATGCAATTGCGATATGACAGTGTTGTAATATTTTCTAAACTACAGTGTACACCTGATATGTCGAATTCCGTCGGACCGAACAAAATACTTCGACATAACCGAAGTTTAACTTAACGAAATTCGATATAAACAGAGCCAGTTATATGTAAAAATGTCTGAAACGGGACTTTGACCCGACTTCGAGATAACCGGAGAATTCGACATAACTGACTTTGACATAGCGGATGTAGACTGTATATATATATTTGTATAATGTTGTATCATTATTTGAAACTAACTATGTTTAAACTAATTCCTGTCCTTTTCCTTATCTATATATAGATATGTGTATATATAAATACGTTAACCTTGTATTAAAATAGTAACAGATCGCTAGTTCCCTAAGCGACAGTGATCGATGCTTGCACATTATTGCGTGTTCCCAGCTACATTAATATATATGTGACACCTAGTTGTACAGTGTTACAAAATCGCTAACTATCGTACCAACGCAATTCCACAAGGCATTGGACTATGTTATTGTCAATGAAATATATATCAATTCCATTCACAAAGTTTGTATAGTTTGTATTGGACGTAAGTAGGTACATTTATATTTCAAATAGTGCACAAATTGATCACATTTGTATGCCATCTATATATAACAGATAATTTATGTAGTTTAAACTTATGAAAGGAGTATCGATATTAAATATCTAGTGAATATATGTCGTGAATTAAAGTATATACAGTTCCAAGATTAGGATAAACGTAGTACTTGTATTATTTAGCGTGACATGTTAATCTAGAACACGCCATATATAATACCGTGATATAAGAACGCACAACAACCGTGACACAATCAGTGGTCTGGTATAGAACACACCACAACCGTGACACGATCAGCGATCTGGTATAGAACACACCACAGCCGTGACACGATCAGTGGTCTGGTATAAAACACACCACAACCGTGACACTATCAGTGGTCTGGTATATAACACACCACAACCGTGACACTATCAGTGGTCTGGTATAGAACACACCACAACCGTGACACTATCAGTGGTCTGGTATAGAACGCACCACAACCGTGACACTAGCAGTGGTCTGGTATAAAACACACCACAACCGTGACACTATCAGTGGTCTGGTATAGAACACACCACAACCGTGACACTATCAGTGGTCTGGTATAGAACACACCACAACCGTGACACTATCAGTGGTCTGGTATAGAACGCACCACAACCGTGACACTATCAGTGGTCTGGTATAGAACACACCACAACCGTAACACTATCAGTGAGCTTGCATAGAACACACCACAACCGTGACACTATCAGTGGTCTGGTATAGAACGCACCACAACCGTGACACTATCAGTGGTCTGGTATAGAACACACCACAACCGTGACACTATCAGTGGTCTGGTATAGAACACACCACAACCGTGACACTATCAGTGGTCTGGTATAGAACACACCACAACCGTGACACTATCAGTGGTCTGGTATAGAACGCACCACAACCGTGACACTATCAGTGGTCTGGTATAGAACACACCACAACCGTGACACTATCAGTGGTCTGGTATAGAACACACCACAACCGTGACACTATCAGTGGTCTGGTATAGAACGCACCACAACCGTGACACTATCAGTGGTCTGGTATAGAACACACCACAACCGTAACACTATCAGCGATCTTATATAGACACACCACAACCGTGACACTATCAGTGGTCTGGTATAGAACACACCACAACCGTGACACTATCAGTGGTCTGGTATAGAACGCACCACAACCGTGACACTAGCAGTGGTCTGGTATAAAACACACCACAACCGTGACACTATCAGTGGTCTGGTATAGAACACACCACAACCGTGACACTATCAGTGGTCTGGTATAGAACACACCACAACCGTGACACTATCAGTGGTCTGGTATAGAACGCACCACAACCGTGACACTATCAGTGGTCTGGTATAGAACACACCACAACCGTAACACTATCAGTGAGCTTGCATAGAACACACCACAACCGTGACACTATCAGTGGTCTGGTATAGAACGCACCACAACCGTGACACTATCAGTGGTCTGGTATAGAACGCACCACAACCGCGACACTATCAGTGGTCTGGTATAGAACACACCACAACCGTGACACTATCAGTGGTCTGGTATAGAACACACCACAACCGTGACACTATCAGTGGTCTGGTATAGAACGCACCACAACCGTGACACTATCAGTGGTCTGGTATAGAACACACCACAACCGTGACACTATCAGTGGTCTGGTATAGAACACACCACAACCGTGACACTATCAGTGGTCTGGTATAGAACGCACCACAACCGTGACACTATCAGTGGTCTGGTATAGAACACACCACAACCGTAACACTATCAGTGAGCTTGCATAGAACACATCACACATAATACCGTGACATTATCAGCGATCTTATATAGACGCATCACAACCGTGACACTATCAGCGATCTTATATAGACGCATCACAACCGTGACACTATCAGCGATCTTATATAGACGCATCACAACCGTGACACTATCAGCGATCGTATATAGACGCATCACAACCGTGACACTATCAGCGATCATATAGACGCATCACAACCGTGACACTATCAGCGATCTTATATAGACACATCACAACCGTGACACTATCAGCGATCTTATATAGACGCATCACAACCGTGACACTATCAGCGATCTTATATAGACGCATCACAACCGTGACACTATCAGCGATCGTATATAGACGCATCACAACCGTGACACTATCAGCGATCATATAGACGCATCACAACCGTGACACTATCAGCGATCTTATATAGACACATCACAACCGTGACACTATCAGCGATCTTATATAGACGCATCACAACCGTGACACTATCAGCGATCATATATAGACGCATCACAACCGTGACACTATCAGCGATCTTATATAGACGCATCACAACCGTGACACTATCAGCGATCATATAGACGCATCACAACCGTGACACTATCAGCGATCTTATATAGACGCATCACAACCGTGACACTATCAGCAATCATATATAGACGCATCACAACCGTGACACTATCAGCGATCTTATATAGACGCATCACAACCGTGACACTATCAGCGATCATATAGACGCATCACAACCGTGACACTATCAGCGATCTTATATAGACGCATCACAACCGTGACACTATCAGCGATCATATATAGACGCATCACAACCGTGACACTATCAGCGATCTTATATAGACGCATCACAACCGTGACACTATCAGCGATCATATATAGACGCATCACAACCGTGGCACTATCAGCGATCTTATATAGACGCATCACAACCGTGACACTATCAGCGATCGTATATAGACGCATCACAACCGTGACACTATCAGCGATCTTATATAGACGCATCACAACCGTGACACTATCAGCGATCTTATATAGACACATCACAACCGTGACACTATCAGCGATCTTATATAGACGCATCACAACCGTGACACTATCAGCGATCATATAGACGCATCACAACCGTGACACTATCAGCGATCTTATATAGACGCATCACAACCGTGACACTATCAGCGATCATATATAGACGCATCACAACCGTGACACTATCAGCGATCTTATATAGACGCATCACAACCGTGACACTATCAGCGATCATATATAGACGCATCACAACCGTGACACTATCAGCGATCTTATATAGACGCATCACAACCGTGACACTATCAGCGATCATATAGACGCATCACAACCGTGACACTATCAGCGATCATATATAGACGCATCACAACCGTGACACTATCAGCGATCTTATATAGACGCATCACAACCGTGACACTATCAGCGATCTTATATAGACGCATCACAACCGTGACACTATCAGCGATCATATAGACGCATCACAACCGTGACACTATCAGCGATCTTATATAGACGCATCACAACCGTGACACTATCAGCGATCATGTATTTGAAACAAATCTAACATAATATTAGAGTTGGCAAGTATTTCACCAATACAATCCATATTCGATCATCGGACCGGGAAGTATGTGAGATGGTGTGTTGGTCCCCATATCGGACAGGTGGGTTTTCTCCGGGTACTCCGGTTTCCTCCCACATGGATGACCACCTTGCGCTTTCATCCGCATCAACGAGAGTGATTAATATAAGTTGTTAAAGATTGTTTCGCAATCGATGTAAAAAAAAAAACGGTCCGGGGTGCACTCACCTGCCATTCCCGCCACCACCATCTGCATACATGTCAACACCGGAATCATACTTAAATAATCCAACACATTCGGGCAAAATGGCAAGCCTTGAATTGTCAAGAATTAACTGTTGTATTTAAATGAAATATCTGTAATAAAATCCTTGCTGTTTCAATATCGTTGCTAGTATACCATTCACCTTTAGAAATACATGTGTCAACGTCTTAAAAGTATTTCAATATTTAATACTCTTGTTTCAAATATATGAATAAAATCCATAATCCGCGAGAAAGCACTTGGTTGCGAGACGGTGTCAGTTAAAATAAACAAAGATACAACATAAAAATCGATCCTGTTATGTGAACATTTATTTTAATTGAAAAATCTATTATTTACCTACCTTTTGAAAATGTGGTATATATATGGCATTTCTCTCTCAATATGCGCTGTATTGTGAAATGGAATAGGGTTGTAGTTTAATTGCTGCTAAGCTGTTGCATATGTATTAGGTAAAATTTAATACAATGTAGGTTGTTTGAGAGGTCAATACCTTAAATTGTTTCAACACCGACAATAACATGCCATATATTAGTAATGGAAATATTTATGAAATAAAGGTACTGCACATGTCTGGATAAAGTATGGGAGTTCGTGACACTCAGTAACGTATGTGAGATCGTGACAATCAGTAACGTATGGGAGTTCGTGACAGTCAGTAACGTATAGGAGATCGTGACAATCAGTACTGTATGAGAGATCGTGACAATCAGTAACGTATGTGAGATCGTGACAATCAGTAACGTATGTGAGATCGTGACAATCAGTAACGTATGTGAGATCGTGACAATCAGTAACGTATGGGAGTTCGTGACAATCAGTAACGTATGTGAGATCGTGACAATCAGTAACGTATGGGAGTTCGTGACAATCAGTAACGTATGGGAGTTCGTGACAATCAGTAACGTATGGGAGTTCGTGACAATCAGTACTGTATGAGAGATCGTGACAATCAGTAACGTATGTGAGATCGTGACAATCAGTACTGTATGAGAGAGTGTGACGATCAGTAACGTATGAGAGATCGTGACAATCAGTAATGTATGAGAGATCGTGACAATCAGTACTGTATGAGAGATTGTGACGATCAGTAACGTATGAGAGATCGTGACAATCAGTACTGTATGGGAGTTCGTGACAATCAGTAATGTATGGGAGATCGTGGCAATCAGTAACGTATGTGAGATCGTGACAATCAGTACTGTATGAGAGATCGTGACAATCAGTACTGTATGAGAGATCGTGACAATCAGTACTGTATGAGAGATCGTGACAATCAGTAACGTATGAGAGATCGTGACATCAGTACTGTATGAGAGATCGTGACATCAGTACTGTATGAGAGATCGTGACATCAGTAAAGTATGAGAGATCGTGACATCAGTACTGTATGAGAGATCGTGACATCAGTAAAGTATGAGAGCTCGTGACATCAGTAAAGTATTAGGGACTTCGGGACAATCAGTACTGTATGAGAGATCGTGACATCAGTAAAGTATGAGAGATCGTGACATCAGTAAAGTATTAGGGACTTCGGGACAATCAGTACTGTATGAGAGATCGTGACATCAGTAAAGTATTAGGGACTTCGGGACAATCAGTACTGTATGAGAGATCGTGACATCAGTAAAGTATGAGAGATCGTGACATCAGTAAAGTATTAGGGACTTCGGGACAATCAGTACTGTATGAGAGATCGTGACATCAGTAAAGTATGAGAGATCGTGACATCAGTAAAGTATTAGGGACTTCGGGCCAATCAGTACTGTATGAGAGATCGTGACATCAGTAAAGTATTAGGGACTTCGGGACAATCAGTACTGTATGAGAGATCGTGACATCAGTAAAGTATGAGAGATCGTGACATCAGTAAAGTATTAGGGACTTCGGGACAATCAGTACTGTATGAGAGATCGTGACATCAGTAAAGTATGAGAGATCGTGACATCAGTAAAGTATTAGGGACTTCGGGACAATCAGTACTGTATGAGAGATCGTGACATCAGTAAAGTATGAGAGATCGTGACATCAGTAGAGTATTAGGGACTTCGGGACAATCAGTACTGTATGAGAGATCGTGACATCAGTAAAGTATGAGAGATCGTGACATCAGTAAAGTATTAGGGACTTCGGGCCAATCAGTACTGTATGAGAGATCGTGACATCAGTAAAGTATTAGGGACTTCGGGACAATCAGTACTGTATGAGAGATCGTGACATCAGTAAAGTATGAGAGATCGTGACATCAGTAAAGTATTAGGGACTTCGGGACAATCAGTAAAGTACCAATAACAGTTCTGAGCAAATGAACCACAGACAGGGTACCGCAAAAACAGTTCTGAGCAAATTTAGCCTGGGAACAGGTACTGTTTTTACACAGGAAGAGTCGGTGGTCCTCTCCACCACAAAGGACTTCTTACGATAATGCTCCAAAGTGGGCCCTGTACAACTCCAAGGGAGAAATCAATAATTTCCAAATTGACGGTGAGATGGTCCCATCATCTGTCTACATCTAACCCCAGGATAAATAAGGGCACTTGAACACTCGACGTTATAAAGTTAAGGCGGCTTCAAGCACACAGTTATCTTTAAAAGTTGAGCAAATATAGATACAGCTTCAATTTGGAATCATTCCATGCTTGCTATAGATTATTTTAATGTCATTATAATTTAGTACGAACACAGACGAAAGCTATAAAACTTACGGTCAATCTTGGTATTGACATATTATTCACATGATTAAAATCTACTTTGGTTGATACAAATTCATTTTAGCTCGCTTGCGAAACAAGTTCTTACAACTTATATTAATCACTCCTCATTCCTGAGTTAATACAACGCCACGTGGGAGAGAGAAGAGGTGGGGATTTAAAATGTGGAAATTAATGCCTTGGCTAAGGGCACAATCGTAACGGCTCCAGCTGGGCGCGAACTCCAATCATTTCGCACCTGAAGCGAATGCATTACCACTGCGCTATCACTAAATACTTTGGTCTGGTTGTTGTCATTTCATACACCACCTTAAAATATTGGCAATAATTACTTCAAAAAAATAATTCTTTCTTAATTCAGAACAGTGAAAAGTTCTTTTGAACGAAAACAGACATGTAACATTCTACAGTCAGGTCAAACGTTCAACATGTATAGTTTCGTTTGTGCATGTTTTAATCCAATTAATACCATGCAGTGAAACTGTGAAAATAATACTGGATTATGGAGATTCGTGTCAAATTGTATGTTTGTAAATGAAAGGCCGATTGGATAAATAAATACCCTTTGTTCGGTGACGTAGTACACAACATAACACAGTAATATGTTTCTGCAGCACAATACATGTATATAATAATAATAATAATATAATAATTATATAATAATAATAATAATAATATAATAATAATAATAACAACAACAATCATAATAATAAAGACTTTATTTTACGAGAGAACTCATTTAACAACAGTTATCTACCATGAGGCTCTCAACATATATACAAATCAAATGCAATCAAAAGGTAGGACTATAAGTGAAAGCTGTACATTGGAATTATATAGTAATGCTAAAGCTGAAAGGTGGAGGGGAAAAGTTTAATCTTTATTTATTTTACAACGATTGCAAAGCAAGTTTTATCAACTCTTGTTGGCGGGGATGAAAGCGTAAATGTGGTATTTCATGTGGTATGAAACCAGAGTAAACGGAGATAACCCACCTGTTTGATCTGGCGACCACCGTACCATCTCACATACTTCCCGGTCCGAGGATCGAACTTGGGATGCATTGGTGAGAAGCGAGCGCTCTAACCACTGCGCTAATCGGACAGCCAAAGAAACTATATATAATATGTTATGGAATATGATGATATATGGAAGTGTCTAGTAGAGTAGAAAATGGAATTGAGACCATTAATGACAATAAGTCTATAGAACAATGTGCAGATATATAGGGTATCTTGAAAATAAGTATGAAATCCGCTTAAAGACAGCCATTCGTTCACAGAATCTAGTAAATATAGCAATGGTACTGTACAAATGTCACACAGACTGTGTACAAAATATCATCTGAAGTAATAATAGTAGAAATGTGTGATTAGTTTGTTTAGAATGATTGATGGCGGTCTGTGGGCATTCATTGTGCTGCATAATTAATTTTAAACTTTATTTATTTTACTTATAATCAATCACACTCGTTAGCGCAGATGAACGCGTAAGTAAAATAAATAAAGTTTAAAATTAATTATGTAGCACAATGAATGCCCACAGATACTTGGTTATTAGGAGGAAACCGGAGTACCCGGAGAAACCGCACTTGTCCGATCTGACGCCCACCGTACCATTCCACATACTTTCCGAAGATCGAACCCGGGTTGCATTGGTGAAAAGCGAGCGCGCATAACAGGATAACCAATAAGCATAATTAATGTGTGTGTTTTACATTAATTTATCGTCGCTACCGGTTGCCCATATTAGCGACGCCTCCTGAAGAGGTTAGTCATTTTAGATTGTTGGGAGGATAGTACAATGATACAGACGGAGATCCATTCCAGAGTATCTGCTGGTTCTTTTATGGTCACGGTGTAAAGCACAGACACGAGACTTCGGTTTAAAGTCCCATCTGAAAGACTGTTAATTTTATTAGGGTCAGACGGGGGATCGAACCTGTGTGTTACCTCTGGAATTAATTTACTATTATATACATTGTATATGTATGATTGGAACACCGGGGGGTGTTGGGTACAATAAGCACTTGTTATGAAATCATCAAGTTGATCATTTAAATATATAATTTCCCCCGTCAATTGAACTAAACGATAAATAATTACAATAAGTGCTGGATCGCTGGATAGTAAATAAAAATCGGTTTTACGTGCTTTACGTCACGTGTTATCCTTGAATGTAACCTACAGTCAAACCTGTGTTAGTGGTCACCTCCATTAAGCAATCAACCTGTATTAAGCAGCCAGTTTCCATATTCCCAATAGGTTGTTTTATTATACATTTGCCCTGTATTAAGCAGCCACCTGGGATAAACAGCCACTTTCTGTGATTCCCTTGGCTGGCTGCTTAAGACAGGTTTGACTGTATATGATGATTTAAGACAAATATTATTTGATAGAGCTCAACTTATATAATCTGGGTGTGTTAATATGTCTAGTCAAGAACAACTTACGTTCATATTCACAAATGCACCCATTATTAGATTAGCTGCCAAAACCTGTTTTAGTATTTTACAACGACGTACATCATATCTTTGTAAATAATGTCTATTGAGTGTTTTATATTCATTCATTTATTGGCAAACGGCAAAACATTTATATGTCGCCTCCCTGTCATACTCGCGTTTGAGTGTTGGGACTACTATGTAGAACATTTCGTTACACCTGAAAATCAAATTGCTAATTAGGCTAATATTTCAAAACATTTTTTAGTTTGCACAGTAGTGCTTATTTTGCTTTCAGTATTTTTCATTCCATTTCATCCTAATAAGATTCTAAATTTCAATTAACGACTGCTTTTCAGCTTTATCTCACACATGTAGTTAGCACATGTACATGTATATACTATAGTAGTGCAATATGTTATAGATGAATGTAGCCTGGGAACAGGCATCGATATATTTTGCCTGGGCAGTCAAATAAATATATTTTATTACCGAGACTATTAATTGGGCCGTATTGAGTTTCTGATCATGTCATTTTGCCAGAAGTTAAAAAGTGAAACATCGACAGACTGGCACCCAGGCTAAGATGAATGGTGTATCGATACATAGTCTCTTGTAACTCTGAATTGAGTGGCAATGTACTTTTTGATATCTAAACTATATTTTGTGTTTGTTATATGCTGTACATTGATGAGACTGAAATAAAGAATAAAATAAAGTGTATATGTATTATTGGAACCCGGTGTGTGTTGGGCACAATAAGCACTTGTTACGAAATCATAAAGTTGATCATTTAAGCATAAAATGTCCCTAAATGATAAAATAATTACCATATGTGTTGGATAGGTAAATAAAAATCGGTTTTAAGTTGAATAACAATTTCAAAAGTCAAGTGACTTGTTTTATTTCAATTATTCTTTATTAACCTATACTTGCATCCTCACGTTCATATGTATACACTGTACGTGTCTTGGGAATACATATTGGGAGAAGATATCGTATTATTGTGTTTTTTACGTTTATTTATCGTCGCTACCGGTTGCCCATATGAGCGACGCCTCCTGAAGAGGTTAGTCATTTTAGATTTTTGGAGGATAGTGCATTGATACAGACAGAGACCCATTCCAGAGTATCCTCTGGTTCTTTTACGTGCACGGTGTACAGGACATACACGAGACCTCGGTTTAAAGTCCCATCTGAAAGACTGTTAATGTTATTAGGATCAGACGGGGTTCGATCCCTGGATTACCAGTTCAGCGTGTTGCCACTGGACTACAGATCCGTGAGATTGTAAGTATGTTTCTTGCTAAATGAATATAAATTGTTGACCACTAAGATGGTCCAATTGTATAAACTATTGGAAATTTGAAGCCATTTCACTTACCTTTGATACAAATAGATAAATTCCTAAGCGGTGATACAGAATTGTCGAGTTGTGAACAAAACTTCCAACTCACATTTAAATATTTTATAAAAACGATCAGGTGGTGAATATCTTAATCAATCCATGTACTTAAAACGATTTGGGTATGACAAACTTTGTATTATAATCAGATCAATTTTATATACAAATAACGGGCTAAATACACGCATAGACAGGCTTATCTTTGAGAAGTTGAACAAATGGGAGCTGTAAATGAACAAAACCTATGCACATATTGACAAATATTACTACAGAAATAATAAATCTGGATAACAATACATTGTTAAGAAAGACAACTTGATTAGTCGGCATACCAGTGTAATCAATGCAGCTGTATAGTTATGGGTCGGTTAATTACATTGTGCATAACACCTTTCCAAACTTTAGGGGCATTTGGTTAATGGGAGTATCGATACTTGTCAGCAAGCATGGTGAAAGTTAACAATATTGTTAGTTTATAGACGGTCAGTGTTCCAGTGTTGAACTGTGAATCCTGGGGTCGCAGGTTCGATCCCCCATGTCAGAGTTGTACGTAATATGCTTATAGACGGTCAATGGTCCAGTGTTGAACTGTGAATCCTGGGGTCGCAGGTTCGATCCCCCATGTCAGAGTTGTACGTAATATGCTTATAGACGGTCAATGGTCCAGTGTTGAACTGTGAATCCTGGGGTCGCAGGTTCGACCCCCCATGTCAGAGTTGTACGTAATATGCCTATAAACGGTCAATGGTCCAGTGTTGAACTGTGAATCCTGGGGTGGCAGGTTCGATCCCCCATGTCAGAGTTGTACGTAATATGCTTATAGACTGTTAATGGTCCAGTGGTTAATATGTTGAACTGTGAATCCAGGGGTCGCAGGTTCGATTACCGGCTACAAAGGTGTATGTAATATGCTTCTGTAAATGCAGGTATTCATTTGACAGACAGGTATTATGCATTATTTTCGCTAAGTGTACTATAATGTTCAACCTATGTAACCCGGTGCAATTGGTTGCCGGTGCAGTTGGTGTTGCCGGTGCAGTTGGTTGTCGGTACAGTGGGTTGCATGTGCAGTTGGTTATCGCTGCAGTTGGTTGCCGTTGCAGTTGGTTGCCGGTACAGTTGGTTGCCGGTACAGTTTGTTTACGCTGCAGTTGGTTGCCGCTGCAGTTGGTTGCCGGTGCAGTTAGTTGCCGTTGCAGTTAGTTGCATGTGCAGTTGGTTGTCGGTGCAGTTGGATGTACAATGAAAAGTTACAATACGAACATCGATGGAAACAATTGTAACTCAAGTTATTTCACAATATATGTTCATGTTCCATTGTATCATTTTCACAATAGGTATGTTATATCAGTCAGCTTGCGCATGACAGGTAAGAAACAGCCAGTCAGGTCCGAGGCATGCACGCCGCCTGAGTAGCCAGACTTAAAGTACACCTTTGGCGGGTCTAGATTAACCTGACATCGGTTTCTTCTTAGAGAACGACGAGCGTGATGAGAATGATGTCGCCAAGACTGAATCACTTCTCCGTCCACGACTTCCCTCACTTCTCCGTCCACGGCTTCCCTCACTTCTCCGTCCACGGCTCCCCTCACTTCTCCTTCCACGACTCCCCTCACTTCTCCGTCCACGACTCCCCTCACTTCTCCGTCCACGGCTTCCCTCACTTCTCCGTCCACGACTCCCCTCACTTCTCCGTCCACGACTCCCCTCACTTCTCCGTCCACGACTTCCCTCATTTCTCCGTACACGACTCCCCTCACTTCTTCTTCCACGACTCCCTCACTTCTCCCTCCACGAATACCCTCACTTCTCCTTCCACGACTCCCCTCACTTCTTCTTCCACGACTCCCCTCACTTCTTCTTCCACGACTCCCTCCTTTTTCCTTCCACGACTCCCCTCACGTCTTCTTCCACGACTCTCCTCATTTCTCCTTCCACGACTCCCTCACTTCTCCCTCCACGACTCCCTCACTTTCTTCCACCACTCCCTCATTTCTCCTTCCACGACTCCCCTCACTTCTCCTTCCACGACTTCCCTCACTTCTCCCTCCACGACTCCCATCACTTCTCCTTCCACGACTCCCCCCACTTCTCCTTCCACGACTCCCTCACTTCTCCTTCCACGAATCCCCTCACTTCTCCCTCCACGACTCCCTCACTTCTCCTTCCACGACTCCCCTCACTTCTTCTTCCACGAATCCCCTCACTTCTCCCTCCACGACTCCCTCACTTCTCCTTCCACGACTCCCCTCACTTCTCCGTCCACGACTCCCATCACTTCTCCTTCCACGGCTCCCCTCACTTCTCCGTCCACGCCTCCCTTCACTTCTCCTTCCACGACTCCCCTCACTTCTCCTTCCACGGCTCCCCTCACTTCTCCGTCCACCACTCCCCTCACTTCTCCTTCCACGACACCCCTCACTTCTCCTTCCACGACTCCCCTCACTTCTCCTTCCACGACTCCCCTCACTTCTCCTTCCACGACTCCCCCACTTCTCCTTCCACGACTCCCTCACTTCTCCTTCCACGACTCCCCTCACTTCGTCTTCCACGACTCCCCTCACTTCTTCTTCCACGACTCCCCTCACTTCTTCTTCCACGACTCCCCTCACTTCTTCTTCCACGACTCCCCTCACTTCTCCTTCCACGACTCCCCTCACTTCTCCTTCCACGACTACCTCACTTCTCCTTCCACGACTCCCCTCACTTCTTCTTCCACGACTCCACCCCCCACTTCTCCTTCCACGAACCCTAACATCTTCCACGACTCCCCTCACTTCTTCCACGTCTCCCCTCACTTCTTCTTCCATGACCCCCTCACCTCTCCTTACGACAATCATTACCACATTCATCACAACACTGTCAGGAGAAGAGTATAAGGGCGAATACGAGCGAATTTACACGTCATATATGGTGGCAGCGTGGTGGTGGCAGCGTGGATGAAGCAGGAGGCTACACATGCAGGTAGATGGACACACGGACGTTGGCCAACACTACAGAGGACGTAGCGATGTTGACCAAATAAAAAGACCATCTTCAGATCTATGGCAGGAACGTAGAAGTCATCGATACCTCTAAACTAGTATCCTCATTTAGCATGGGAACAGGCGTCGATATATTTTGCCAGTGGTCAGTCAAATAAATATATTTTAACACCGAGACTATTAATTGGGCCGTATTGAGTTTCTGATCATATCATTTTGCCAGAAGTTAAAAATCAACAGACTGGAACCCAAGCTAATCCTCAGTATGCTTTAGAGGGGAAGGATATGCATACCTCTATGTAACAAAGCACAGCCCATTCCAAGAGTCGCCTTCTCCGTTATCTACTGTACATTCATGGATTTTACTGGCCAGTAGTACGCTCTTGGCGTTTAAATCCAATATTTGTCCTAACTTCTATACTGAGAGGCGTATTTACCCACTGAGCCGCAAACCGTCATACGAGATACACAGCGGGGATTACTCAGCCGCAAACCGTCATACGAGGTACACAGCGGGGCGTACTCAGCCTCAAACCGTCATACGAGGTACACAGCGGAGCGTACTCAGCCACAAACCGTCATACGAGGTACACAGCGGGGCGTACTCAGCCACAAACCGTCATACGAGGTACACAGCGGGGCGTACTCAGCCTCAAACCGTCATACGAGGTACACAGCGGGGCGTGTTGCATCAGGGCATAAGTAAGCACAACAATAGGCTGCTTTGTTGCATCAGGTTGCATCAGGGTATAAGTAAGCACAGCAATAGGATGATTTGCTGCATCAGGTTGCATAGGGTATAAGTAAGCACACGAATAGGATGCTTTGTTGCATCAGGTTTCATATGGTATAAGTAAGCACAGCAATAGGTTGATTTGTTGCATCAGGTTGCATAGGGTATAAGTAAGCACAACAGTAGAGATGATGTGATGTATCAGGTTGCTTAGGGTATAAGTAAGCACATGAATATGATGATTTGTTGCATCAGGTTGCATAGGGTATAAGTAAGCACAACAATAGGATGCTGTGTTGCATCAGGTTGCATAGGGTATACGTAAGCACAACAATAGGATGATTTGTTGCATCAGGTTGCATAGGGTATACGTAAGCACAACAATAGGATGCTTTGTTGCATCAGGTTGCATAGGGTATAAGTAAGCACAGCAATAGGATGATTTGTTGCATCAGGTTGCATAGGGTATAAGTAAGCACAACAGTAGAGATGATGTGATGTATCAGGTTGCATAGTGTATAAGTAAGCACAACAATAGGATGCTGTGTTGCATCAGGTTGCATAGGGTATACGTAAGCACAACAATAGGATGCTTTGTTTCATCAGGTTGCATAGGGTATAAGTAAACACAACAATAGGATGCTTTGATGCATCAGGTTGCATAGGGTATAAGTAAGCACAACAATAGGATGCTTTGTTGCATCAGGTTGCATAGGGTATAAGTAAGCACAACAATATGATGCTTTGTTGCATCAGGTTGCATAGGGTATAAGTAAGCACAACAATAGGATGATTTGTTGCATCAGGTTACATAGGGTATAAGTACAACAATAGGATGATATGTTGCATCAGGTTACATAGGGTATAAGTAAGCATATCAGTAGATGATTTGTTGCATCAGGTTGCTCAGCGTATAAGTAAGCACATCAGTAGATGATTTGTTGCATCAGGTTGCTCAGGGTATAAGTAAGCACAACAATAGGATGCTTTGTTGCATCAGGGTATAAGTAAGCACAACAGTAGATGATTTGTTGCATCAGGTTGCTCAGGGTATAAGTAAGCACAACAATAGGATGCTTTGTTGCATCAGGTTGCTCAGGGTATAAGTAAACACAACAATAGGATGCTTTGTTGTATCAGGTTGCATAGGGTATAAGTAAGCACAATAATAGATGATTTGTTGCATCAGGTTGCTCTGGGTATAAGTAAGCACATCAGTAGATGATTTGTTGTATCAGGTTGCTCAGGGTATAAGTAAGCACAACAATAGGATGCTTTGTTGCATCAGGGTATATGTAAGCACAACAGTAGATGATTTGTTGCATCAGGTTGCTCAGGGTATAAGTAAGAACATCAGTAGATGATTTGTTGTATCAGGTTGCTCAGGGTATAAGTAAGCACAACAATAGGATGCTTTGTTGTATCAGGTTGCATAGGGTATAAGTAAGCACAGCAGTAGATGATTTGTTGTATCAGGTTGCTCAGGGTACAAGTAAGCACAACAATAGGATGCTTTGTTGCATCAGGGTATATGTAAGCACAACAGTAGATGATTTGTTGCATCAGGTTGCTCAGGGTATAAGTAAGCACATCAGTAGTTGATTTGTTGTATCAGGTTGCTCAGGGTATAAGTAAGCACAACAATAGGATGCTTTGTTGTATCAGGTTGCATAGGGTATAAGTAAGCACAGCAGTAGATGATTTGTTGTATCAGGTTGCATAGGGTATATGTAAGCACAATAATAGGACGCTTTGTTGCATCAGGGTATAAGTAAGCACAGCAATAGGATGATTTGTTGCATCAGGTTGCATAGGGTATAAGTAAGCACACGAATAGGATGCTTTGTTGCATCAGTTTCCATATGGTATAAGTAAGCACAGCAATAGGATGATTTGTTGCATCAGGTTGCATAGGGTATATGTAAGCACAACAGTAGAGATGATGTGATGTATCAGGTTGCTTAGGGTATAAGTAAGCACAACAATAGGATGCTTTGTTGCATCAGGTTGCATAGGGTATAAGTAAGCACAACAATGGGATGCTTTGTTGCATCAGGTTGCATATGGTATAAGTAAGCACAACAATATGATGCTTTGTTGCATCAGGTTGCATAGGGTATAAGTAAGCACAACAATAGGATGATTTGTTGCATCAGGTTACATAGGGTATAAGTAAGCACAACACTAGGATGCTGTGTTACATCAGGTTGCATAGGGTATAAGTAAGCACAACAATAGGATGATTTGTTGCATAGGGTGTAAGTAAGCACAATAGGATGATTTGTTGCTTAGGGTATAAGTAAGCACAACAATAGGATGGTTTGTTGCATAGGGTATAGGTAAGCACACCAATAGAGATGATGTGTTGCATAGGGTATAGGTAAGCACAACAATAGGATGATTTATTACATAGGGTGTAAGTAAGCACAATATGATGATTTGTTGCATAGGGTATAAGTAAGCACAACAAAAGAGATGATTTGTTGCATAGGGTATAAGTAAGCACACCAATAGAGATGATGTGTTGCATAGGGTATAAGTAAGCACACCAATAGAGATGATGTGTTGCATAGGGTATAAGTAAGCACACCAATAGAGATGATGTGTTGCATAGGGTATAAGTAAGCACACCAATAGAGATGATGTGTTGCATAGGGTATAAGTAAGCACACCAATAGAGATGATGTGTTGCATAGGGTATAAGTAAGCACAACAAAAGAGATGATTTGTTGCATAGGGTATAAGTAAGCACACCAATAGAGATGATGTGTTGCATAGGGTATAAGTAAGCACACCAATAGAGATGATGTGTTGCATAGGGTATAAGTAAGCACACCAATAGAGATGATGTGTTGCATAGGGTAAAAGTAAGCACAACAATAGAGATGATGTGTTGCATAGGCTATAAGTAAGCACAACAATAGGTTGATTTGTTACATCGGGTTGCTTAGGGTGTAAGTAAGCACAACAATAGGATGATTTGTTGCATCAGGTTGCTTAGGGTATAAGTAAGCACAACAATAGGTTGATTTGTTGCATCAGGTTGCTTAGGGTATAAGTAAGCACAACAGTAGAGATGATGTGTTGCATCGGGTTGCTTAGGGTATAAGTAAGCACACGAATAGGATGATTTGTTGCATCAGGTTGCTTAGGGTATAAGTAAGCACAACAATAGGATGATTTGTTGCATCAGGTTGCTTAGGGTATAAGTAAGCACACGAATAGGATTGTTTGTTGCATAGGGTATAAGTAAGCACAACACTAGGATGCTGTGTTACATCAGGTTGCATAGGGTATAAGTAAGCACAACAATAGGATGATTTGTTGCATAGGGTGTATGTAAGCACAATAGGATGATTTGTTGCTTAGGGTATAAGTAAGCACAACAATAGGATGGTTTGTTGCATAGGGTATAAGTAAGCACACCAATAGAGATGATGTGTTGCATAGGGTATAAGTAAGTACAACAATAGGATGATTTGTTACATAGGGTGTAAGTAAGCACAATAGAGATGATGTGTTGCATAGGGTATAAGTAAGCACACCAATATAGATGATGTGTTGCATAGGGTATAAGTAAGCACACCATTAGAGATGATGTGTTGCATAGGGTATAAGTAAGCACACCAATAGAGATGATGTGTTGCATAGGGTATAAGTAAGCACAACAAAAGAGATGATTTGTTGCATAGGGCATAAGTAAGCACACCAATAGAGATGATGTGTTGCATAGGGTATAAGTAAGCACACCAATAGAGATGATGTGTTGCATAGGGTATAAGTAAGCACACCAATAGAGATGATGTGTTGCATAGGGTAAAAGTAAGCACAACAATAGAGATGATGTGTTGCATAGGCTATAAGTAAGCACAACAATAGGTTGATTTGTTACATCAGGTTGCTTAGGGTATAAGTAAGCACAACAATAGGTTGATTTGTTGCATCGGGTTGCTTAGGGTATAAGTAAGCACACGAATATGATGATTTGTTGCATCAGGTTGCTTAGGGTATAAGTAAGCACAACAATAGGATGATTTGTTGCATCAGGTTGCTTAGGGTATAAGTAAGCACAACAATAGGATGATTTGTTGCATCAGGTTGCTTAGGGTATAAGTAAGCACACGAATAGGATGATGTGTTGCATCAGGTTGCTTAGGGTATAAGTAAGCACACGAATAGGATGGTTTGTTGCATAGGGTATAAGTAAGCACAACAATAGGATGATTTGTTGCATAGGGTGTAAGTAAGCACAATAGGATGATTTGTTGCATAGGGTATAAGTAAGCACACCAATAGAGATGATGTGTTGCATAGGGTATAAGTAAGCACACGAATAGGATGATGTGTTGCATCAGGTTGCTTAGGGTATAAGTAAGCACACGAATAGGATGGTTTGTTGCATAGGGTATAAGTAAGCACAACAATAGGATGATTTGTTGCATAGGGTGTAAGTAAGCACAATAGGATGATTTGTTGCATAGGGTATAAGTAAGCACACCAATAGAGATGATGTGTTGCATAGGGTATAAGTAAGCACACCAATAGAGATGATGTGTTGCATAGGGTATAAGTAAGCACACCAATAGAGATGATGTGTTGCATAGGGTATAAGTAAGCACACCACTAGAGATGATGTGTTGCATAGGGTATAAGTAAGCAAAACAATAGAGATGATGTGTTGCATAGGGTATAAGTAAGCACAACAATAGAGATGATGTGTTGCATAGGGTAAAAGTAAGCACAACAATAGAGATGATGTGTTGCATAGGCTATAAGTAAGCACAACAATAGGTTGATTTGTTGCATCGGGTTGCTTAGGGTGTAAGTAAGCACAACAATAGGTTGATTTGTTGCATCGGGTTGCTTAGGGTATAAGTAAGCACAACAATAGGTTGATTTGTTGCATCGGGTTGCTTAGGGTATAAGTAAGCACACGAATATGATGATTTGTTGCATCAGGTTGCTTAGGGTATAAGTAAGCACAACAATAGGATGATTTGTTGCATCAGGTTGCTTAGGGTATAAGTAAGCACAACAATAGGATGATTTGTTTCATCAAAGTAACAAAAGGAAATCGGTTAGGCTGACTTAGTTTTGACCCCTGTGACCTTCATTTGAACAAGCATGATTCGAAGAATGTTTCAAGGACCCTATTTGGGAATATCCTACCATTGGTTCATGAGAAAGTGGCCATTAGTTTGGGGAAACATGTTTTATTCTGTTTTTAAATAACTCACTACCGCCATGTTAAAGATACAAAAAAACATCCATCAGCATTTAAACATTTTAATACATAATTGATTAAACAAGAAGTATAACAAATATGCATATAAAACATTCAATAGTAAATTACAACTTTTAGTATTACAACGTGTGGCGGTTAAAACAAACAAAATGCACATCGTTCACAAGTATGTTTGTTGCTTCCAGCTTCATATGATTTGTGGTACATACCATCTGGCATATGATTTGTGGTACATACCATCTGGCATATGATTTGTGGTACATACCATCTGGCATATGATTTGTGGTACATACCATCTGGCATATGATTTGTAGTACATACCATCTGGCACCCAATGACAAGCCCGGAGAGAAGTACAGTTGTGTAGAGATATACGAGTTACCCAATGACAAGCCCGGAGAGAGTCACCCAATGGCAAGCCCGGAGAGTCACCCAATGACAAGCCCGGAGATAATTACAGTTGTGTAGAGATATACGAGTCACCCAATGACAAGCCCGGAGAGAAATACAGTTGTGTAGAGATATATGAGTCACCCAACGACAAGCCCGGAGAGAAGTACAGTTGTGTTGAGATATACGAGTCACCCAATGACAAGCCCGGAGAAAAGTACAGTTGTGTAGAGATATACGAGTCACCCAATGACAAGCCCGGAGAGAAGTACAGTTGTGTAGAGATATATGAGTCACCCAATGACAAGCCGGAGAGAAGTACAGTTGTGTAGAGATATATGAGTCACCCAATGACAAGCCTGGAGAGAGTCACCCAATGACAAGCCCGGAGAGTCACCCAATGACAAGCCCGGACAGAAGTACAGTTGTGTAGAGATATACGAGTCGCCCAATAACAAGCCTGGAGAGAGTCACCCAATGACAAGCCCGGAGAGTCACCCAATGACAAGCCCGGAGAGAATTACAGTTGTGTAGAGATATACGAGTTACCCAATGACAAGCCCGGAGAGAAGTACAGTTGTGTAGAGATATACGAGTCACCCAATGACAAGCCCGGAGAGAAGTACAGTTGTGTAGAGATATACGAGTCACCCAATGACAAGCCCGGAGAGAAGTACAGTTGTGTAGAGATATACGAGTTACCCAATGACAAGCCCGGAGAGAAGTACAGTTGTGTAGAGATATACGAGTTACCCAATGACAAGCCAGGAGAGAAGTACAGTTGTGTAGAGATATACGAGTTACCCAATGACAAAACTGCTGATAAACAAGAAAAGCTATGACAACAATTGTTGCCATAGCAATACTCATCTGCTATAAATAACAATGTAGGGGTTAGAGAATGGATGTATATATTAGCAAGACATCTCAACCCCCCATATTTAAAAATCGCCATCGCATTTGGGCGACTAAGTTTTCTAAAACGTTTAAAATAAACATCATCTAAAAGTGATGAGCCTGACCCTCTCAATATCAAATCTTTCAGATGGGACTATAAACGAGAGACTCGCCTCGTTGCTATACAACAGACATATAAAACAACCAACGTGTGGACACCATTTAGGTGGATCTGTAGTCCAGTGGTAACACGCTCGACTGGTAATCCAGGGATCACAGGTTCGATCCCCCGTCTGACCATAATAAAATTAAGTCTTTCAGATGGGACGTTAAACCGAGGTCTATTGTCGGTGCTTTACACTGTGCACGTAAAAGAACCAGAGGAGACTCTGGAATGGGTCTCTGTCTGTATCATTGCACTATCCTCCAAAATCTAAAATGACTAATCTCTTCAGGAGGCGTCGCTCATATGGGCAACCGGTAACGACGATAAATAAACGTGAAGGGTGGTAGGGGAAACCTACATTTGTATATTCGACCTGTAAATAGGGGTGAAAAGGTTAGACAAGAAAGTAGCAGTTAATGGAAATTAAAAATTAGGAAGCAGTGGTTAGGTCAAATACATTAAGACATAAAAACATATATACTGAGTCAAAAAAGAAACAATACCAAACTAAAAATGACGTAAAACGGATAAAACCATAGAAAGGTGTAATATATTATTACGTATCAGTACCAGGTATCTTATTGCAACGTCAGCCAACCATAAACACAGGTAAATAAACACCCGATAATCCTGGAACGCCGAATTTCCGATTTGCACGTGCTCCTCAACAAAGACAACTTCCTACACATGTACAAATCGGAAAACCGGTTTATTGTACTGGTATTGCATTATCATCGAGGAAAAACACCTTACATACCCATTGTTACCTCTAACAAAATGCCTAGGCTAAACCGCAATCAGAGAATGCGTGCCATTGGCATGATTGACGGCGGTTTACGTCAGCGTGACGTCGCAAATCGACTCGGGGTTACGCGGATCACGATAACACGTCTACTTCGACGTTATCGAACACATGGATCGGTGGACGACCGTCCAAGATCTGGTCGACCACGTGTGACGACGCGTGAACAGGACCGTCACATTCGGACGTCACATTTACATGACCGGTTCCTACCTGCTACGCACACAGCTGCCGTTACTCCTGGGATGACCAACAATCGCATCAGTGCACAAACAGTCAGGAACCGGCTCGGTGAACGTGGCATTCGTGCCTATCGGCCATACGTTGGACCCATCCTGACACGACGTCACCGTGACGTACGGCGGGAATGGACGACGGAACGTGCTCGCTGGACTCGGTTACAGTGGAATTCGGTGATATTTAGCGATGAATCGCGGTTCTGTTTGCGTCGAGCGGATGGCAGAGAGCGGGTATATCGCAGACGCGGTGAACGTTACGCCGACGCATGTGTACGTCAGGTCGATCTGTTCGGGGGCGGAAGCGTTATGGCGTGGGGCGGTATCACCTTCGGCAGTCGCACTGAACTGTTAGTGGTGGACGGGAACCTAAACGCCCAGCGGTACTGTGATAAGATCCTTGCGCCAGTTGTTGTGCCGTTCTTTAACGCCAACAGAAACGTCACACTGTTCCAACAGGACAATGCCAGGTGTCATACTGCTCGGATGTCCACCACATTATTGGAGCAGAACAATATTGAAACCCTGCCGTGGCCTGCTTTGTCACCCATAGAACATTTGTGGGATACGTTAGACCACCGCGTCAAACGACGTCAGCCGGTAACGTTAAACCAACTGAGGGATGTTTTGCGTCAGGAGTGGACAAATATTGACCAGCAAGAGATTCAGACACTCTTCCGTTCGATGCGACGGCGGTGCATTGCAGTGAGAGACGCAAATGGTGCCCATACTCGGTATTGACGTCTGTGTGAAAACTCCATTAGACCCCTGTCCGACGAATTACGTCATCACGAAGCAGACAGTTTCGGAGGTTCATTATGCTTTATGTGCTCCTCTTTCAAACATGTTGGACTATCATCTTATGAATTTTCAAAGAATTTTCTTAATAAATGTTGAAATTATAGACACATAGACACCAGGTATCGTTTCTTTTTTGACTCGGTGACTCAGTATATATATATTGACAAAATGTTGCTACCAAGTCATTTTGTCCTTGTTTATAAATACATGTAGGCCTACAGTCTGGTTGGAAAAAACAAGGAATTTCTATAGTCAGCAGTTGTGTTATCATCTGTGACCTGGGTTGGGGATTTGCGTCAGGGAATCACTTAATAACAATATTAAGAAATAAACATGTTTAATGCAAGTAAGATACTACAAATATCATCATAGTATATGACAGCAATGTTTCTACACAGATATTCAAAAAGATGCAAATCATAAAACATTGATGAACATTATTTATATACATGTAATCTAAATACATATGCAATTGCATAAGAAATTATACATTTCTAACAACTTGAGCAAATATTTATGATGTTTTAGTTTATTAACAATAAAGTGGACCACGATGGCCCTATATCGCTCACCTGACTCCATTGTTCACACAAGGGTGTCATGCAACAACTATGAATATCATACATTGATCAATCTTACTAAATGTTGGTGGTAGATTTTCCGAAGATTTGTAATATTTTGAGATGGAAGAATTTGTACCATGATGACAAGTAAATACTAAATCATAAATGGTGACTATAGACCCTATGGTTGCTGAGGAGAAGACGCTTGAACATGTTCATTGTGACGACGTCCGACGAGCGGTAACCATATGTAGTTTCTTCAACACTTGCTAAAGTTTTTCAAGATTTACGCATCTATAAACTACATGAGGGGATGCTATATTGTGATGTCCGCTTTAAACATCGAAAAGGGTTATTAACGGAAATAAACTAATGATCGAAAATGGATAACGGCTATTTTGAACATTGTGCATAATTTCCACTTGTTTTCCATAGTAACTACCGCCAATCTGTAGGAGTAAACAGGTCAAGTGGTTGGGAAATATTTCTCCATAATGTAAATATGTAATTAATATATGGCTGTTTGGGTCAGGCAGTCAGTGATTAAGCTTGGCTGAAATCTTGGGAAGAAGTCACTTATTCCTAACTTATTCTCACTATTCATACAGTTAGAAATTTGAAAATTTACAGAAGTATAACTTCAACTACTGTGTTCAAGAATGTATGTTTAAATGTTAAACCGAATTGACCTGCATAGCCTACAGTAAATACAAATGTTATTGCTCTCTATCGTGACATGTATTTCACTAATATTCCAACACATTCAAGACACTGTATTGAGTGTTTTCCATAAATCACAATAAATGGTACAATGATCATCTTATTATTTTGCTATGTCTCATCACAGACAACCACTATGACACATTTGACGATTCACATACGGAACGATACAGTACAACCGAACATCTGTGACCATCTGCAGCAAATATGTATTCCTGTAAAAGACAATATATAAATTCTTGTTATTGTATATACAGGCAAAACAGCTGTAGATTGCTGTAATTGACATTGGCTTGCTGGCATTAGTGTCAAAATCACTGGAATTCAAAAATAAATGCAGGAACAAAAATATAAGTTTTGGTATTATAATTTTTAGTGGCTTTACTGCGAGTACATGTGTGCACTACAATAACGTGGGTTCTTGGAAACATGATCTGATCGGACAAATCTATACTGTGGACCAATCTCCGAGTTTGTTGAATGCTAGACTTCATGTGTATTTCCAGGATCCTATCTACATGTTCCTGGTACTTGCAAAAATAATCCACCATATTGGAAATCTTAAAATCATCAACAATTATGGGAATTATAATAGAAATAGTAAATGAATTTAAAATGGTAGACATATTGAATGGCAATTGGCAGTTTCGTGGAATCGGGTATAAGTTTTGAGAAGCGATTAAGAAAAAACGGCAGACAATACTGGCAAAGAACATGGTATCAATTGTGAGAACAAGTTGTCAATAAATCACAAAGTTGTGATAAACTTCAGCCAAACATGGAGACGACTAGTTCGTAATTGCTACAATCAACATGACCTATCCCACATCATGGCATAGTGTGGGGCCGTTACCTTTCAGGATGATCATTACCTTGTTGACCATACCACATCACTGATCAGTCAATTGTAATCCCCCAACTCTCCTCCCCATCATATACAATTGTAAATGCTACGACATGTTCCAAAATGATAAAACATTCTCAACTCTCAAGATGAATATCAAGCATTTTTGATTGGCTGATTCTGGGTATCAACCTAACACTATGGTACAGAATTTGAAAATAGTGTTATAATCATGGACGTACTATTTTTATGTTAGAATCTACATAATGTTATGCAACAGTGCTTATTCGAAAGTGGTGACAACGGCAGGAACTTCAGGTTTATTGTTTGTCGCTCCATTTGTGAATTCGAATTATCTTCCTCGCATACTAACTTTTGTGATTTCAAAATTCTCATACATTGGCACAATTCAATTATGGCAGGCTTGTATATACAAGGACTGAAACTAAATGTTATGTCGATCCGTTGCATATTAATGACAATTTCTTCATATTATCATCAACATATGTAATCTGAGTTTCACTACAAACTGTTTTGGCACCATAGAAACCATAGGCACCAATTACAGGCCATGATATTGTGATATTAATAGTTTGACACTGGTCAGACAAATGATTAAAATGCATACAAAATCTGATGTGTCTGACATGTTTCTCAATAGGGTTTTCACGGTTACACGTGTAAACGGAGCCGTGTCGTGTAATACTAATAGCAATACAAGTGTACTAATTGAGTAACCGTGTACACTATCTTAATTGATGACATCGTATAATGAAGCTTAGTGACGTAATAAAATTATAGCATCGACCGTTTCACTGAATTTTGTGAGACCTAGTACATGTCAGGGTTGGCCGGGAAATACTGGGGGCGGGAAATAATCATGGAGAATAAACAAAGTGTAAATGATGTCATGCCGTGTACAAAGGATGGTGTACACGTTTACAAAAATCTGTACAGGTGGCATCCCTATTTTTCACACATACATGTATCAACATTACCCGACATGCCTGAAACATATGCTCTGCACATCATCTCGAGCAACATACATGTCAAGTGATTATAGGATTCCTCCAACGGTTCAAGAGATTTGAGAGGACACAAATTTGTGACGGACAGACGGAGACCATTAAGTAATGCGTGTTAAATATACAGAGATGCTACTAACAAAGGGTAAATAATGAAAATAAAATTACAGAGAATGTAGAAGTGGAATTCGCAGTTACAATTGCAAGGCAATGCACTTAAATTTCACATAATTATTGTTTATCTGCCTTGTGGCGATGGATTAACCCTTTCCTTCATAGATATTTAGGTTAGTATACTATTATATCTCCATACAAACGACAGCCATTTAGTTATAGTGCAGTGGATAAGTAGTCACCATATCTATCCCAACTCCATAGATATTACTGGGAAAACATGAGATTCTGGCTTGCATTATGAACATTGGTTTGGCTACTACATTGTCAATGTATGTCGTATTGGTAATGGCAGCAAGAGGTGCTTCTATGGGGGAAAGGGTTAATATAAGTTGTAGGAACTTGTTTCGCAATCAAGTTAAACTAAATTTGTATAAACTAAATGTGGATTGTTTTGGCAAATACTTACACCATGATGAAATCCAAGGAATGCCATTGAGCTTGAATCTATAACTTAACATCCTAGGTTGGAATGTCCTAAAAATAATAAAACATGTACACCAGTGAGTTGTTTTAACAGGAGCAGGGTAATACATATGTCGACGAAAACCATGCCCAGTTGAAAGTGCTGTCACCCTTTTTGAGTATTTACTCATTGAAAAACAAATTAATATTAGTTTGTCTTGCTGAGAAATTGAATTTTCCATTTGGAAACTGATAGCATGTTGAGCAAAGAAAACACAGATAAAACAGAAGAAACAACTTATATACTTTTTGGGAGTATTCAGGAATAGTAACACTGGGATATGAAGTGTTTGGAGGTACTAATATATAAATGGTAGTTCAGGGATTCTATTCAGTAGGGCGTCAGATTTCGCACTGATCAATAAAGTGGTCCTATATGCAACAATTGTAAGGAAATCTGTTCCAATTATAGCGCCTATCCAGAGTCTTTATATATATAATAAGTGTTCTTGAAATAAATCACAATTTTAAAAAAAACCATGCATGTATATATGTATGTTATATAATAATTTCACAAAACGTTTGCCGCATCCAGACAGATTTCACTCAAAAGACGCAGGTTTATTCATCAAAAAATATAATTTTCGACGAGGTGCTTCAGTAGTGTAGATTAATAATGACACAATACTAATGAAAATCACTTGACTATTTCCTGAATACCCCCCTAAACTACACACAAGAAAAACACATTAATAAATTGTTGACTGCTAAAATTATAAAATTATTGAGCTGAGTTAAATGCAGATATAATTATTACTAGTCTGCACAGTAATTTACCCTTTTTTGATAATGATGGGTTTCAGTCATCACATCTATACAGTCTGGTGGACAGTTCCGGCTTGACAGGTTCCCAGCCGCTCCCTCGTCTAAGTCAACACAACCAAGGTGGAACCCATCCATTACAAATTGATAAATTGCGCTGCATCATCATCTTTGTATCATAATTGTGTTAGCGACAGAGGCAATGTAGCATGTTGTCTACCACGCTGTGTTTCCACTTCCTGGACATTGTGATGTCAACCTAGTAGAATAAAAGGTGTGTTTTGCATATAAATCGACAGTTATGAAATGCTAAACTGTCTAATCTTATCAGTGATTATTATGACATTGCAATTACTTTAGTTGGTGTCGGTTCTTCAGACTGCCCAGTTAATTGGTTAATCCAGTTGGAAGTGTGGAAGGCTTGCAAGACGGCAGCCATGTGTTCAAGCCCCCAGGACACAGGTTTTCAGGGAGTTAAACATGTTTGCTACACTCCTTGTTGTCAAAGGCATATATTATGTGGATTTGCTAAATAAACATTGGTGTTGTTGTATAATTAGAAGTCATTGCAGCTATAGCGTGTGACTGACATTTTCTGCTTAAAACATAGGAAAGAAACGTTTGCCTTGCCAGGGGTATTTACAATGTAGCGGCATCGGTTATCTTTAGTGTTGTTGATGGTGTAAAGGACAATGAGTAGCTTTATTTTGCGAGTAATTCTCAGCACCTCATACTTGTCTGTACATTTACAAAGAGTGTAGCGATTCGGCACAGTCTATACATCAGACTGCACATGCCCACTTAGGAGAGTCAAATTGCAAGCGGGTGGTCATGGGTTCAATCCCTGCACCATTTTACTTTTTTGTATGTATGTATGTTCCATTAATATCAAACCCCTTGCACGGACCTAGCCATGTTTTCATGGGCAGGGTTAGCCGACAAATACTAAGCAATGTGTGTTAGGTGCCTTGCAACAATGACACTACATATGTGACCTGACCGATCATACAACCCGGGACAGTTCCATACCAAATCCGACGCTCTACCAATGGACGCTAGTCCTATATATGTAACAGATATATAATTATACAATATATATATAAGATCTCTACATAAAATATATAATTGAGGTTTAGCATTTAGAATTTGAAAAATGCCTGGATTAGTGATACACAGGCACAAAAAACATTGTTTGGCCTATGGTCATATATTAATGTTACTTACTATATGACCATAGGGCAAACAAAGTGTGTATTGTGCCTGTATAGTAAAATGACACAGTCTAAATATTACTACAAGGACGCCACCCATTTTTCTTCAACAATTCAATGGGAAATCCAGGACACAGGTGTACATAATTGTAAAGTTTTTAAAAGATCCCAACATACACAAACTCATTAAATGCATTAAACAATGCAAAAACAGATAAATATAAATACACAAACACAACATAATAATAGTATATTAACATACTGAGTGATACCGGAATGTAATGATGTATCACGGGAACACAATTTTAATATGTTTTAACAAAATACCCCACCCACCACAGTTCAAGTCTATGATAAATAAGAAATATCGTCCGACTCCTTATAACGACGCTCACATGAAACGACGCGGCTTATGTTTTGACCTCGTTTTCAATATTCACACTATCCGGTGACGTTATTTTCATCTGCAGTGGTTGTAAACATGATACGGGATTCCCCAGACTAAATGTGGAAAGTGAGAGATTACAAGATCATTTTTATATCAATGTTATTGCAATCATTCTGTTTTAACAGCAACATTCAAATGCAACTTTGTGCATTACATTAAATAGCTATTATTTTGCAATATGCTACTGCAAACATAACAATTTGTGGTCTGTCTGCTCAGCTAAGCTCTGTGTATCGGTAGGTCACGTGACAATTGATTCACTGTTAGGAAAGGTGTATGCGTTATATACGTTATTGGTGTGATCCCTCTGTGATAGTAAAATAGATCTCGAACTAATCAATATCTGTGCAGGCTCACAAACGCAAGAATAAACAGTATGCAGCAACTTCTATGACCACTGTTTTTATGCATGTACGGACTACTGGGAGTGCTATAAGGACAACAGCAAGGCATAATTTCTAGTTAAATGTTATTATTTACAAATTGTTCATAGTTATAGTTTATATACGGCAAAACAGGGACACTTTTCCTGTTTATTAGCATAATTAAATAAAGGCATGTTGTACACTCAGTTTTAATGTAATTTAGTGATGCAGAATTAATTTTCAGGCTAGTTTGAGATGACGTATACTACATGTAATGCGCAGAGCAGATACAGGAGAGTGAATTAACTATATTTAGAACGACATTAGTCAACCAATGAAATGCGTCGTAATAGACGTTTCTCGGCTCAGAGGAATTCCCAATAGCGGCATGAGTCGATGTGATATTTTGACACTAAATAAGCGTAATAGCATAATTTCTCGCATTGAATATGTAGAAAAGGATCTATTTATACAGATAATACACTATTTACATGAGTTCATTCGTTTTATGTTAAGTCATTGTTGATTCTTCGCTTAGATGCGTCGGAACTCGGTATTCAAGGATAATAAATATCAACCGTGGTATATCGCAGAATAACCCTCGTTTGAAGTTCTTATGCATAGAAATATATAACGAAGGCCGAAGTGATATATTTCTACGCATAAGAACGACAAACGACGGTTATTCTGCGATATACCACGGTTGATACTTATTATTTCGATTCTAACACGACTTACTTCTAATAATTTTAAAGGAGTATTTTCTTCAAACGCCGCTGCATTTGGCTTTCGAAATTCCTCCCGCGTAAAGGGGTGATGACGTTATTTTTAAATAGAAAATATCAATCTAGTGCATAAATGAACAAAAGTTGTAACTGATCAATAATTTTATTTATTTTGTCAAATAAAACTGTACAGAACACAGGGATTCGGCACGTTTGGGGGTACTAGTATATATATTTAAGTACAGGGATTCTACTCTGTGGGATGTCAGACTTCGCATCGATCAGTAAAATGGCCCTATCTGAGACAATTTTGTACAAAGCTGTCCAAATATAACGCCTATCCCGAGTCTTTATATTGTTCTTCAAATAAAACACAACTTGAAGCTGCATGCATGTATACTTTGCAAACAATTGCCACAAACATTGGCCATAGCAGGTCACATTTCCGTACTAGGACACGGGTTCTGTCAGCAACACAAAAAATCTTCGACGGGATAGTTTTAACTGTGAATAACATTATCAATAAAATGTGCAGCATAGGTAGGTATATTGCAGAATAACCTGAGCTTGGTTTTACTCTAGACATATGTATGTTATTAGCTGGGTCGTGTTAGAATACGCATTAAATTGTTAATGCCGTTATGTAACAGGACCTGGTGGAAACTAATATAGTCGCACTTGTTGCAATATTTATATGTTGCGACCTTCAAGATAAATGGGTTTATCTCTGATAAATGACAAATATATATCGGGATCTGATTGACTGGTCGAGAAAAAGATTTTACGTACAAAGCAGTTCAATGTAACTGAATCAAGTGAATGCTATGATTTCTGGAAAGTAGGTCAACATTGAAAAACCGGTTCTAATAATTACACCAAACAGACTACATCTATCTTCCAGTATCATAAAGAAATATTTCTAAATCAAAACGATATTACTTACTTGTTATTATTATTAGACATATAACGTTGCTAACATTATATCACAGGCTGCAAAACATCGGTCTATTCTGTTCGCCGTAAAATGGTGCTATTTTTTTAAATTGTACATACATGTATACAATTACTGTGTAGTGATTTTTTTGGCCAACAACGCCCAACACCAAACATATTTTCCCAATAACAACTCACTAACCTTTCACCCCATGGATTGATGTTCCTAAACTTAACGGACTATTATAAATAAACAAATATAACAAAAGTATATGGAACTATTTTAAATTTGTTTAATATTGTTGGGTTCGTCTGTGAGGTCGGTCGATTCTATTACATGATGGGGGAGATGGGTTTTTATCTGCATTTACAGACACTGATATTATACATAAATAAAGTTATATCATTTTAATAACATATTAATACTAGAGGAACGACTTACTAAGTTAATAATATGACAAGAAATGGCATAAATAGAACATGTTTGACATATATACAACATTGTTATACTTTATTACATCCCTAATTGCTGGGTAAATCCATGTTTACCCCAATACCAATTATAACTAAAGAATAGTTATACAGAATTGTTATTGGTTATGAAAAAATAAAACCAAACAATAGATTTCTAATATAATTATTTACCTCATTTAGCTAGATGTCAATAAAGTAGGCTGTTCCATCAATTGACCGCGTGTATTCGTATCCGGTAAGCAAGGATAAATCATACACCGGAGTAATCTATATAGAAATGGGAAAATCCCCTTCACAGACACAATTTATAAATATCTATAGGTTCATACATGTCACATAATACTGATAATTAGCACAAATATTGAAAATAAAGCGAATGTCTCTCATTCCTCACGGCCGCTAAGACGTACCATTATAAATCATTACATACGGGGATGTCAATTCTGTTAAGACACCGGCTCCTTGAAGGGGAGCGATCTCCTTCAAGGAAGACGGTGGGACGCAGACTTCTTGATGGCGTGAGGACCCCAGCGAAGAAACCGGAACCATTATTGCTGTTGTGAGCTGACAAATCGTGGACGATGTGGCCCTACAAGGGACCCCTTCGAAAGAGGATACAGGATTTGTCACCCTGCGAAGAACGGAGATGCCTTCCCAGCTGCTGTCTACATAAACGACTGCATGCATTTATGCGGTGGCTTACATCATCATCATCTTTTAAAATAAAACTGCAAACTGTCAATATGGATGAGTATGAAAGTGTTGATTCGTGTGGGAGGAAACCCACCAGTCATGTCCGATTTGTCGATCATATTTCCATCTCAAATACTTCCTAGTTCGCGGTCCGAGGATCAAACCCGGGTTGTTTTGGCGAGAAGCGAGCGTGCTAACCACTACACTAATCGGAGCGTGTATTATTGCCTTTGAAGCATTTTGAAACCCATTTGGTTAGTCACTAACTAGATATCAATCAAAAAAGATGCTGGTAATATTATTTTTGTCCAATATTACTATCATTTTCAAATCGTTATCATTTTAGAAGAATTAAGCTAGTTTCGTTCAATTTGGCATCTGGCAATATGAGTTCCTTTGATTCTAGTTATATCCGTATGAGCTACTGGGGTCTATTATAACTAATCTGAATCAAGTAAATGTCTGCATGGTGGATTTTGTCAAGTAGAT
>CM026387.1:75924164-76031022 GCA_014843695.1 Archivesica marissinica | reverse complement strand
GCACAACAGTAGAGATGATTTGTTGCATCAGGTTGCTTAGGGTATAAGTAAGCACACGAATAGGATGATTTGTTGCATCAGGTTGCTTAGGGTATAAGTAAGCACAACAACATGATGAGTTGTTGCATCGGGTTGCTTAGGGTATAAGTAAGCACAACAATAGGATGATTTGTTGCATCAGGTTGCTTAGGGTATAAGTAAGCACAACAATAGGATGATTTGTTGCATCAGGTTGCTTAGGGTATAAGTAAGCACAACAATAGGATGATTTGTTGCATCAGGTTGCTTAGGGTATAAGTAAGCACACGAATAGGATGATTTGTTGCATCAGGTTGCTTAGGGTATAAGTAAGCACAACAGTAGAGATGATGTGTTGCATCAGGTTGCTTAGGGTATAAGTAAGCACAACAATAGGATGATTTGTTGCATCAGGTTGCTTAGGGTATAAGTAAGCACAAGAATAGGATGATTTGTTGCATCAGGTTGCTTAGGGTATAAGTAAGCACAACAGTAGAGATGATTTGTTGCATCAGGTTGCTTAGGGTATAAGTAAGCACAACAATAGGATGAGTTGTTGCATCAGGTTGCTTAGGGTATAAGTAAGCACAACAATAGGATGATTTGTTGCATCGGGTTGCTTAGGGTATAAGTAAGCACAACAATAGGATGATTTGTTGCATCAGGTTGCTTAGGGTATAATAAGCACAACAATAGGATGATTTGTTGCATCAGGTTGCTTAGGGTATAAGTAAGCACAACAATAGGATGATTTGTTGCATCAGGTTGCTTAGGGTATAAGTAAGCACAACAATAGGATGATTTGTTGCATCAGGTTGCTTAGGGTATAAGTAAGCACAACAATAGGATGATTTGTTGCATCGGGTTGCTTAGGGTATAAGTAAGCACAACAATAGGATGATTTGTTGCATCAGGTTGCTTAGGGTATAAGTAAGCACAACAGTAGAGATGATTTGTTGCATCAGGTTGCTTAGGGTATAAGTAAGCACAACAGTAGGATGATGTGTTGCATCAGGTTGCTTAGGGTATAAGTAAGCACAACAATAGGATGATTTGTTGCATCAGGTTGCTTAGGGTATAAGTAAGCACAACAATATGATGATTTGTTGCATCAGGTTGCTTAGGGTATAAGTAAGCACAACAATAGGATGATTTGTTGCATCAGGTTGCTTAGGGTATAAGTAAGCACACGAATAGGATGATTTGTTGCATCAGGTTGCTTAGGGTATAAGTAAGCACAACAGTAGAGATGATGTGTTGCATCAGGTTGCTTAGGGTATAAGTAAGCACAACAGTAGAGATGATTTGTTGCATTGGGTTGCTTAGGGTATAAGTAAGCACACGAATATGATGATTTGTTGCATCAGGTTGCTTAGGGTATAAGTAAGCACACGAATAGGATGATTTGTTGCATCAGGTTGCTTAGGGTATAAGTAAGCACAACAACAGGATGAGTTGTTGCATCGGGTTGCTTAGGGTATAAGTAAGCACAACAATAGGATGATTTGTTGCATCAGGTTGCTTAGGGTATAAGTAAGCATAACAGTAGAGATGATGTGTTGCATCAGGTTGCTTAGGGTATAAGTAAGCACAACAATAGGATGATTTGTTGCATCAGGTTGCTTAGGGTATAAGTAAGCACAACAACATGATGCGTTGTTGCATCGGGTTGCTTAGGGTATAAGTAAGCACAACAACAGGATGAGTTGTTGCATCAGGTTGCTTAGGGTATAAGTAAGCACAACAATAGGATGATTTGTTGCATCAGGTTGCTTAGGGTATAAGTAAGCACAACAGTAGAGATGATTTGTTGCATCAGGTTGCTTAGGGTATAAGTAAGCACACGAATAGGATGATTTGTTGCATCAGGTTGCTTAGGGTATAAGTAAGCACAACAGTAGAGATGATGTGTTGCATCAGGTTGCTTAGGGTATAAGTAAGCACAACAGTAGAGATGATTTGTTGCATCAGGTTGCTTAGGGTATAAGTAAGCACAACAATAGGATGAGTTGTTGCATCAGGTTGCTTAGGGTATAAGTAAGCACACGAATAGGATGATTTGTTGCATCAGGTTGCTTAGGGTATAAGTAAGCACAACAGTAGAGATGATTTGTTGCATCAGGTTGCTTAGGGTATAAGTAAGCACAACACTAGGATGAGTTGTTGCATCAGGTTGCTTAGGGTATAAGTAAGCACAACAATAGGTTGATTTGTTGCATCGGGTTGCTTAGGGTATAAGTAAGCACAGCAATAGGATGATTTGTTGCATCGGGTTGCTTAGGGTATAAGTAAGCACACGAATAGGATGATTTGTTGCATCAGGTTGCTTAGGGTATAAGTAAGCACAACAATAGGATGATTTGTTGCATCAGGTTGCTTAGGGTATAAGTAAGCACAACAATAGGATGATTTGTTGCATCAGGTTGCTTAGGGTATAAGTAAGCACAACAATAGGATGATTTGTTGCATCAGGTTGCTTAGGGTATAAGTAAGCACACAAATAGGATGATTTGTTGCATCAGGTTGCTTAGGGTATAAGTAAGCACAACAGTAGAGATGATTTGTTGCATCAGGTTGCTTAGGGTATAAATTAGCACAGCAATATGATGATGTGTTGCATTGGGTTGCTTAGGGTATAAGTAAGCACACGAATAGGATGATTTGTTGCATCAGGTTGCTTAGGGTATAAGTAAGCACAACAATATGATGATTTGTTGCATCAGGTTGCTTAGGGTATAAGTAAGCACACGAATAGGATGATTTGTTGCATCAGGTTGCTTAGGGTATAAGTAAGCACACGAATAGGATGATTTGTTGCATCAGGTTGCTTAGGGTATAAGTAAGCACAACAGTAGGATGATTTGTTGCATCAGGTTGCTTAGGGTATAAGTAAGCACAACAATAGGATGATTTGTTGCATCAGGTTGCTTAGGGTATAAGTAAGCACAACAGTAGGATGATTTGTTGCATCAGGTTGCTTAGGGTATAAGTAAGCACAACAGTAGAGATGATTTGTTGCATCAGGTTGCTTAGGGTATAAGTAAGCACAACAATAGGATGATTTGTTGCATCAGGTTGCTTAGGGTATAAGTAAGCACAACAATAGGATGATTTGTTGCATCAGGTTGCTTAGGGTATAAGTAAGCACAACAATAGGATGAGTTGTTGCATCGGGTTGCTTAGGGTATAAGTAAGCACAACAGTAGGATGATTTGTTGCATCAGGTTGCTTAGGGTATAAGTAAGCACAACAGTAGAGGTGATTTGTTGCATCAGGTTGCTTAGGGTATAAATAAGCATAACAGTAGAGATGATGTGTTGCATCAGGTTGCTTAGGGTGTAAGTAAGCACAACAATAGGATGATTTGTTGCATCAGGTTGCTTAGGGTATAAGTAAGCACAACAATATGATGATTTGTTGTATCAGGTTGCTTAGGGTATAAGTAAGCACAACAATATGATGATTTGTTGCATCAGGTTGCTTAGGGTATAAGTAAGCACACAAATAGGATGATTTTTTGCATCAGGTTGCTTAGGGTATAAGTAAGCACAACAGTAGAGATGATTTGTTGCATCAGGTTGCTTAGGGTATAAATTAGCACAGCAATATGATGATGTGTTGCATTGGGTTGCTTAGGGTATAAGTAAGCACACGAATAGGATGATTTGTTGCATCAGGTTGCTTAGGGTATAAGTAAGCAGAACAATATGATGATTTGTTGCATCAGGTTGCTTAGGGTATAAGTAAGCACACGAATAGGATGATTTGTTGCATCAGGTTGCTTAGGGTATAAGTAAGCACACGAATAGGATGATTTGTTGCATCAGGTTGCTTAGGGTATAAGTAAGCACAACAGTAGAGATGATGTGTTGCATCAGGTTGCTTAGGGTATAAGTAAGCACAACAGTAGAGATGATTTGTTGCATTGGGTTGCTTAGGGTATAAGTAAGCACACGAATATGATGATTTGTTGCATCAGGTTGCTTAGGGTATAAGTAAGCACAACAACAGGATGAGTTGTTGCATCGGGTTGCTTAGGGTATAAGTAAGCACAACAATAGGATGATTTGTTGCATCAGGTTGCTTAGGGTATAAGTAAGCATAACAGTAGAGATGATGTGTTGCATCAGGTTGCTTAGGGTATAAGTAAGCACAACAATAGGATGATTTGTTGCATCAGGTTGCTTAGGGTATAAGTAAGCACAACAACATGATGAGTTGTTGCATCGGGTTGCTTAGGGTATAAGTAAGCACAACAACAGGATGAGTTGTTGCATCAGGTTGCTTAGGGTATAAGTAAGCACAACAATAGGATGATTTGTTGCATCAGGTTGCTTAGGGTATAAGTAAGCACAACAGTAGAGATGATTTGTTGCATCAGGTTGCTTAGGGTATAAGTAAGCACACGAATAGGATGATTTGTTGCATCAGGTTGCTTAGGGTATAAGTAAGCACAACAGTAGAGATGATTTGTTGCATCAGGTTGCTTAGGGTATAAGTAAGCACAACAGTAGAGATGATTTGTTGCATCAGGTTGCTTAGGGTATAAGTAAGCACAACAATAGGATGATTTGTTGCATCAGGTTGCTTAGGGTATAAGTAAGCACAACAATAGGATGATTTGTTGCATCAGGTTGCTTAGGGTATAAGTAAGCACAACAATAGGATGATTTGTTGCATCAGGTTGCTTAGGGTATAAGTAAGCACAACAATAGGATGATTTGTTGCATCAGGTTGCTTAGGGTATAAGTAAGCACAACAATAGGATGATTTGTTGCATCAGGTTGCTTAGGGTATAAGTAAGCACAACAATAGGATGATTTGTTGCATCAGGTTGCTTAGGGTATAAGTAAGCACAACAATAGAATGATTTGTTGCATCAGGTTGCTTAGGGTATAAGTAAGCACAACAATAGGATGATTTGTTGCATCAGGTTGCTTAGGGTATAAGTAAGCACAACAGTAGAGATGATTTGTTGCATCAGGTTGCTTAGGGTATAAGTAAGCACAACAATATGATGATGTGTTGCATCGGGTTGCTTAGGGTATAAGTAAGCACACGAATAGATGATTTGTTGCATCAGGTTGCTTAGGGTATAAGTAAGCACAACAATATGATGATTTGTTGCATCAGGTTGCTTAGGGTATAAGTAAGCACACGAATAGGATGATTTGTTGCATCAGGTTGCTTAGGGTATAAGTAAGCACACGAATAGGATGATTTGTTGCATCAGGTTGCTTAGGGTATAAGTAAGCACAACAGTAGAGATGTGTTGCATCAGGTTGCTTAGGGTATAAGTAAGCACAACAGTAGAGATGATTTGTTGCATCGGGTTGCTTAGGGTATAAGTAAGCACACGAATATGATGATTTGTTGCATCAGGTTGCTTAGGGTATAAGTAAGCACACGAATAGGATGATTTGTTGCATCAGGTTGCTTAGGGTATAAGTAAGCACAACAACAGGATGAGTTGTTGCATCGGGTTGCTTAGGGTATAAGTAAGCACAACAATAGGATGATTTGTTGCATCAGGTTGCTTAGGGTATAAGTAAGCATAACAGTAGAGATGATGTGTTGCATCAGGTTGCTTAGGGTATAAGTAAGCACAATAGGATGATTTGTTGCATCAGGTTGCTTAGGGTATAAGTAAGCACAACAATATGATGAGTTGTTGCATCGGGTTGCTTAGGGTATAAGTAAGCACAACAACAGGATGAGTTGTTGCATCAGGTATAAGTAAGCACAACAATAGGATGATTTGTTGCATCAGGTTGCTTAGGGTATAAGTAAGCACAACAGTAGAGATGATTTGTTGCATCAGGTTGCTTAGGGTATAAGTAAGCACAACAGTAGAGATGATTTGTTGCATCAGGTTGCTTAGGGTATAAGTAAGCACAACAATAGGATGATTTGTTGCATCAGGTTGCTTAGGGTATAAGTAAGCACAACAATAGGATGATTTGTTGCATCAGGTTGCTTAGGGTATAAGTAAGCACAACAATAGGATGATTTGTTGCATCAGGTTGCTTAGGGTATAAGTAAGCACAACAATAGGATGATTTGTTGCATCAGGTTGCTTAGGGTATAAGTAAGCACAACAATAGGATGATTTGTTGCATCAGGTTGCTTAGGGTATAAGTAAGCACAACAATAGGATGATTTGTTGCATCAGGTTGCTTAGGGTATAAGTAAGCACAACAATAGGATGATTTGTTGCATCAGGTTGCTTAGGGTATAAGTAAGCACAACAGTAGAGATGATTTGTTGCATCAGGTTGCTTAGGGTATAAGTAAGCACAACAGTAGAGATGATGTGTTGCATCAGGTTGCTTAGGGTATAAGTAAGCACAACAATAGGATGATTTGTTGCATCGGGTTGCTTAGGGTATAAGTAAGCACACGAATAGGATGATTTGTTGCATCAGGTTGCTTAGGGTATAAGTAAGCACAACAATAGGATGATTTGTTGCATCAGGTTGCTTAGGGTATAAGTAAGCACAACAATAGGATGATTTGTTGCATCAGGTTGCTTAGGGTATAAGTAAGCACAACAATAGGATGATTTGTTGCATCGGGTTGCTTAGGGTATAAGTAAGCACACGAATAGGATGATTTGTTGCATCAAAGTAACAAAAGGAAATCGATTAGGCTGGCTTAGTTTTGACCCCTGTGACTTTTATTCAAACAAGCATGATTCGAAGAATGTTTCAAGGACCCTATTTGGGAATATCCTACCATTGGTTCCTGAGAAAGTGGCCATTAGTTTGGGGAAACCTGTTTTATTCTGTTTTTAAATAACTCACTACCGCCATGTTAAAGACAAAAACACATCCATCAGCATTTATACATTTTAATACATAATTGATTAAACAATAAGTATAACAAATATGCATATAAAACATTCAATAGTAAATTACAACTTTTAGTAATACAACGTGTGGCGGTTAAAACAAACAAAATGCACATCGTTCACAAGTATGTTTGTTGCTTCCAGCTTCATATGATTTGTGGTACATACCATCTGGCATATGATTTGTAGTACATACCACCTGGCATATGATTTGTAGTACATTAGTACATACCACCTGGTATATGATTTGTGGTACATACCACCTGGTATATGATTTGTGGTACATACTATCTGGCATATGATTTGTGGTACATACCACCTGGCATATGATTTGTAGTACATTAGTACATACCACCTAGTATATGATTTGTGGTACATACCACCTGGTATATGATTTGTGGTACATACCATCTGGCATATGATTTGTGGTACATACTATCTGGAATATGATTTGTAGTACATACCATCTGGCACCCAATGACAAGCCCGGAGAGAAGTACAGTTGTGTAGAGATATACGAGTTACCCAATGACAAGCCCGGAGAGAAGTACAGTTGTGTAGAGATATACAAGTCACCCAATGACAAGCCCGGAGAGTCACCCAATGACAAGCCCAGAGAGTCACCCAATGACATGCCCGGAGAGAAGTACAGTTGTGTAGAGATATACGAGTTACCCAATGACAAGCCCGGAGAGAAGTACAGTTGTGTAGAGATATACGAGTCACCCAATGACAAGCCCGGAGAGAAGTACAGTTGTGTAGAGATATATGAGTTACCCAATGACAAGCCCGGAGAGAAGTACAGTTGTGTAGAGATATACGAGTCACCCAATGACAAGCCCGGAGAGAAGTACAGTTGTGTAGAGATATACGAGTTACCCAATGACAAGCCCGGAGAGTCACCCAATGACAAGCCCGAGAGAAGTACAGTTGTGTAGAGATATATGAGTTACCCAATGACAAGCCCGGAGAGAAGTACAGTTGTGTAGAGATATACGAGTTACCCAATGACAAGCCCGGAGAGAAGTACAGTTGTTAGAGATATACGAGTCACCCAATGACAAGCCCGAGAGAAGTACAGTTGTGTAGAGATATACGAGTCACCCAATGACAAGCCCGGAGAGAAGTACAGTTGTGTAGAGATATACGAGTCACCCAATGACAAGCCCGGAGAGAAGTACAGTTGTGTAGAGATATACGAGTTACCCAATGACAAGCCCGGAGAGAAGTACAGTTGTGTAGAGTTATACGAGTTACCCAATGACAAGCCAGGAGAGAAGTACAGTTGTGTAGAGATATACGAGTCACCCAATGACAAGCCCGGAGAGAAGTACAGTTGTGTAGAGATATACGAGTCACCCAATGACAAGCCAGGAGAGAAGTACAGTTGTGTAGAGATATATGAGTTACCCAATGACAAGCCCGGAGAGAAGTACAGTTGTGTAGAGATATACGAGTTACCCAATGACAAGCCAGGAGAGAAGTACAGTTGTGTAGAGATATACGAGTCAACCAATGACAAGCCCGGAGAGAAGTACAGTTGTGTAGAGATATACGAGTCACCCAATGACAAGCCCGGAGAGTCACCCAATGACAAGCCCGGAGAGAAGTACAGTTGTGTAGAGATATACGAGTCACCCATGACAAGCCAGGAGAGAAGTACAGTTGTGTAGAGATATACGAGTCACCCAATGACAAGCCCAGAGAGAAGTACAGTTGTGTAGAGATATACGAGTCACCCAATGACGAGCCAGGAGAGAAGTACAGTTGTGTAGAGATATATGAGTCACCCAATGACAAGCCCAGAGAGAAGTACAGTTGTGTAGAGATATACGAGTCACCCAATGACAAGCCCAGAGAGAAGTACAGTTGTGTAGAGATATACGAGTCACCCAATGACAAGCCAGGAGAGAAGTACAGTTGTGTAGAGATATACGAGTCACCCAATGACAAGCCCGGAGAGAAGTACAGTTGTGTAGAGATATACGAGTCACCCAATGACAAGCCCGGAGAGTCACCCAATGACAAGCCCGGAGAGAAGTACAGTTGTGTAGAGATATACGAGTCACCCAATGACAAGCCAGGAGAGAAGTACAGTTGTGTAGAGATATACGAGTCACCCAATGACAAGCCAGGAGAGAAGTACAGTTGTGTAGAGATATACAAGTCACCCAATGACAAGCCCAGAGAGAAGTACAGTTGTGTAGAGATATACGAGTCACCCAATGACGAGCCCGGAGAGAAGTACAGTTGTGTAGAGATATATGAGTCACCCAATGACAAGCCCAGAGAGAAGTACAGTTGTGTAGAGATATACGAGTCACCCAATGACAAGCCCAGAGAGAAGTACAGTTGTGTAGAGATATACGAGTCACCCAATGACAAGCCCAGAGAGAAGTACAGTTGTGTAGAGATATACGAGGTACCCAATGACAAGCCCGGAGAGAAGTACAGTTGTGTAGAGATATATACGAGTCAACCAATGACAAGCCCGGAGAGAAGTACAGTTGTGTAGAGATATTATACGAGTCACCCAATGAAAGCCCAGAGAGTCACCCAATGACAAGCCCGGAGAGAAGTACAGTTGTGTAGAGATATACGAGTTACCCAATGACAAGCCCAGAGAGAAGTACAGTTGTGTAGAGATATACGAGTTACCCAATGACAAGCCCGGAGAGAAGTACAGTTGTGTAGAGATATACGAGTTACCCAATGACAAGCCCGGAGAGAAGTACAGTTGTGTAGAGATATATACGAGTCACCCAATGACAAGCCCGGAGAGAGTCACCCAATGACAAGCCCGGAGAGAAGTACAGTTGTGTGGAGATATACGAGTTACCCAATGACAAAACTGCTGATAAAAAACACAAAACTAAGAACGATAGAAAAATAAACTTGTTACAAACTGTAGATTATATTTTGAAATACAATTAAGCTTCGTCTGTCTCATTAAGTTTATGTGCAAACATTCACAAATCTCTGTTTTTCATTAGCAAAAGTTCAAAATGATAAGCATGTCTCTCGGTTCTACAACAAATGTTATACTTTACAAAATTGGAAGCCACATTACAAAGTTCAAATCATTTCAAAGTTGCCCAATTAGCATATACAAGGCAATATATACATGTTCATAACTTTCCCACACAATGTGCAAATTTGAAATGGGCGACATTTTAAGATTGCTCAAAGCAATTGCAAATTTTGAATGATTGTGTCAATTTGAAACTTTGTGATAATTGACACTATAACAGTACCCCACAGCTTGCTATCAAATGTAGCTTTCAATCAGCATGTGTGTGTTTTATGTTTATTTATCGTCGCTACCGGTTACCCATATGAGCGACGCCTCCTTAAGAGATTAGTCATTTTAGATGTTTGGAGGATAGTGCAATGATACAGACAGATACCCATTCCAGAGTCTCCTCTGGTTCTTTTACGTGCACGGTGTAAAGCACCGACACGAGACCTCGGTTTAACGTCCCATCTGAAAGACTGTTAATTTTATTAGGGTCAGACGGGGGATCGAACCTGCGATCACTGGATTACCAGTCCAGTGTATTACCACTGGACTACAGATCCGTCAATCAGCATTTACAAATTAGAGTTATTTATGAGCAGAATGTTGGTTTTGTCACAGAGTGGCTCAGTGTCATTATAAACTTGTTGTTAACACTCCAGGATTAATACAGCACCAAACAATCCCCATATGTAGATCCTTGCATTTATTTCATAACGTGTGACATGCATCATTAATTAACCCTTTCAACCCCACAGGCCTCTTAAATAGGCTTATGAAAAGTGTAGATCCAGATGAGCCGGCTCATGACGAGCCGTCTCATCAGGATCTGCACTTTTTTGCCAGTAATAATTATTACTATTTTTAGATAAAATTACCCATTTTGATAAATGAACTGGTCCAAAGGTAATTTTCTTATTAATTTATTAGTCTGAAAATATCAGGCACCAGTCCATGTCAGTTACTTGGGGTTGAATGGGTTAAACAATATCTCCTAACACTAAGAATAAGTCGGATAATCATTTGATATTTGGGAGAGTAATTTCTCTGTAATAGTATATGCTTCAACATTATTATGGCAATACTATAAACCCCACACCTCCTGTGGACATGGATCCCCTCACCCACCCCTCCTGTGGACATGGATCCCCTCACCCACCCCTCCTGTGGACATGGATCCCCTCACCCACCCCTCCTGTGGACATGGATCCCCTCACCCACCCCTCCTGTGGACATGGATCCCCTCACCCACCCCTCCTGTGGACATGGATACCCTCACCCACCCCTCCCATGGATCCCCCAGCTCTCCTGTGGAGATGGCTCCCCTCCCATGGACCCCCGACCCACCCCTCCTGTGGAGATGGATATAGTGGCATGGGTGCTATGCCCTATTCTTGCTCATTAGGCCCTCTGATGCTTGTGCGTGTATGTGTAAAGCACAGTACAAATCGCTACAAGAAGTATAATGGACATATTTAACCCTTTGCTCCACATAAACGGCATACTGTATGTTACATCATGTTTATCACTTCCCACATATAGCCGCTATATATATTGAGTATGTAGTACATTGTTCCTATTCAAGATAATGGAGAAAAAATGGGTCATTGGCCTCTTCTGTGGTGGAGTAAAGGGTTAAACAAATGAGTCCAGTCTGGAGTCTACAAAGGTCCTCTGTGGTACAGTCTAGACAGGCATCCAGTCCATAACAACATATTTGGCCCTGGTCTACAAATATCATTTAAGGTCGAGGTGAATAAAACATTCTTATAAACATAAATAATAATCAATTTATGTAAATTAACCCTTTCCCTCATAGAAGCACCTCTCGACGCCATTACCAATACGACATACATTGACAATGTAGTAGCCAAACCAATGTTCATTATAATAGCCAGAATCTCATGTAGTCCCAATAATATCTATGTAGGTGGGATAGATATGACGACTACTTATCCACTGCATGATAGCTAAATGGCTGTGGTTTGTATGGAGATATAATAGTATATTAACCTAAATCTCTATGAAGGAAATGGTTAAATGGCTGTGGTTTGTATGGAGATATAATAGTATATTAACCTAAATCTCTATGAAGGAAAGGGTTAAACGAATGTATTTGTAGAGGGATGCACTTTATAGATGAGACAATTTACTGAGGTTATGCAATGTCAACAACTGATTGGCTATGAGTAACCTACTGTTTATACCTCTTGCTCAAAATTTCACAATGAAAACATCCATCTTTGAATTTGCACAGTCCAATCATCACAGAGATTTTGCAGACGATTGCTGTTAGTTTTATGGACAATCAACACTATAAATATGGTTCAATAGGACCGGCTCAGAGTTGATGTCGATAGTGACCCGCGTATGATACACCACTCTTGAATATTAGGTCATCTGGTTCTTTCGCATGCCTGTGTATTTCACAGTACACACGACCTCTGTTTATAGTCGCATTAGAAATGACACGCCCCTGACGAGTATCAAGCTTTCGTAATCATTACTCGATCATTGCGTTACTCAAAATGAATTCAGATGAACTACAAAACAGCAAATAGTTTCAGTTCCTGATCGGCAGTACAACACAGTCGAACATGTGCCTGTCACTATCTATTTCATTTCAGAGTACATTTAAATAGTTGGAATGTTAGGGGAGGTAACTGGAGGCGTGGTTTGGGATTAGCGCAATATGTGCCATCTGATGTGCATGTATGGTTTGCAGATGGACCTTCTGATGTGCTTAGTGGGTGACTGATCCAATTAGTAGGTATATAAACTTAATTACAGAAATAAAACTTCCTAGACCGCTTCCATGTCGAGTGGTTAAGGTCGCTGACTTGTATATCACTGTAACCTATCATCTCTGATGGTCACGGGTTCGAGCCCCGCTCAGACCATGTCTCATTTATATGAAAAAGTTGGCAGTTTCTTACGGAGGTTGGTGCACCAAGTACTGGTTAACCACTGGAGCCTGCCCAGGAAAGGTGTTGTTAGGTAAATTGCCCATCGCTCAAATTGGAAACCGGTAGCGACGTTAAATAAACTTAAATTTAAAAAAAAAAATTTAAAAAGAAACTTCCTGTCTTCCCGAACGCCTGACATGTCAGATAAAACATCCTTCAGTCAGACAGAATAAATTGTTATTTTACGGTCATTTTAATCATTGTCTGACCGGTCTCGGACAAACTTGGGCCAAGTTTCGTGTGAAGTCTGGATGCACAATGCATTCTATATAGCACCTATGGTCAAGCATTAACTCAATATAACAAACATATCGTGGTGTCTCACAATTGGAAATCATTTTAATCATTGTGTTGGGTTTTACGGCACATCAACACGGGTCATGAGATCTACCAGAACTGAACATTTGGGTTTCATATCTCATAGACATTGACATAAAAACATGAGAAATAGGTTAGCACACGATTGGTAGCGAGCAAGTCTTCTAACATGTAATTTATTTATGGAACTATTTTTTTTCCAGATCCGCTTTAACCCATTCAACACCAAGTAACTGACATGGACTGGTCCATGATATTTTTAGACCAATAAATTAATAACAAAATTACATTTGGATCAGTTCATTTATCAAAATGGGTAATTTTATTTCTAAAAATAGTTATATTACTTGAAAAAAGTGCAGATCCTGATGAGACGGCTCATCACGAGCCGGCTCATCTGGATCTACACTTTTTGTAAGCCTATTTAGAGGTCTGTGGTGTTGAAAGGGTTAAAGAAAAATATAATACGCCATCCATTGGGCGAGAGTGAGTATCTGTGAATGTGTAATATCGTTGAAACGTTCCCTTCACTTAAAATACATCTTATTAATGCTCATTTTGGTACAGTCAAACCTGTAATAGTGGTCACCTCTATTATACAGTCAAACCTGTGTTAGTGGTCACCTCTATTAAGCAGCCAATATGTATTAACCCTTTCCCTTATAGAAGCACCTCTTGCCGCCATTACCAATACGACATACATTGACAATGTAGTAGCCAAACCAATGTTCATAATAAAGGCCGAATCTCGGGTAGTCCCAGTAATATCTATGGAGGTGGAATAGATATGATGACTACTTATCCACTGAATGATAGCTAAATGGCTGTCGTTTCTATGGAGATATAATAGTATATTAACCTAAATCTCTATGAAGGAAAGGGTTAAGCAGCCAGTTTCCAAATATGTTGTTTTACTATACATTTTACCTCTATTAAGCAGCCACCTGTGCTAAGCAGCCACTTTCTGTGACTCCCTTGGCTGGCTGCTTAAGACAGGTTTGACTGTACTTTTCAATAAAATAAATAATTTGATAAAAATGGGTATGAAATAAGTACCGGTATATTATTAATATTGTATGTGAAATATGCATCATTCACACTCGTTATATAAGGAAGTCACACAACATACTGTATTATACTGCTACATAACGTGTACATATTCCCATAATACGCAGTACATTAATGATACACTTTCAACCTATGGCAGCCAGCACAGAAAACACTCCACGTGTTCCCTTATTACCAGTACTCTAAAACATCTAAAAACACCTTGTTGTTGTATATAAATGGTTTTACAAGATGAAACATGGCCTGGAGGTTATAAAACTGTTTTCCAATCTCAAAACTCGGTTTTAAGTTTTTGCTGTTAAGTATTCAATAGTTTCTCTACAATTTATATTTACTGAACACATAAACTCGCCATTACTATCAGGGTTCATTCTAGGTCAGAATTTTTGAGAGTGGGAAATGGTTTTCTTTAATATTCTTCTGCAAAATAGGGTTAAAATGCACAGTACATACATAATTTGAATAGAAGGAGTGCTTTATAATGGGCCAGTGTATCTTACTAGACAAAATTTTGTTTGAAAATCATAAAAACCAAAACATATTTTTTTTTTTTTTTAGGGAGAAGAGGGCGAAGTCAGGGTCCCTAGGGCGACAATTTCGCCCACATCGCCCTCTAGAATGATCCCTGACTATTAGCCAAGCAATTTGTACTATTTAAACGTACTCCAACATGGGAAGGGATTCATATAAGCTTTAAGCTTGTTTCTCGACCCATATCGGTTCGAATGTATACAAATTGTGTTTATATATGTATATATGTATTTCATCCGAATAAAATATGTTTGAACTAAACTCGGTCTCAAGCGTCTGATTGGTTCAGCTGACAGTAACACTCAGAATTAACCAATCAGATCACTTGAGTTTGAGATCTGAGAAATTGTTTATAACCTCGGGGCCTGGACAGTCTCAGAACTAGGTTAGTTCCACTTTGCAATAAATATCTAACATATTAAGCAATAATATATGCATTGGAATTGCTACTCAGCTGCGAGTGAAGGAGATATGGCATAATATATAGGAGGCTTACAGAGGTAAAACACATGCTACATACAGTATGGAATAAGTAGAAATATGCCGGCTCTATGCAAACAAGAGTTGATTAGGCCAGTATTTTGCAGAGGCTCTATCACAGTTTTTCATTCTCCAACAGAATACATATACCAGCTGTGATGTCTACAGATGGCTCCTTCCTACGCACACTGCTTAGTGGAAGTCGTGTTGTTGTAACGCGCTCATTATAGGTGCGACAGGCCAGGAGTTTGCGCTCAGCTGTAGCCGTTACGTTTGTGTATTAGGCAAGCAAGGCATTTAAATTCCACATTGCATCATCTCTCTCCCGCGTGGCGATGGATTCCATCAAAAATGAGGTCTCAAGAGCGATTAATACAAGTTGTAGGAACTTGTTTCGCAATCAAACTAAAATAAATTTGTATTTTTGTAAAGCTGACTGTTTGTTTTAAGGGGTTTAAAGTTTGATATGGCAAGCAATTATTGGTACATGAAGTCCCCAGACCTTCAGTTGTGAGGGGTCAGTGGTATGAAGTCAACATCACTAAGCAGACTGCACATGTAAATTGTTACCTAATCACTGTTGGTGCTACTGACCATGAGAAATAGTTGGTTACAATAAGCAAATACCCAACACTTGATCAGCGTACCTAGCCCCTGTATAAACACTTTGAACACTGTTTATATTGTGGGATTACACTTTACATATATATAAAAGTAATTCTTCAACAAATTTAACAATAATGGTGGGTGAATGGTGTACAATAGCCTGGGTTCCAGTCTGTAGGTGTACAAGGGAATCATGGATTTATTTCACAACAGTTTTCTCCATCCTCCCTCTTCTTCTGTCACACTTTCTCCACCCTCCCTCGTCTTCTTCTGTCACACTTTCTCCATCCTCCCTCGTCTTCTTCTATCACACTCTCCATCATCCCTCTTCTTCTGTCACACTTTCTCCATCCTCCCTCGTCTTCTGTCACACTTTCTCCATCCTCCCTCGTCTTCTGTCACACTTTCTCCATCCTCCCTCGTCTTCTTCTGTCACACTCTTCATCCTCCCTCTTCTTCTGTCACACTTTCTCCATCCTCCCTTGTCTTCTTCTGTCACACTTTCTCCATCCTCCCTCTTCTTCCGTCACACTTTCTCCATCCTTCCTCTTCTTTCATCATACTTTCTCCATCCTCCCTTGTCTTCTTCCGTCACACTTTCTCCATCCTCCCTCGTCTTCTTCTATCACACTCTCCAACCTCCCTCTTCTTGTCACACTTTCTCCATCCTCCCTCTTCTTCTTCTGTCACACTTTCTCCATCCTCCCCATTTCTCATCCCTCATGTGTCCCATTGTCTCCTCACTCTTGTCCTATATTTATGCCCCCCTCTGTACTTGTGTATTTGAGAGGACAGTCTGTGTAAACTGAGATTCAACAACACAACGATCAAGTATGCTTTACAATACATTATTATACACACAAATACTTTCCTTAATTAAAGACTTAACTGGTAAATTTAAACAACTTTCTAGACAAAGGATATTGGTAACTCATTTCGCATATTCTTTCTTCAAAAATGAACAAGTAAATAAAAATGAATATGTTTGATTGTTTCAGACTAGCCAATATTAGACACATGAATTTAAACAAACAATATTAATAGCTTTAAGAATACCTTTGTATTCTAGTCTCATAATATAGCAGTGGTTGAACTCTGGGCTTCTTAACACTTTCAACACCACAGACCTCTAAATAGGCTTACAAAAAGTGTAGATCCAGATGAGCCGGCTCGTGACGAGGCGTCTCATCAGGATCTGCACTTTTTACCAGTAATATTACTATTTTTAGACACAATTACCCATTTTGATAAATGAACTGGTCCAAATGTAATTTTCTTATTAATTTAGTGGTCTAAGAATATCATGGACCAGTCCATGTCAGTTACTTGGTGTTGAATGGGTTAAGCAGAAATTTGTTTTTCTTGAAAGAAGTAGAAAAACACACAACTGCCAGACTAGAATTTTAGTATTTTGATGGTTTTGAATTCAGCAGTGTCACAAATCAGTGGATTACCGGGTACCTGAGGGTAATACAGGAATGGGTGTCCCGTGGGTAACACTGGACTTGATACCATGGTACCCGTGGGTAATACAGGAATGGGTGCCCCGTGGGTAGCACTGGACTTGATACCATCATACTCGTGGGTAATACAGGAATGGGTGCCCCATGGGTAGCACTGGACTTGATACCATGGTACCCGTGGGTAATACAGGAATGGGTGTCCCGTGGGTAGCACTGGACATGATACCATGGTACCCGTGGGTAATACAGGAATGGGTGTCCCGTGGGTACACTGGACTTGATACCATGGTACCCGTGGGTAATACAGGAATGGGTGTCCCGTGGGTAACACTGGACTTGATACCATGGTACCCGTGGGTAATACAGGAATGGGTGTCCCGTGGGTAACACTGGACTTGATACCATGGTACCCATGGGTAATACAGGAATGGGTGTCCCGTGGGTAACACTGGACTTGATACCATGGTACCCATGGGTAATACAGGAATGGGTGTCCCGTGGGTAACACTGGACTTGATACCATGGTACCCGTGGGTAATACAGGAATGGGTGCCCCGTGGGTAGCACTGGACTTGATACCATCATACTCGTGGGTAATACAGGAATGGGTGCCCCATGGGTAGCACTGGACTTGATACCATGGTACCCGTGGGTAATACAGGAATGGGTGTCCCGTGGGTAACACTGGACTTGATACCATGGTACCCGTGGGTAATACAGGAATGGGTGCCCCGTGGGTAGCACTGGACTTGATACCATGGTACCCGTGGGTAATACAGGAATGGGTGTCCCGTGGGTAGCACTGGACTTGATACCATGGTACGCGTGGGTAATACAGGAATGGGTACCTGGGTACCCATGGGTAATACAGGAATTGGTACCTGGGTACACATTTACTATCCCATCACAGCTTTAATCTCAAGGCTCCTAAGGTAGGGCGTTGCTATTGTCTTTGAATATTTGTCTAAAATAACAAACAATTCATGACCCAACACATAATGACTCCATCTACTCAATATAATCATATGCACATAGGAGCATATAGACTTGCGCTCAGCGCTAGAGTTATTATAAGTACGTTGCATGGATCACACAAACAGTCTTTATAAAATACATGTGTACATGGAATATTGAACTCCTCAATCGTCTGTTTCTTCTTACTGGCAGTGTAAGACTTGTGAATGCCCAACTTTAACAATACAACAAACAGCAGCACATAGGATGCAGGGCTCAAGCTATACCCAATGTTTCGGGAGAAGTGAGAAAGCGCGCGATTGCATCATCTAATAGTATTATTTACTCAATGTTCAACATAATAATAGGGTTAACATACACATTATGACCATTAACCCTTTCAACCCCACAGGCCTCTAAATAGGCTTATGAAAAAGTGTAGATCCAGATGAGCCGGCTCATGACGAGCCGTCTCATCAGGATCTGCACTTTTTTGCCAGTAATAATTATTACTATTTTTAGATAAAATTACCCATTTTGATAAATGAACTGGTCCAAAGGTAATTTTCTTATTAATTTATTGGTCTGAAAATATCAGGCACCAGTCCATGTCAGTTACTTGGGGTTGAATTGGTTAAATACAATATTTGAATACGAGTGCTCTACAATGCCCAGTGTATCTTACTGGACAATAAATTGTCTGAAAATTGTAATAAACATTTTTTTATAGGGAGAAGTGGTGTGCCACCAGGGGGCGAAGTCAGGGTCCCAAGGGCGACTACTTCGTCCATGTCGCCCTCTAGAATGAGCCCTGGGATAGCCTAAGTTTAACAAACACGGTTGAATGATTTGAGTCACAATTTAACTTCCATTATCAAGCAGAATTTCTGAATAACTGAAATAAATGAAGAGATAATCAGATATATTGCAATCAACCCATAGTACAGCGACTATAAATACAGAGATACAAGAAGCTGGCAGCATTCCAGCAACCCATAGTACAGCAACTATAAATACAGAGATACAAGAAGCTGGCAGCACTCCAGCAACCCATAGTACAGCAACTATAAATACAGAGATGCAAGAAGCTGGCAGCACTCCAGCAACATCAGCTGCCCACTGCATGCATGTTAACGACATGTTCCAAGGATTTGCTTCACATCCCCACCCAGCCATATTAGACCCAGACTATTTATATGTAAATGCCCACCAGTCTGTAATCGATTGATCATGGTAATTAGAAGCTTTATTTCCCATACCAGTCTGGATGACTCATCCTTTAAACAGTCCAGATTGCTCATTATTTAATTTCCCACAAGTCCAGATTACTCTTCCTTTTATTCTCCACCAGCTTGTATGGCTCGTTCTTCCCCAACCGGGTTAGATTTACTTACGGAACATTTAATTACCCAAAGTCTGGATTTGCTCATTGAATTTAAGCAGCTTTTAGATTTGCTCATTGAATTTAAGCAGCTTTTAGATTTGCTCATTGAATTTAAGCAGTTTTTATTCATAACCAGTCTGGATTAGGTCATTGAATTTAAGCAGCTTTTAGATTTGCTCATTGAATTTAAGCAGCTTTTATTCACAACCAGTCTGGATTAGGTCATTGAATTTAAGCAGCTTTTAGATTTGCTCATTGAACTTAAGCAGCTTTTATTCACAACCAGTCTGGATTAGGTCATTGAATTTAAGCAGCTTTTATTCACAACCAGTCTGGATTAGGTCATTGAATTTAAGCAGCTTTTATTCACAACCAGTCTGGATTAGGTCATTGAATTTAAGCAGTTTTTATTCACAACCAGTCTGGATTAGGTCATTATAATTAAGAAGCTTAATTTTCTCACCAGACTGGATTTGTTCCCGGTATTTTAGAATATTTTATTCCCTAAAAGTCTGAATTTGCACATTATAATTAAGAAGTTTAATATATCACCAGGCTCGATTTGCTCCTGGTATTTAAGAAGCTTGAACTACAATCAGTCTGGATTAGCTCCTGGTATTTAAGAAGCTTGAACTACAATCAGTCTGGATTTGCTCCTGGTATTTAAGAAGCTTGAACTACAATCAGTCTGGATTTGCTCTTGGTTTTTAAGAAGCTTGAACTACAATCAGTCTGGATTAGCTCCTGGTATTTAAGAAGCTTCTATTCCCCACCAGTCTGGATTTGCTCCTGGTATTTAAGAAGCTTGAACTACAACCAGTCTGGATTAGCTCCTGGTATTTAAGAAGCTTGAACTACAACCAGTCTGGATTAGCTCCTGGTATTTAAGAAGCTTCTATTCCCCACCAGTCTGGATTAGCTCCTGGTATTTAAGAAGCTTCTATTCCCCACCAGTCTGGATTAGCTCCTGGTATTTAAGAAGCTTCTATTCCCCACCAGTCTGGATTTGCGTTGACATGTAATTTTGGATTATCTGCTCATTAATAGTATATTTTAAATAAGAACATTTAACTTTTTCATCTGGATCTGGTATTTAAGAAGTATTACTCCTGTAAGCATCTGTCTATTATATAATCATCTTAATATGGCGGCAATTATATCACTGTCAAATCCATAGACGATTTATTTTTCATGAATAATTAAAATTTTAAAAAACATTTAAAAAGCTGAAGACTGGTGCCATAAAACATGGACATCTGGGACATGGGACTGTGGCAGCCCAAAGTTCTGCCTTGCATCTCTGATAGACATCTGGGACATGGGACTGTGGCAGCCCAAAGTCCTGCCTTGCATCTCTGATAGACATGGGACTGTGGCAGCCCAAAGTCCTGCCTTGCATCTCTGATAGACATCTGGACAATACACAACAATGAAGTTATCTGGCATGTGTTAGCTCGAGAATGGCCTCAAATGTTCTAGCTGAATCTCCAGCGCTATCCTCTGCTCCATCACCTCTTGAAGTTCTTGGTTGAGTTCCGAATTCAATCTGGACAATGTGGAATTGCGTTCTTTGTGTGTGCGTATTGCCATCTGCAGTTCTTTTTTATCTCTGCTTGCTTGTCTGTGGATATAGGAGTATTTCATAGCATGTAGGGAGATAGTAACACAATCTCCACGGAGATACTAACAGAAGTCGGAGAAATATATGCAGCTCCAGCTGGGATTGAAACCTCAAGGAGTTCGTTCTTGCCTAGAGTATTTTATAGCATGTAGAGAGATACTGATACAATCTCAACTGAGTTATTAACATAAGTCGGAGAAATATATGAAGCTTCAGCTGGGATTAAAACCTCAAGGAGTTCTTGCATAGAGTATTTCATAGCATGTAGAGAGATACTGACACAATCTCAACTGAGTTATTAACATAAGTCGGAGAAATATATGCAGCTCCAGCTGGGATTAAAACCTCAAGGAGTTCTTGCATAGCATGCCACGAGTCCGCTGCCCGGGCTACCAAGGCACACCACTAACTGAATGTTCCTACATTTATCCTGCAATCAGTCTGTTCTTACAGGATGAAGGAGCAACTTGTACGTTAACCTTTATCATATATGGATGTTCTATATGTAATGTTCATTTATGCAGGGCTGGATGTCACTCGCGTTACCATGCCTTGTAACTAAGATTATAAAAATCTCTTTCATTGCAATATATCATGTGAAAAAACAGTAGTCATTACAATTACATAGTCATTAGTTGACCTCATTGAAACAAATGGAATTACATAGTCATGAGTTGTTCTCAATGAAACAAATGGAATTACATAGTCATTAGTTGACCTCATTAAAACAAATGGAATTACATAGTCATTAGTTGACCTCATTAAAACAAATGGAATTACATAGTCATTAGTTGACCTCATTAAAACAAATGGAATTACATAGTCATTAGTTGACCTCATTAAAACAAATGGAATTACATAGTCATTAGTTGACCTCATTAAAACAAATGGAATTACATAGTCATTAGTTGACCTCATTAAAACAAATGGAATTACATAGTCATTAGTTGACCTCATTAAAACAAATGGAATTACATAGTCATTAGTTGACCTCATAAAACAAATGGAATTACATAGTCATTAGTTGACCTCATTAAAACAAATGGAATTACATAGTCATTAGTTGACCTCATTCATACATACAAATGGAATTACATAGTCTTAGTTGACCTCATTGAAACAAATGGAATTACATAGTCATTAGTTGACCTCATTGAAACAAATGGAATTACATAGTCATTAGTTGACCTCATTCAACAAATGGAATTACATAGTCATTAGTTGACCTCATTGAAACAAATGGAATTACATAGTCATTAGTTGACCTCATTGAAACAAATGGAATTACATAGTCATTAGTTGACCTCATTCATACATACAAATGGAATTACATAGTCATTAGTTGACCTCATTGAAACAAATGGAATTACATAGTCATTAGTTGACCTCATTGAAACAAATGGAATTACATAGTCATTAGTTGACCTCATTCATACATACAAATGGAATTACATAGTCATTAGTTGACCTCATTGAAACAAATGGAATTACATAGTCATTAGTTGACCTCATTGAAACAAATGGAATTACATAGTCATTAGTTGACCTCATTCATACATACAAATGGAATTACATAGTCATTAGTTGACCTCATTGAAACAAATGGAATTACATAGTCATTAGTTGACCTCATTGAAACAAATGGAATTACATAGTCATTAGTTGACCTCATTCATACATACAAATGGAATTACATAGTCATTAGTTGACCTCATTCATACATACAAATGGAATTACATAGTCAGTTGTTGTTCTCATTCATACATACAATTGAATTACATAGTCTGCTCTGTATTGGTTATTGATTACCAATACACTAGGTATTGATTTAAATGGTCTGACATAGCTATATTGGTATGGAGCATAGAGTTAAACAAAGAACAAATATACCGTTGTTAAATCTGCAATAAACAACGACTAGATCCGGTCTATTTTATGGCTGTTGAATTTTACTCCGCCGACAAAATAACACTGATTTATTCATTGGTCACGCTTTATGGGATCATCTTAGAATGAATGGAAAGCGGCCTGCATGTTTTATTCACCGATAAACAAGGGCAAGACAAACATTTTTTCATAAATAAAAATTCAAAATAAACATTAGGAAGTTATATATAGCATGTACTTGTTTATTTCTGGGGTTTAATGTCATACAAACAGTTTATGGCGACTCTCCAGCTATTATTGGTGGAGGAATACCCAGGGTATTGCCGGCATGAATGGGCAACCGCATAGAACCTCCTACATTCCGCAAGCCGGTTGGATAGCGTCTTTAGTGATTTTCATGCGTCAAAACCCGGGAGCTCGGGTCAAATGAACGCCCTGCGCCTCCAGCTTATTACATGTCAAACCATTAAATGTATGTGGCCAGTCTACACATTCTACTTTAAGATAAGATCTACGATGCAGGAAGCTTACCTCTGTGCTGCAAGAGCAAATTCAGCCTGACGTTCGGCAGATCCATCTACAAAATCTTCACCAAGGAGATCCCAAGCGACTGCAGTCTAAAGACATACAGAGAGTAACTAAAGAATTTACGCAAAAAATGAAACAACAATGTCCCTTAACAAATACAATTAACACATGTTAAAGTCATATACCTGTCCAGAAATAGCATATTGCACTGTTTGCATGTCTCCCAGTTTATACCAACAATTATTATAGTTTCAAACATACAAACATGATATAAGCATATTATATTGTTGTTATTATAAATTGTTAAGGATAAACAGAGCTACGGATAGTACAATCGTAGTCAACATAAGATTATATGATTTTCAAGTACATTAAAACCATTTGGTTGAATTCATTTATCAGTGCTATTCATCCACAGCTGTCCGATTAGCGCAGTGGTTAGCATGCTCGCTTCTCACCAATGCTTCGATCCTCGGACCAGGAAGTATGTGAGATGGTACCGTGGTCGCCAAATCGGGTTTTCTCCAGGTACTCCGGTTTCCTCCCTAATGAATGACCACATTAACGCTTTCATCCGCGCCAACGAGAGTGATTAAAATAAGTTGTTAAAACTTGCTTCACAATCGTTGTACAATAAATAAAGTTTAAATTTTTCTATTCATGTAAAAGAAGCAGGGATGATTCTGGAATTGGAGCATCTTCTGTATCTTGCACTATCTACCAACCATTAAAATGACCAATATACTTCTGGAGGTATCGTCCAGATTAACAAGGGGGTAATGGTAAAAGAAGCGTATATTTAAAATAACCAACCTACTTATAGAAGCACTATAGTCTTACCTTAGATTCTGAATCCATCCTATCCAGTCCTCCACCAGTCTAAAAACATAATAAGCTGAATTTAAACAAATACTACACGTATTAATCACAGGAGATTACATGCACAATTATACCAATGTTTGCAATCCTCATAATGTATTTAAATGTGAATCAAACTTCACTCGAATCAGTACCAATTATATTTAGGGATGTCAACGAATATTCAAATATTCGAATATTCGCTCGGCATCCGAATACTATTCCAGTATTCGGGAACAAAATATTAAACTTAAATAATAAAAACATATTGTCCTCAAAATACCGCCTGCTCAGTCACACGTTTGGAAAGACTTCAATCGCTCTGAGTGAAAATAAGTGCTAGGTGTAAGCTATGCAAATTGGATTTAACCTATTCGGGTACAACATCAATCTGAATAACCATTTGAAAAACAAACACTTTTCATAGGAAAGCAGTTCAAGCGACAATGGTCTCATTTGTGAAAACGCACATGAATGTACTGTGGCCGATAACAATAACTGAATAAGTCGTTGTCATATTTGCATGGCCTTGCATGAAGAAGATGACGCTTACGCACATTTTTATACGAGTTTGAGTGATTTTGAGTTTTTGATAGAATTCTATCGAATATTCGAATACCTTCCCAACCGAATATACCAAAATCGCTATTCGTTGCCATCCCAAAATTATATCAATGGTTGCAATTTCCTCATACATATAATGTGTTTAAATGTGAATCAAACTTCACTCGGATCAGTACATATGTCACCAGATAATCTATGTAGCATTTATATCTTGGTTAGATCTATTTGCAAACGATGAATCTGTGTCTGTGTTCTCCGAGCAAGATGGAGGCATTCACCATAACAATAGTATATAGGAGCAGATACAGAGCATAGATTGAACCTACACCTAAAACTGCATCATCAATATACATGTACATTAAATAGTTGTAGCAGCATCAGGCTATACATACAGACAGATCTGTAGTTCAGTGGTTAACACGCTGGACTGGTAATCCAAGGATCACAGGTTTGATCCCTGTCTGACCTTAATAAAATTAAGTCTTTCAGATGGGACTTTAAACCAAGGTCTCGTGTCGGTGCTTTACACCGTGCACGTAAAAGAATCAGAGGAGACTCTGGAATGGGTCTCTGTCTGTATCATTGCACTATCCTCCAAAAATCTAAAATGACTAATCTATACAGTAGGCGTCGCCCATATGGGATACCGGTAGCGACGATAAATAAACTTAAAACACACACAGGCTATACATAGAATAAATCTCCTTTACTGGATAATATTCTCCAGTACCATGTGTAACATTGTAGCATTGTTGTTTTGCACATTATAATGCAATATCAACAAGAGGCTCCAACTCACTCGCCTGACTGTTTTATCCCAGTGTCCACACACTAACTGTGATCAGATAAAGGATAAATATTTACAAGTTGACCTACTGACCTACTGACCTAGTTTTTGACCACAGTGATCCCATTTGAACAAATTTGGCAACATCATGCATTGATTCGAGATAAGTCATTTTAAGGTTTTCCTATATGCTGCCATAGTGACATACTCTTTGCCCCCAAACATTCCTACCATTAGTTCAAGGGGAAACAATTATCTGAATATAATTGTTAGTGGACAGAGGATGCTGGCCGATTCACAGATGTTACAGGCACAAAGAAAATGTAGTTCTCATAATAACTCCTTCACAGATGTTACAGACACACAGAACAATTAGTTCTCATAGAAATTCCTTCACATATGTTGCAAGCACAAAGTAGTTCTCATAGAAACTCCTTCACAGATGTTACAAGAGCAAAGTAAAAGTAGTTCTCATAGAAATCCATCACAAATGTTACAGGCACACAGAAAAAGTAGTTCTCATAGAAATCCATCACAAATGTTACAGGCACACAGAAAAAGTAGTTCTCATAGAAATCCATCACAAATGTTACAGACACACAGAAAAAGTAGTTCTCATAGAAATCCATCACAAATGTTACAGGCACACAGAAAAAGTAGTTCTCATAGAAATCCATCACAAATGTTACAGGCACACAGAAAAAGTAGTTCTCATAGAAATCCATCACAAATGTTACAGGCACACAGAAAAAGTAGTTCTCATAGAAATCCATCACAAATGTTACAGACACACAGAAAAAGTAGTTCTCATAGAAATCCATCACAAATGTTACAGGCACACAGAAAAAGTAGTTCTCATAGAAATCCATCACAAATGTTACAGGCACACAGAAAAAGTAGTTCTCATAGAAATCCATCACAAATGTTACAGGCACACAGAAAAAGTAGTTCTCATAGAAATCCATCACAAATGTTACAGGCACACAGAAAAAGTAGTTCTCATAGAAATCCATCACAAATGTTACAGACACACAGAAAAAGTAGTTCTCATAGAAATCCATCACAAATGTTACAGGCACACAGAAAAGTAGTTCTCATAGAAATCCATCACAAATGTTACAGGCACACAGAAAAAGTAGTTCTCATAGAAATCCATCACAAATGTTACAGGCACACAGAAAAAGTAGTTCTCATAGAAATCCATCACAAATGTTACAGGCACACAGAAAAAGTAGTTCTCATAGAAATCCATCACAAATGTTACAGGCACACAGAAAAAGTAGTTCTCATAGAAATTCCTTCACATATTTTACAGGAAGTATAAATTGAGAAACTTAAAATACAGGTTCGGGTGGGCAGACATTTATAGACTCAGATTCTTAAGCTGACATGCACCATCATACCCACTAGTGTAACCTCTATTAAGCAGCCAATCAGTAGCAGGCATGTAGCTGCTAGATGCTTGAGACTGTAATGCTATTCAAGTACATCTGGTAACTAACCACCTTATCTCTCATTCTATGCAGACAACTCCATAAATCAGATATCTATACAGGTTAACCCATTCCCTCACAGAATCACCTCTTGATGTCATTACCAATATGACATACATTAACCCTTTGCCTCATAGAAGCACCTCTTGATGTCATTACCAATATGACATACATTAACCCTTTGCCTCATAGAAGCACCTCTTGATGTCATTACCAATATGACATACATTAACCCTTTGCCTCATAGAAGCACCTCTTGATGTCATTACCAATATGACATACATTAACCCTTTGCCTCATAGAAGCACCTCTTGATGTCATTACCAATATGACATACATTAACCCTTTGCCTCATAGAAGCACCTCTTGATGTCATTACCAATATGACATACATTAACCCTTTGCCTCATAGAAGCACCTCTTGATGTCATTACCAATATGACATACATTAACCCTTTGCCTCATAGAAGCACCTCTTGATGTCATTACCAATATGACATACATTAACCCTTTGCCTCATAGAAGCACCTCTTGATGCCATTACCAATACGACATACATTAACCCTTTCCCTCATAGAAGCACCTCTTGATGCCATTACCAATACGACATACATTGACCCTTTCCCTCATAGAAGCACCTCTTGATGCCATTACCAATACGACATACATTAACCCTTTCCCTCATAGAAGCACCTCTTGATGCCATTACCAATACGACATACATTGACCCTTTCCCTCATAGAAGCACCTCTTGATGCCATTACCAATACGACATACATTGACCCTTTCCCTCATGGAAGCACCTCTTGATGCCATTACCAATACGACATACATTAACAATGTAGTAGCCAAACCAATGTTCATAAACCCTTTCCCTCATAGAAGCACCTCTTGATGCCTTTACCAATACGATATACATTGACAATGTAGTAGCCAAACCAATGTTCATAAACCCTTTCCCTCATAGAAGCACCTCTTGATGCCTTTACCAATACGATATACATTGACAATGTAGTAGCCAAACCAATGTTCATAAACCCTTTCCCTCATAGAAGCACCTCTTGATGCCATTACCAATACGACATACATTGACAATGTAGTAGCCAAACCAATGTTCATAAACCCTTTCCCTCATAGAAGCACCTCTTGATGCCTTTACCAATACGATATACATTGACAATGTAGTAGCCAAACCAATGTTCATAAACCCTTTCCCTCATAGAAGCACCTCTTGATGCCATTACCAATACGACATACATTGACAATGTAGTAGCCAAACCAATGTTCATAAACCCTTTCCCTCATAGAAGCACCTCTTGATGCCTTTACCAATACGATATACATTGACAATGTAGTAGCCAAACCAATGTTCATAAACCCTTTCCCTCATAGAAGCACCTCTTGATGCCATTACCAATACGACATACATTGACAATGTAGTAGCCAAACCAATGTTCATAAACCCTTTCCCTCATAGAAGCACCTCTTGATGCCATTACCAATATGACATACATTGACAATGTAGTAGCCAAACCAATGTTCATAATAAAGACCAGAATCTCATATAGTCCCAGTAATATCTATGGAGGTGGGATAGATATGGCCACTACTTATCCACTACATGATAGCTAAATGGCTGTTGTTTATATGGCGATATAATAGTATATCTAAATCTCTATGAAGGAAAGGGTTAATACAGGCAGCACGGTAATAACATGTCAGCTTTGAAAACGGTCAACTGTTGCTTGCTTAATAGAGGTGACTATGGTTCATTGTATCATATCACAATATAGAGATTATTTATTGCCTATGAACAGATGAACTTGGAATGTTACTATCTCTACGATACATACTTGTCCATAATCTAATGACTGTGTTCGACGATGTTTGTCCATATCAATTGAATTCACCGTAGTGGTTGCTTTTGAAGCAGGAATGATGTTTAAAACCTCTTGGGACTGGATTGGCTCGAAACGTTTAATTTGTGACAATTTCTTTACACTGCCTGGAGGCTATAAAGTTTTAAAAAATAAAAATTTATGACTAGATTTTTGTCTTTTATTTATATATTTCAATAAACTCTCAGCAAATTATACTACCCGATTTATGCAATATAATTCGGGTATTATTTGTTAATGATTTAACGTTCTCCATTTCTGGTTATGAAGATGAGCAAATAGATTTAGTTTGGCATATTATGCACTACCAGTTTCATGGATGATTTAACGTTCTCCATTCCTGGTTATGAAGATGAGCAAATAGATTTAGTTTGGCATATTATGCACTACCAGTATCACGGATGATTTAACGTTCTCCATTCCTGGTTAGGAAGATGAGCAAATAGATTTAGTTTGGCATATTATGCACTACCAGTATCACGGATGATTTAATCCTAGCATATGTATTCATTTTCAGCATCTTTGACATATGGTACACTTTGGGATAGGGGGGATCCTATACAAAGCTTCATTGTTGCATGTATACCCCTATACAGACCAGAACCAGGAGATATTGCAAGTATTACTGCTATAGTAATTACTACGGTATAAGCTGAATAGTCACTGTGATAAAATCAAACATTACACACAAAAGAGCTACACAGTCGTGTCCCAGGAAATCATGAGACTACAGTGTTACAGAAGTTATTAGAATGAATGCAAGTGACAAAGGATGGTAAGAAGGTTAATTTTCAAGAAAATCCCATAAACCAATTAGTTTTATATGTGTGAAGTATGCAGACATCACAAGAGGAAATAGTATACAAACATAGGGTGGTGACTTACAACACGCCCACATGGTTCGCCGGAGGGTAAATAAGCTCAATCATCATCGACTTACAACACTTGTCACCCAGTAATGGTACAACCCCAAAGTTCCATCTTCGGACCAGGAAGTATGTCAGTTGGTATGGTATGGTGTTCGCCAGATCGGACAGGTATGTTTCCTCCAGGAACTCGCGTTTAGATCCACTCCAAATAACCACATATACCACAATAGGTGGTTGTAATGTGAAACTTGGTGATATTGTTGAATATACCATCGTGCTAGATATAAAGGTTGACATTGTAACATTACTACTATGTGCATTTTCAACCACATGTTGGTGTTCCCAAGGAATAGCTCATTTGTATATATACAATTGCTATCAAACAAACAGAATACTTTAGAGACACAATAAAACTATATGATACATTAATGTAAGACCTACTTCTTTTGGTGTAACTCTTGGAGGAACAGCTGGTGGTGCTGAAAACAACAACAGGATTATAATGATAATCTCGTTGACCACTAGCGTACATTATAATCTCATTGACCACTAGCATACATTATAATCTCATTGTTGACCACTAGCATACATTATAATCTCGTTGACCACTAGCATACATTATAATTTCGTTGTTGACCACTAGTGTACATTATAATCTTGTTGACCACTAGCATACATTATAATCTCATTGTTGACCACTAGTGTACATTGTAATCTCATTGTTGACCACTAGCATACATTATAATCTCGTTGTTGACCACTAGCATACATTATAATCTCGTTGTTGACCACTAGCATACATTATAATCTCGTTGTTGACCACTAGTGTACATTATAATCTCATTATTGACAACTAGCGTACATTATAATCTTGTTGACCACTAACGTACATTGTAATCTCGTTGTTGACCACTAGTGTACATTATAATCTCATTGTTGACCACTAGTGTACATTGTAATCTCATTGTTGACCACTAGTGTACATTGTAATCTCATTGTTGACCACTAGTGTACATTATAATCTCATTGTTGACCACTAGTGTACATTGTAATCTCATTGTTGACCACTAGTGTACATTGTAATCTCATTGTTGACCACTAGTGTACATTGTAATCTCATTGTTGACCACTAGTGTACATTGTAATCTCATTGTTGACCACTAGTGTACATTGTAATCTCATTGTTGACCACTAGCATACATTATAATCTCATTGTTGACCACTAGCATACATTATAATCTCGTTGTTGACCACTAGCATACATTATAATCTCGTTGTTGACCACTAGTGTACATTATAATCTCATTATTGACAACTAGCGTACATTATAATCTTGTTGACCACTAGCGTACATTATAATCTCGTTGTTGACCACTAGCGTACATTGTAATCTCGTTGTTGACCACTAGCATACATTATAATCTCGTTGTTGACCACTAGTGTACATTGTAATCTCGTTGTTGACCACTAGTGTACATTATAATCTCGTTGTTGACCACTAGTGTACATTGTAATCTCGTTGTTGACCATTAGTGTACATTATAATCTTGTTGACCACTAGCGTACATTATAATCTTGTTGACCACTAGCGTACACTATAATCTCATTATTGACCACTAGTGTACACGTTAGTAGTCAACGAGATTATAATGTATGCTAGTGGTCAACAATGAGATTATAATGTACGCTAGTGGTCAACAACGAGATTATAATGTATGCTAGTGGTCAACAAGATTATAATGTATGCTAGTGGTCAACGAGATTATAATGTATGCTAGTGGTCAACAAGATTATAATGTACGCTAGTGGTCAACAAGATTATAATGTACGCTAGTGGTCAACAACGAGATTATAATGTACGCTAGTGGTCAACAAGATTATAATGTATGCTAGTGGTCAACGAGATTATAATGTATGCTAGTGGTCAATGAGATTATAATGTACGCTAGTGGTCAATGAGATTATAATGTACGCTAGTGGTCAATGAGATTATAATGTACGCTAGTGGTCAACAAGATTATAATGTACGCTAGTGGTCAACAAGATTATAATGTACGCTAGTGGTCAATGAGATTATAATGTACACTAGTGGTCAATGAGATTATAATGTACGCTAGTGGTCAATGAGATTATAATGTACGCTAGTGGTCAATGAGATTATAATATACGCTAGTGGTCAACGAGATTATAATATACGCTAGTGGTAAACGAGATTATAATGTACGCTAGTGGTCAATGAGATTATAATGTACGCTAGTGGTCAATGAGATTATAATATACGCTAGTGGTCAACGAGATTATAATATACGCTAGTGGTCAACGAGATTATAATGTACGCTAGTGGTCAATGAGATTATAATGTACACTAGTGGTCAATGAGATTATAATATACGCTAGTGGTCAACGAGATTATAATGTATGCTAGTGGTCAATGAGATTATAATATACGCTAGTGGTAAACGAGATTATAATGTATGCTAGTGGTCAAGTGTGAGATAGTGTGCATTATGAAACATGCCCGCCAGATGATGGTCATTGCTCTTGTTGGTAGCATGTTTGGAAGTGGACTTGCAGGAGGATGGATGGAAGGTGAGTAGGTAATCACATATAAGTGCATGATCAACTTATTATTCACATATTTAGTGAATAGGCTTGACACATATTGGATGGGATGGACAGGTTTCAGAAAGTGAAGGTCATTGGAAACGGGTATTTTGCTAGGATACAGGATAGTTTAGCTTAGTTTATACAAATTTATTTTAGCTCGATTGCGAAACAAGTTCTTACAACTTATGTTAATCACTCTCGAGACCTCATTCCTGATGGAATCCATCGCCACGAGGGAGAGAGAAGAGGCAACGTGGAATTTCAATGCCTTGCCTAAGGGCACAATCGTAACGGCTCCAGCGGGGCTCGAACTCCGGACTTTTCGCACCTGAAGCGAACGCGCATCCACTGCGCTATCACGACTTCCACTTCACAGGATATTAATGGGGTAAATCTGTGCCATATATAATCATTCAGACGTTTCTAAGACAACGGCCATAACACACATTTTTGGACGGCCAATGCCAAAAACAATATCATCTCAAACAGTGGGAATTCCAAAATGTTAGATGTAAGCAATTGTACACATTCTAAATATTATAGAATTTCCTGCAATTTCTTACTTGAATATTATCCAATTGCCTGCTCAGTAAATAAAATCATATTTGCAAACAACAACAAAAATCCAGATCAGCTACAGGCGTAACGTCGCATCTGATCAGGATGTATGTTGTTTGCAATTCAGCCAAGTGTTTTAGCTCCACTATCCGAATAGCAAATAGCATAGAGCCTGATCAGATGGCATGTTCTGTGCAGTCTGATCTGGCTCTATGCTGTTTACAAAAGTGACTCTATCTGCCACTAGCGTACAAAGGGATAGGATAAACTACTTGTTTCAAGGGAAGTAACTCCATAGTAAATATGGGGGAAACTGCGTTGAAGTGTAATAATGGAAAGTCATACCTTTATAATCTACAGACATACTCCGGTTGTGCGGACCACCTGGTCTAGGGGGTGGGGCCGGTGGTTCCTGACCAGCATCCACACTCAAGCTATGATCTTGACTAGAGAGGGGAGCCGGTGGCAGAATGTGGCCCGGCATAGCACCTGGAACTGAACACACACAAAGAACCAAATTAATCATGCTCACATCAAATACTAACATTGATGACCCTTAAAACAACGGTTGATTTGCTACATTTCTATACTGAACATGGTTGGGCAAAATTCCATCCTGTTAAAACGTTGGCTATGGGGGTGTGTGAACAAGGATGTTAGTAAATTCTTTATTTTAGGAATATAATTTATTCATAATGACATACCCCCTCCCCCTGTCTGCAATGAATATTTCAACCCTGATAATTGAGATTGGCGTTACTGTATGTTTATTTGTTTGGGTTTTACGCCTTCATCAGTACCATTTTGGACTATATCACCAGCGGGCAGTACCTAACAACATGCTTTCCAGGCTCCAGCAGTTAACCAGTACTAAGTGCCCCAACATCTGTAAGAAACTGCCAACTTTTTCCTATAAATAGATACAGCCTGAGCGGGTCTCGAACCCGTGACCATCAGTGATGATAGGTTACAAGTCAGTGACAATAACTACTCGACCACGGAGGTGGATTGGAGTTACTACAATAACAGTTATCTACGTCATTGCTCTGCTTGTATATTAGGCAGAACTAGAACTTTCACTGAATGTGATTAAGGATCCTGCAAACCCCACATGTATTTACCCATCTAGCCCCCACCCCTAAAATTGTATGACAATGCTCATCTATCTGGTTGAAAATGGCACTATCATATTGTATAGTGACTGATTATTTCTGCTAATATTCCCTCAAGTGCTTTGATAAATATAGTGCTGGCACAAACAATTGTGAATATGACCTCTGACCTCTAAGTATGACATTAACCTTGAACCTAAACACTGAAATGTAGTGAATTTTTATGCTACTTAATCTCAAAATCCTTGAAGCAGCTTATGAGATATGGAGAAGACACACATTATTGTGCATTGACTGTTGACCTCTAGTTGACCTCTACACATCGATTCAAAAATTTGAATGCTACTGTGAAACAACATGGCTGAAAGTTATGCTTATATAACACATCCCAAAATGCTGAGCATTATTTCTCTTAGATATGGAGCAGAAACAAATTGTGCATTTGACCTCTAAGTGTGACCTTGAATCCACCTGGCTAACATTTTGCACAGTTACAGACACAAATATTGTGCATTTGACCTCTAAGTGTGACCTTGAATCCACCTGGCTAACATTTTGCACAGTTACAGACACAAATATTGTGAACTTTGACCTCAGATTGTGACCTTGAACTGAAAGTTGTGCTTTGAAAACCAACCCAACCAAACAATGTACTAACTCCTACATATACCATCTCCCACAACGTGCTTGTGTGGTCATACATTCAGCCCCAACCTCAAGCCCACGCCCCATGATGGCATCGCCCAGATGACAGTTGCAAGCAGTTTAGTATTATCCTGTACAGCTGTGCAAGACCAACACATTGTTCTACAGATAGGTCACCAATGAATACATGTAAGAAAATCTATCAATGTACGAAAATCTATCAACATGTACATCTAAAAACTTCTCTTCAGAACAACAGAATATCACATGCCATAATGCAAGGAATAAAAGTCCAACAACCATGCTATATAATGTTACTAATCATTTATACTTTTACTATGTTCTATATATTATTACACGCCGACAAGTACTTATCATATATACCTGTACATAACATTGCCCAGTAACTTCTACCACTTGCACATAAATAATAATTCATTCAAAGTACTTAGATAACAATTAAGAAATAATATTTGTATTTCAGTTATTTATTGGTGAATAAAACAGGGTTTGGATTTCTGACCCGTAGTAATTAAACAAGTCGTTAATTCCGGCGCTCAGAACGACAAACCATGTTTTATTCGCCAATAAATAACGCAAATATAAATATTATTTTGATTCCAACATGACCAAAATATCTAAAACGAAAAAAGCGCAAATTTTAAAATGAAACTAGTAAATGACACAACGTTTGATGTCACTCGGTGAACCATGTTTTATTGACCGATCTAAACACGGTAAATTCCTTCTTTGCGCATACAGACAAAATGCCGAGCCATGTTAGAATAAAGAAATACATAATGAAGATCATGCAATGTGAAATACAATACTGTAAGCCAAGTAATGCACATCTTCCCAGAGCTCTAACACTCCCAACCAATACATGCATGCAAGTACTGCACCATCTTCCCAGAGCTCTAACACTCCCAACCAATACATGCATGCAAGTACTGCACCATCTTCCCAGAGCTCTAACACTCCCAACCAATACATGCATGCAAGTACTGAAATCCTGTGAAAGAGGATGCTGTCGAGTAATCTATGCTACCCATTGAACGTGGTACAACATTGAAAGCGTAGGAATAACATCACGGGATAACGTGGCACTTCATTTATACAAATTTACTTTAGCTCGATTGCAAAACAAGTTCTTATAACTTATCTTAATCTCTCTCGAGACCTCATTCCTGATGGAATCTATTGCCACGAGGGAGAGAGAAGAGGCAACGTGGAATTTAAATACCTTGCCTAAGGACACAATCGTAACGGCTCCAGAGGCAGTTCATTTGTGAAACTGTTTGGAACCGTGGTCGCATTATGGAGGTCATTTCTGGCATAATTATTTTGAATTCTCTCTGTTGTTTAATCTTTATTTATTTTACAAAGATTGTGAAACAAGTTTTAATAACTTATATTAATCACTCTCGTTGGCGCGGATGAAAGCGTAAATGTGGTCATGCGTGTGGGAGGAAACAGGAGTACCCGGAGAAAACCTACCTGTCCGATCTGGTGACCACTGTACCATCTCACATACTTCCCGGTCCGAGGATCGAACCCGGGTTGCATTGGTGAAAAGCGAGAGTGATAACCACTGCGCTAGTGTGATATATTCACATGTATTGCTACATGGCGAGGTACTGCCCGTATTGTCACATTCACCATACAGCAATAGACTTCATGTGTGTGTGTGTGTGTTTTACGTTTATTTATCGTCGCTACCGGTTGCCCATATGAGTGACGCCTCCTAAAGAGATTAGTCATTTTAGATTTTGGAAGATAGTGCATGATACCCATTCCAGAGTCTCCTCTGGTTCTTCTACGTGCACAGTGTAAAGCACCGACACAAGACCTCGGTTTAGCATCCCATCTGAAAGACGGTTAATTTTATTAGGGTCAGATGGGGGATCGAACCGAAGACTTCATGTTTGGTTAGTTTAGTCTTATATCAGCTTTATTTGCGGCAGAGCTTTGAGGTTTGTTTGGGGCTGCACACAAGTGGGAAAGACCGTAGCAGCTTCTGTTGTTTCTAGACCCTTTAGACTGACCCATATGGTTGTCTTTGTATTTGATTTGTATTCAAATATATCTGTAAAATGATTACAACAATAAAACATTGCTCGGCAACCGCTGGGTAGTGGTGACGTCTCCGAACCGGGCTTATACTTATATCATTGTTATAACAACTGCACCAAATTTTATTTTGGGTGTTTTTACGTTTGCATCAGCACTATTTTGGGCTATATTGCCGATGGGCAGGACATCTAGCAAATCCAACCAGACACTGTGGACTGGACAGGACATCTAACAAATCCAACCAGACACTGTGGACTGGACATGATATCTAGCAAAGCCAACCAGACACTGTGGACTGGACAGGACATCAGTAAATCCAACCAGACACTGTAGACTGGACAGGACATCTAGTAAATCCAACCAGACACTGTAGACTGGACAGGACATCTAGTAAATCCAACCAGACACTGTAGACTGGACAGGACATCTAACAAATCCAACCAGACACTTTAGACTGGACAGGACATCTAGTAAATCCAACCAGACACTGTAGATTGGACAGGACATCTAGTAAATCCAACCAGACACTGTAGACTGGACAGGACATCTAGCAAATCCAACCAGACACTGTGGACTGGACAAGACATCTAGTAAATACAACCAGACACTGGACTGAACAGGACATCTACATGTAGCAATTCTCGGAATTATAGTGAGGAATTAAGATTATGTTCTGAATGGCTTATATACCCCACACAACAAGTCTGGTGTGATGGACAACAAAGTAGAATATTCTAACCACTAACATAAGCATCGACTACAGTCATGAAATAAAATCATTTACAAGGCATATTGCGCTAGTTTTTGTTCCAATACCTGTATTTTTCTTAACTAATGGTCTTGGACGGCCGTGAAGTAATGCGGTGGTGGTTTCTACATGAGAGGCCTCCGCTAAGGTAGTTGTGTTGGATGGAAGCTTTGTGACGGGAACTTGTTCAGACTCATCTACACAAGTTGTGTTCGATCGTTGCTTTGTGACGGGAACGTGTTCAGACTCGTCTACACAAGTTGCGTTGGATGGAAGCTTTGTGACGGGACCATGTTCAGACTCGTCTACACAAGTTGTGTTTGATCGTTGCTTTGTGACGGGAACGTGTTCAGACTCGGGAACCATTCCATCACCAGATAGACTAGGCATAGGTTCTGTGAAACAGGTACAAGTTACAACAATAATGGCATGCAAAACTAGAAAATCAACATCCTCCTTGCTGGATACTATGTTTGATTGACAACTTCTTTTATAAAAACATTGTGATGAGTGATTTGACAGTGCTGTAATATCGAACTACGACATATTTCAGTCTGTTCTACATCAGTAGTAGTCATGGCATGTAAACTTACACAGCATGGCGAGTCAAAACGCCAGTGAGTCAATTAGCACATCATGGTGAGTTAACATGTCATAGTGAGTCAATTTACATGTCATGGTGAGTCAATACATCATAGTGAGTCAATTTGCACATCATGGTGAGTTAACACGTCATAGTGAGACAATTTACATGTCATGGTGAGTCAATACATCATAGTGAGTCAATTTGCACATCATGGTGAGTTAACACGTCATAGTGAGACAATTTACATGTCATGGTGAGTCAATACATCATAGTGAGTCAATTTGCACATCATGGTGAGTTAACACGTCATAGTGAGACAATTTACATGTCATGGTGAGTCAATACATCATAGTGAGTCAATTTGCACATCATGGTGAGTTAACACGTCATAGTGAGTCAATTTACATGTCATGGTGAGTCAATACATCATAGTGAGTCAATTTGCACATCAACACATCATAGTGAGTCAATTTACAGGTCATGGCAAGTCAATACGTCACAGTGAGTCAATTTACATGTCATAGTGAACCAATACGTCACAGTGGGGCAATTTACCTGGTCAGTGAAAATGTTTTAGCAAGGCCATCTACATTAATGGACTTTGGCTGTTTTCGTGTACCAGTCTGACTTTCGTTTAAATATAACTCGTGAATTTAACAAGCGTAACATTTTCCAACATAGATAAACATAAGTCTTTGATATTTAAGCATTTGCTGTCATACCAAACATTGTATCCAGTACTGAGAAGCAACTGAAAGTTAGTGCTATTTAAGGAAAACATAGAGCAACAGAAGATCTAAACATGTGCATACACCATTTTCTGAGGAATAACTTCCAAATTATTATAAAGCTATTCATCTATCGAGTAGGTAAGTATCTATCAGGTAGGTAAGCAAGACAAAATATATGTTTTCTATAAATACTGTAAACCAACTGCTATTTATGTCCATTATATTTCGTATTTATCTGTATACCGATCAATTGGCATGCTTTAACCCATTCAACACCAAGTAACTCACATGGACTGGTCCATGATATTCATAAACCAATAAATGAATCAGAAAATCACATTTGGACAAGTTCATTTATCAAAATGGGTAATTATGTCTAAAAAGTCATATCACTGGCAAAAAGTGCAGATCCTGATGAGACGGCTCGTCACGAGCCGGCTCATCTGGATCTACACTTTTTGTAAGCCTATTTAGAGGTCTGTGGTGTTGAAAGGGTTAAAGTCTAAAGACATTCTTTTTTTGTCCTATTTTAAATAGGTAAATGTCACAAAATAATCAACCGTAACCTACCAATCACAACTAAAGTCGCTTTTGCAAACAGCATAGAGCCAGATCAGACAGCACAGAATGTGCAGTCTGATCAAGCTTTATGCTGTTTGCTATTCTGATAGGAGTTAAAACACTTGTCTGAATAGCAAACAACATAGATCCTGATCAAAGGCGGCATTACGCCGTGGCTGATCTGGATCTATGTTGTCTACACATTCCATCCAATTTATTCGACAGGTTACGGGTTAAACCAAAACAAAAAAGGCATGCATGTATCATTAGTAAATCAAGATTAATTTAATAAATCATTTATTAGCCCAGCTGAGAAATCATATATGAATTACTTCCCTTAACCCTTTCAACACCACATACCTCTATTTATAGGCTTACAAAAAGTGTAGATCCAGATGAGCCGGCTCGTGACGAGCCGTCTCATCAGGATCTGCACTTTTTGCAAGTAGTATTACTAATTTTAGACAAAATTACCCATCTTGATAAATGAACTGATCCGAATGTAATTTTCTTATGCATTTATTGGTCTAAGAATATCATGGACCAGTCCATGTCAGTTACTTGGTGTTGAAAGAGTTAACTACTACTCTTTATTGGAAACAAGAAAAGTTGGATCTGTGTTGTTTTACATTTCATTAATATTACTATGTTGTTACTATGCGACAATATAGTTCTTCAAATTTGAGACATTCTTACAAAGAACTACAACTTTTCCAATATGCATTATAGATCAATGGAAAGTAGTTATTTATGATTTGTACTAGATTCATATGACAGACAAAACGTCATCTCATGCATATAATCAGGGTTCATTCTAGGTCAGAATTTTTGGGAGAAGTGCGAAAGCGCATGATCGCTTCCTTAAATGGTGTTCTTTAATATACTTCTGCAAAATAGGGTTAAAATGCACAGTACAACCATTAAATACAACATTTGAATAGGAGGAGTGCTTTATAATGGGCCAGTGTATCTTACTAGACAACATTTTGTTTGAAAATCGTAAAAATCCAAAAAAAAAGTCAGGGTCCCTAGGGTGACAATTTCGCCCACATCGCCCTCTAGAATGATCCCTGATATAATGATATTTAATGACACGAATATTTAGATTAAATTCCATCAACAATGGAAGCTAAATTGTGAGAAATAATACTATAGAAAATGTTAATTTAGGAAGCTGTGAGCTTCTGTTGCTATAGTATAAATAAATCATTCTGATTAACTTTTTTAACACCAAGATTAGTTACGCCGCACACCTGTTGTATAATCCGGCCGGTACGGTAATATGTGAACATTACAGGAAAACTGGTATCTGCACCGAAATTACACACACATATCGGATGATCGTGAAGAAATTATAGGTTAATTTTCGACAATTAGAAAAACTGTACTTAATCTTAATGACATCAATAAATCCTGAATCTAAATAAGTGAGTCAGAAATATAAATATATTAACAGATACCTCCCCCCCACCAACCCACAATTAAAGTAGGCGCTTGTAAACGATTAAACATTTAATTCATATGATAATTGTCTTATATCTTAATCTGCATATATATATATATTCCTGTGATTTGTAAAATGACTGAATTAATCAGATGTGATTATAAAATCAATTTACAGCAAAATAGTGGTGAACACAAAGACGACAAACATTTACAATGAAGGCAGATTAATTCTGTGTACAATATCTAAGGTGTCGTCCACTAAAGTTATATTAACGACAGTATGATCGACTAATTAATGTACAATAAACTTATCTTAAAGCCTCAGAGAGCTAAAATAGGTACAAAATGTGCACAAATCATGCCATTAACCTGTTGGAGCGAAATACATGCAAAATGCTGATAATAAAGCTTTCTATTTCTAGATTAGCACATTCTCCATCTAGTTACCGTACACACTGCGTGTACACCATACCGCATGATTCAACATGCGTACCATGATATCAGACCTGGGAATGCTGCCGTGCAAAATGTTACCCCACCCACAAAGGTCTATTGCACATGGAACAAACACCCTTGTAAAACTGGACAATTTCTGATATATATATATATATATATTAGGGATGGCAACAAATAGCGATTTTACTATTCGAATATTCGGTCGGGAAGGTATTTGATTTTTCGAATATTCGATATAATTAAATATCAAAAACTCCATATCACTCAAATTGGCATTTTTGAGGACAATATAATAAAAATCGTACTTTAAATAGTACTTTTTGGTAATATTGAGCAGTTAATTAAACATGTAAGATACATGGGGGTGGTTGTTGTTGCAAACTGTCTATAATGCTTCAAAGGAATGTTCTCGTCTAAACAGTTTTGACATCATAATTAAACACTACCTACCTTCGCTCCTACTGTAATTATCCGATTACATGGCAGGGTGACAATTAACATGGTTTATTCACACATCCTGGGGCGATTTCTTTTGTATTGGAATGTTTTATGATGGTTTCAAAAGAAACACAACAATATCTGACAGTTTATTTCATATTTGCAAATTATATCATATTTTTTCCGAATATTCGAATACTGGAATAGTATTCGGATGTCCGAGCGATTCGAATATTGATTGCCATCCCTAATTTATATATATATGGCAAATTAATGTATTGCCTCACTCATAAGACATACTTTGATTTGAGGTTGTTGGTTTAGCTTCAAATTTGGATACAAGCAACTGAACCCCTCCCCCATCGTATGAAAATATATAATACTAAAGGCACAGCCACGACAATATATAGGACGGATACACACGGTATAATGTGGTAGCAGTGTATAATTACATACAGTAGTGATTAGTTGTATGCAGCACACGCACAGCATTCTCATACACAATACAAGTGTGATATGGTATATAAATGACATGACGGTACCAGGGTTCATTCTAGGTCAGAATTTTTGGTAGAAGTGAGAATGCGCGAGATCGCGTCCTTAAATGGTGCTATTTTAAAGGAGAAATGGGGCCCTCAGGGGGTAACGTCCCTAGGGCGAATATTTCGCCCTCTCGAATGATCCCTGAATTGACGAGTAGCTGTCTATGAGTCTAGCAGTCCAGTGCTATACAAATACAGTCAAACCTGTCCATATACCCTACCCATGAGAATGGCAACACATGGCCCCAAGGTTATAAAACTTTTCTCAGATCTCAAACTCAAGCTCAAATGAACTGATTGGCTGATTCTGAGTATTACTGTCAGCTGAACCAATCAGACGCTTGAGACTGAGTTTTGAGATTGTGGAAAAGTTTTATAACCTCAAGGCCTGGTCTTTGGGTACAAGTGTTTCTTACAATCAATGTGATATTTTTTCAAAATCATGTTAATTTATTGGTTTAAACATATTTATTCGACACTCATTATATAACATAATTTACAACAAATAATTATGTACACAATAAATACAAGTGGATCGAAATGAAAGCTAAAGGCTTATTGAATTTCTCTCCATGTTAACTGATTACAAATATTTAGTGTAAAGAATCCATTGAATATAGAGGAGAAGAATATCTGCTGAGATTTAATAATGTAATAATCAGAAGATGATAAAACGGAAGAAAAAAGATAGCATGTGGTGTAGAGGAAACATCGATAAAAACAGAGGAAACCAAATAAGAGGACTGATCTACTTTTATGAGTATTCAGGGGCCGTCTCTCATTGTTGTACATAATGTACACGGTCATGAGTTGTACATAATGTACACGGTCATGAGTTGTACATAATGTACACGGTCATGAGTTGTACATAATGTACACTGTCATGTGTTGTACATAATGTACACTGTCATGAGTTGTACATAATGTACACGGTCATGAGTTGTACATAATGTACACGGTCATGTGTTGTACATAATGTACACTGTCATGTGTTGTACATAATGTACACTGTCATGAGTTGTACATAATGTACACTGTCATGTGTTGTACATAATGTACACTGTCATGTGTTGTACATAATGTACACAGTCATGTGTTGTACATAATGTAGAAGTTCATGTGTTGTACATAATGTACACGGTCATGTGTTGTACATAATGTAGAAGTTCATGTGTTGTACATAATGTACACGGTCATGTGTTGTACATAATGTGCATGGTCATGTGTTGTACATAATGTACACTGTCATGTGTTGTACATAATGTACACGGTCATGTGTTGTACATAATTTACACGGTCATGTGTTGTACATAATGTACACGGTCATGTGTTGCAAATAAAACATGGTTTGGAGTTTTGACGCGTAGGACAGGTTTGACTGTATTTTCACCAGGTTTCTTTAATCTTAGGTGGCCTCTAGCATAGGTTTGACTGTATTTTCACATGATTTCTTTAATCTTAGGTGGCCTCTAGCACAGGTTTGACTGTATTTTCACATGATTTCTTTAATCTTAGGTGGCCTCTAGCACAGGTTTGACTGTGTTTTCACCAGGTTTCTTTAATCTTAGGTGGCCTCTAGCACAGGTTTGACTGTATTTTTACATGATTTCTTTAATCTTAGGTGGCCTCTAGCATAGGTTTGACTGTATTTTCACATGATTTCTTTAATCTTAGGTGGCCTCTAGCATAGGTTTGACTGTATTTTCACATGATTTCTTTAATATTAGGTGGCCTCTAGCATAGGTTTGACTGTATTTTCACATGATTTCTTTAATCTTAGGTGGCCTCTAGCATAGGTTTGACTGTATTTTCACATGGTTTCTTTAATCTTAGGTGGCCTCTAGCATAGGTTTGACTGTGTTTTCACCAGGTTTATTTAATCTTAGGTGGCCTCTAGCACAGGTTTGACTGTTTCTTTAAACTTAGGTGGCCTCTAGCACAGTTATGACTGTATACTGGTCAGCTTCAATGAGTTGATCCACTTACACAAGCATAATTAACAGACGTTACCTGATACAGATTTATTATTTATTATTTACTAATTTATTATCTATTATTACAACCTGTTTATGTTTATATATGACTTGTCATTGAATGAGATAATGCTATCGGGACTAACAGCCGAGTACCAGTGTTTATAGACACATTGTTTATTTGTATCACGCATTTCAAATGCCTTTAGGAAGACTGCAGACTAAAATAACAAGCTTGAATTTACACCTGTACGAGATTTACTGGTAAAGTGATTTCACGTATATCCTGACGTGAAACACTGGTTGTATTTTTCCGAATTTACAAGCCCTTATACTCAGTTAGCAGCGTCAAACTGTAAGCAATTAAATTGCTGTATATGCCATTGCAGGAGAATATTAGTGCATGTGTTTTACGCTTATTTATCGTCGCTACCGGTTGCCCATAAGAGCAATGCCTCCTGAAGAGATTAGTCATTTTAGATTTTTGGAGGATAGTGCAATGATACAGACAGAGACCCATTCCAGAGTCTCCTCTGGTTCTTTTACGTGCACGGTGTACAGCACCGACATGAGACCTCGGCTTAAAGTCCCATCTGAAATTATGGGTCAGACGGGGGATCGAACCTGCGATCCCTGGATTATCAGTCCAGCGTGTTACCACTGGACTACAGATCCGTCTGTAATATTTATTTATATTTGTGCAAGTACGGTAAGCTGGATACAGATGATAGAAGACCAAGTGCTCTGTGTGTTAGTACATAAAACTGCAAGAACTACACATAAGTATACACATATATCCCCACACGTTTAATGTTATGCAGTAGCAGAGGCTGTGTAGTACAATACTGCTAATTATTGAAGCGTAAAATGTCATGACATTGATAAAATTCAAATTCCGTATCTAAGATTACTAGTACCTTGTTGCTCTGCTGGTTCTTTGTTATTGGCCGGTTCTCCTGTCAATTTCAGCATGATATTATATGTTTGGAAACTACATCAGTTAAGCCTACATGCTTATATTATAAAATAAATAAAAGCAAACTGGTGCCAATGCTCGCAAACTGATGCCAACGCTCGACTGACAGGCATTTGACAATGAAAATGGTTATGGTTCAATGTTATAATGATGTGTTAGATCTAGAAATTAAGAATATTTAGTTGTATGTACATATCACCTAACTCTAATAACGATCAATATGAACATGTCAATGTGGAGCACTTGTGATGAAGAATGCTGTATGTAAATATCAGAAAGAATTGAAGGAAGTTATGGACGAGGATTACGGTTTTGACGGATATGTTGATGCAGTTTGAGGAAGGAAGGATGGACAAGAGATGGATGAGGAGGATGAGGAGGATGGAAAATAGCTGGATGAGGAGGAAGAGGAGGATGGACAAGAGATGGATGAGGAGCAAGAAGATGATGATGAGGAAGGGGAGGATGGACAAGAGATGGCTGAGGAGGAAGAGGATGATGATGAAGAGGATGGACAAGAGATGAATGAGGAGGAAGAGGAGGAGGATGGACAAGAGATGGATGAGGATGAAGAGGAGAATGGACAGGAGAAGGATGAGGAGGAGGAGGATGAGGAAGGGGAGGATGGACAAGAGATGGATGAGGAGCAAGAAGATGATGATGAGGAAGGGGAGGATGGACAAGAGATGGGTGAGGAGGAAGAGGATGATGATGAAGAGGATGGACAAGAGATGAATGTGGAGGAGGAGGATGGACAAGAGATGGATGAGGAGGAAGATGAAGAGGAGAATGGACAGGAGAAGGATGATGAGGAGGATGATGAGGAAGGGGAGGATGAACAAGAGATGGATGAGGAGCAAGAAGATGATGATGAGGAAGGGGAGGATGGACAAGAGATGGGTGAGGAGGAAGAGGATGATGATGAAGAGGATGGACAAGAGATGAATGAGGAGGAAGAGGAGGAGGAGGATGGACAAGAGATGGATGAGGAGGAAGATGAAGAGGAGAATGGACAGGAGAAGGATGAGGAGGAGGAGGATGGACAAGAGATGGATGAGAAGGAAGATGAAGAGGAGGTTGGACAGGAGATGGTTGAGGAGGAAGAGCCATGACAATATCTCTCTTCTTTGTTTAGAAATAATGGAGCTGATAAATGATTGGTTTTGGTATAATTGTACAACCAGGCATAGGTCTTGCTCATGGTTACGTTAATACTGTGGTGGAACAAACTGATATTGTAACGAGTAAATAAATGAATAAGTAAATAAATAACTCGGCAAGTAGAATACCCATGAACAGAAGAAAGGAATGGTTTGAAATAATACAAATTTACAAGTAAGGCAATCTACAGACATCGTACAGTGGTATACAAGTCATATATGCGTAAATAGAGAATATTAGGTTACTGTCTTATAAATTTCAATTTATTACGCGAGTTGGAGAAAATATACATTATATACGTATTTTTTCGGAGACGAGCCTAATAAATTAAAATTTATAAGACAGTAACCTACAATTCTATTTCTCCTATCTTCTGATAAAAAAAATGATTTAGAGAGGAAATATTACGGAATATTCATGACCTGCTGAAGTTTATCATACCATCTGTGAACATATTACGTAACACACACAGCATTAGGACGTCACGAAAGGGTAAAGGTGGACCGGACCCACTGCATAGCCTATGATTGGAGCACATAAATAGCGCATGTCCGGAAGGTAAAGGTGGACCCACTTCATAGCCTATGATTGGAGCACATAAATAGCGCATGTCCGGGAGGTAAAGGTGGACCCACTTCATAGCCTATGATTGGAGCGCATAAATAGCGCATGTCCGGGAGGTAAAGGTGGACCCACTGCATAGCCTATGATTGGAGCACATAAATAGCGCATGTCCGGGAGGTAAAGGTGGACCCACTTCATAGCCTATGATTGGAGCGCATAAATAGCGCATGTCCGGGAGGTAAAGGTGGACCCACTTCATAGCCTATGATTGGAGCGCATAAATAGCGCATGTCCGGGAGGTAAAGGTGGACCCACTTCATAGCCTATGATTGGAGCACATAAATAGCGCATGTCCGGGAGGTAAAGGTGGACCCACTTCATAGCCTATGCATAGCCTATGATTGGAGCGCATAAATAGCGCATGTCCGGGAGGTAAAGGTGGACCCACTTCATAGCCTATGATTGGAGCACATAAATAGCGCATGTCCGGGAGGTAAAGGTGGACCCACTTCATAGCCTATGATTGGAGAAGTAGAGAATGTAGAAGTCATCCCTGCCTTGTATTCACAGTACATATTTCACTAGATTCCAAATTCTGTTCATAGATATGCAACAAGCGTACAATGAATTAGTAAGAAGACTGGGTTGAAACACCAATACCCAGGTTAGTAGTCTACCTGAAAATGCCCTACCCCTTTCTGGCCTCACTTCCGGTGTGTCATCCATCATATCTGGTGATAATCTCTGGGCCTTAGGTCGTACTATATGTGCTTCCTGAAATGTTTATTATAACAAGTTCTTTGGAGTTCGAGCCCCGCTGGAGCCGTTACGATTGTGTCATTAGGCAAGGCATTTAAATTCCACATGCCTCTTCTCTCTCCCTCATGGCGATGGATTCCATCAGGAATGAGGTCTCGAGAGTGATTAGTATAAGTTATAAGAACTTGTTTCGCAATCGAGCTAAAATAAATTTGTATAAACAAGTTTATTTTTTTCTCTATTTTGATTTCAGATGAGCGCAACAGCTACAGCCATGCAGAGACGCAGAGACTCTGGCCTTAAAGTGGTTCAGAGTATAGTTTGGGCTCGGGTAGAATCACAAATGATTCGCATGGCTTATTCAGCTGAAAGTAGGGCTTGAACGCAAAGCTGTGAGGTCCAGTGATTGTCAATTGTGGAAGTTGTGATAGCGGCGCAGTGGTAAGTGCGTTCGATTCCGGTGTGAAAGGTCTGGAGTTCGCACCCAGCTGTAGCCGTTAGGAATGTATCCTTAGGCAAGACACTTAAATTCCACATTGCCTATTCTCTCTCCCTTGTGGCGATGGATTCCATCAGGAGTGAGGTCACGAGAGCGATTAATACAATGTTGTAAGAACTTATGTTATATTTTTATATTCCGGGTTTTACGCCTGCATCAGCACCATTTCGGGCTATATCGCCGGCGGGCAGTTTACTTAACAACACCTTTCCTGGGCAGGCTCCAGCGGTTAACCAGTACTTGGGTGCACCAAGCTCCGTAAGAAACTGCCAACTTTGTCATATAAATGAGACACGGCCTGAGCGGGGCTCGAACCCGTGACCATCAGTGATGATAGGTTACAGTGGTATACAAGTCAGCGACCCTAACCACACGACCACGGAGGCGGACTAATGTAAGAACTTGTTTCACAATCGAACTAAAATAAATTTGTACGAATTAGTGAATGTCCACATGACAATAATTAGGATAATCCTCTGCAGTCCCTTTCATAACCTTAACACTTCCACATATAGCAACAATGCTGACAAATTATACAAAGAACCTGTTTAACTAGAACAAACATACCGTGTCTGATTGTTCCGGCTTCATGAAGTCAAAGTTAGCTGGTGTAATACTAGGTGAAGATACCTCACTGCTAGAGATCTGTGGTGACTCCGGGACTGTTTGTTCCCACTGATGGGACTCGGGTGGCAAGGTTGGGGTCAACCGCTTCAACGTGCTGCCCTCTGGAAGGTCAGCCGCAAATGGCTCAGCATCTTCTGTATACAATATAAGGGAAAACATAAGTTTTGTCAGAATATGCAGTTGTCATACTTCTTGCAAGTTTATGTATGTGGCGTAGTAGGGACAGGCAAGGTACTGCTAATTGCAGGTCACCTTTGCACTTTAACCCTTTCCTTCATAGAGATTTAGGTTAATATACTATTACGGTATATCTCCATACAAACGACAGCCATTTAGCTATCATGCAGTGGATAAATAGTCGCCATATCTATTGGTTTAAACATATTTTATTTATCAAGATAAACATGACATATAACATCTGTACATATAACATCCATACAATACAACTATCAAGACAAGTGGATTGAATTGAAAGCTACAGGAGCTTATGGTAATTCTCTCCACTCCCGCCATATCTATCCCACCTCCATAGATATTACTGGGACTACATGAGATTCTGACCTTAATTATGAACATTTGTTTGACTAGTACGGTTAAAGGTGGCTGTTTAATATAGCTTCAATGCTTAAGCTAAACCCAAATTTTGGCAGAAGTCACTTCTCCCTCACTCCGGCTGAATTAAGGAGAAGTTAAGGGAGAACTGGTGATATTTAGGGGGAATTAGTGATATTCTGGGAAAAAGGAAACTTAAACTGTTTACCCGACAGTATTCATTTGGGAGGGTGTCTGAGGTGACCAGTAACACAAGTTTGATCCCTGAGGTGACCAGTAACACAAGTTTGATTCCCGAGGTAACCAGTAACACAAGTTTGATTCCTGAGGTAACCAGTAACACAAGTTTGATTCCCGAGGTAACCAGTAACACAAGTTTGATCCCTGAGGTGACCAGTAACACAAGTTTGATTCCCGAGGTAACCAGTAACACAAGTTTGATCCCCGAGGTGACCAGTAACACAAGTTTGATCCCTGAGGTGACCAGTAACACAAGTTTGATTCCCGAGGTAACCAGTAACACAAGTTTGATTCAATAATAAAAATACAATCAATGATCACAAGTAATAGAGAAAAATAGATACATTTGGGTTGTACAGCCATTCAAATGTTCGTAACATTTACAGTGGTGATGATTATATTTATATGTTTGTTTGAATTTAGGGTTTAAAGTCACACCAACAGCTTAGGTCATATGGCAACTCTCCAGAGCTATTATTGGTGGATGAAGAACCCGGGTGGCCCTCTGAAACAGATTTCAAGGCATGGATGCACCCAGGTAGAACCACCAACCTTCCACAAGCCAGCTTGACAGGTTCCTGATATGAAATAATTCGACACCCAGCAAGACTCGGACCTACAGCGGTGTGGGGCAGGTGATTTGAAGTCAATGCCTTAACTACTAGGCGATGGAGGCACCTCATGATGTGTATGCTGCTGTGGCTGAAGTTTATGGTAATGAGGAGAATGCTGTTGATGAAGATGCTCATAATAGTAATGACAATGTTGTCTATGAAGATAATGTTCATACTGCTGATTATGATCAGATAATGCTGCTGCTGATGATGTTGTTTATGGAGATGAAGTTCACGGAAACGACGACGACGACTAACAAGCTTGTCAAAGTTCTACGATGATCTTTCATGATGATCGTGTTCTGGTCTTTATAGAAATATGCTATACCTACTTTCGGGAAGGGCCGTAACTAATATTGCTAGAACTTGTGGCCCAACCCGTTTGCCTAAATGTAATGTTAAAAAAGAGAAGGGCAACTCCCTGTTGTTTGTAAATGCTTCAAATGTGTGTAGATATTACGTGGCATAAATGAGATGATTAGCTTAAACTTACCATTTGTGAAAGCATTATATGGCATAAGAGAAAAGGGTATTCTGTCTGGGATTTCTATATCGTTTCTTCTCAGCACTACAAGATGCATAGCTATACAAAACTCCTCCATGGATAATGCCCCATCTCGATTCAAATCTGCTAAATTCCTGCAAAATAATGAAGTGAAAAGGAAAGGGTATTGGTTTGACTGTAGCATTTTTGATATGCCACCATAGTGAATAAATACTGAATTGAACTTTTAACGAGACTATGTTCTTGAAAAACAACGGAAGATTCAAGACTGTCAAAGTGGTATTTGATGGGACTCGAGGTTAACTGGAACTAGTGAAGAGAAGAGGTTTCTGGGAGAGAGTAAACATGGAGAGAGGTAACTTGGAGAGAGGAAACATGGAGAGAGGAAACATGGAGAGAGGAAACATGGAGAGGAAACATGGAGAGGAAACATGGAGAGAGGAAACATGGATAGAGGAAATATGGAGAGGAAACATGGAGAGGAAACATGGAGAGAGGAAACATGGAGAGGAAACATGGAGAGAGGAAACAGGAGAGAGGAAACATGGAGAGGAAACATGGAGAGGAAACATGGAGAGGACACATGGAGAGAGGAAACATGGAGAGAGGAAACATGGAGAGAGGAAACATGGAGAGGAAACATGGAGAGAGGAAACATGGAGAGAGGAAATATGGAGAGGAAATATGGAGAGGAAATATGGAGAGGAAATATGGAGAGGAAACATGGAGAGGAAACATGGAGAGAGGAAATATGAAGAGGAAATATGGCACCAATAGTGAGACTTTTACGTTTGCGTTTGTTTTCTAATGTAACATTTGCAAAACATTACCGTACTGTACAAATGAAACATGTAGCCGGGCTCATCCTAGGTCAGAATTTATGGGAGAAATGAGAGTGTGTGGTTGCGCCATTAAATGGTATTATTTAATAGAGCAAATATCAACAAAATAGGGTCAAAATACACAATTATGACCATTAAATACAACATTTAAATCAAAGGAGTGATTTAGAATGGCCAAGGTGTAGTTGACAGGACAAGATTTTATATGTAAATTGTAGAAGTGAGGCCCCCATGGGGCAAAGTCCCGATTCCTAGGGTGAATATTTCGCCATATTCGCCGTCAACCTTCAGGATGAGCACTGACATTGTAGAGTCAAAACTTTCTGCAGTTCCACAAGCTTCATTGGGGGGACAAGAAGTAACAGTAACCTTGACAAACTAGGTCAGGGAATCTCCGGACACTGGGGGGACTAGAAGTAACAGTAACCATCACAAACTAGGTCAGGGAAACTCCGGACACTGGGGGGAATAAACTAGGTCAGGGAACCTCCAAACACTGGGGGGACTAGAAGTAACAGCAACCTTGACAAACTAGGTCAGGGAATCTCCAGACACTGGGGGGACTAAACTAGGTCAGGGAACCTACAGACACTGGGGGGACTAGAAGTAACAGTAACATTGACAAACTAGGTCAGGGAATCTCCCGACACTGGGCGGACTAGAAGTAACAGTAACCTTGACAAACTAGGTCAGGGAATCTTCCGACTCTGGGCGGACTAGAAGTAACAGTAACCTTGACAAACTAGGTCATGGAATCTCCCGACACTGGGCGGACTAGAAGTAACAGTAACCTTGACAAATTAGGTCAGGGAAACTCCGGACACTGGGTGAACTAGAAGTAACAGTAACCTTGACAAACTAGGTCAGGGAATCTCCGGACACTGGACGGACTACAAGTAACAGTAACCTTGACAAACTATGTCAGGGAATCTCCGGACAATGGACGGACTACAAGTAACAGTAACCTTGACAAACTATGTCAGGGAATCTCCGGACACTGGGCGGACTACAAGTAACAGTAACCTTGGCAAACTATGTCAGGGAATCTCCGGACACTGGACGGACTACAAGTAACAGTAACCTTGACAAACTAGGTCAGGGGACCTCCGGACACTGGGCGGACTAACAGCAACCTGGACATACTAGGTCAGGGAATCTCCGGACACTGGGCGGACTAACAGCAACCTGGACATACTAGGTCAGGGAATCTCCGGACACTGGGCGGACTAACAGCAACCTGGACATACTAGGTAAGGCAATCTCCGGACACTGGGCGGACTAACAGCAACCTGGACATACTAGGTCAGGGAATCTCCGGACACTGGGCGGACTAACAGCAACCTGGACATACTAGGTAAGGCAATCTCCGGACACTGGGCGGACTAACAGCAACCTGGACATACTAGGTAAGGCAATCTCCGGACACTGGGCGGACTAACAGCAACCTGGACATACTAGGTCAGGGAATCTCCGGACACTGGGCGGACTAACAGCAACCTGGACATACTAGGTAAGGCAATCTCCGGACACTGGGCGGACTAACAGCAACCTGGACATACTAGGTCAGGGAATAAACCATGCTGGTACTATTTTTCACTTACCATATCTTGGAAAGTTCCTGATTTGTCAATTTGGATTTTTCAAAGAAATCTTTTGCAACACCACCTACAAATAAGATCAGAGATATACTTGAATCAACGTACAGAATACATCTGCATGTAAAAGATACTAGATAGAATGTCAGCATGCAGCTCAAAGGTCACCATTTTGCTTTTTCAAGAAATTGAAAATGGATAAAACAAAAGCAAAATATAATTTGAATTCTAACAAGCTTGTCAAAGTTCTACGATGATCTTTCATGATGATCGTGTTCTGGTCTTTATAGAAATATGCTATACCTACTTTCGGGAAGGGCCGTAACTAATATTGCTAGAACTTGTGGCCCAACCCGTTTGCCTTTATTTAATTTGTCATGTTTTGTATTCATATGAATCAAGCAATAAAATATGATTAAACTAAACTAAACTACAGACACTGTACACTATCCGGTACACTGACTTACCAGAAATATGTCCATTTATATCTGGTTCAATATTTTGGAACTGTTTCATGTAGTATTCTCTCTGTTCATCATTAATACTCCACACATCCTCCACGCTCTCGGTGTCGGAACTGTACGATGATGAGTCAAAGTCTGGCAGCTTCATCGTATCCCAACCCTCCTTCTTACCGTGACCCAGTAGACCTGATTAACACACACATCATATACAATACTAGTCTGTGACCCAGTAGACCTGATTAACACATACATCATATACAATACTAGTCTGTGATCCAGTAGACCTGATTAACACATACATCATATACAATACTAGTATGTGACCCAGTAGACCTGATTAACACATACATCATATACAATACTAGTCTGTGACCCAGTATACCTGATTAACACATACATACATACATCATATACAATACTAGTCTGTGACCCAGTAGACCAGATTAACACATACATCATATACAATACTAGTATGTGATCCAGTAGACCTGATTAACACATACATCATATACAATACTAGCCTGTGCCCCAGTAGACCTGATTAACACATACATCATATACAATACTAGTCTGTGACACAGTATACCTGATTAACACATACATCATATACAATACTAGTATGTGACCCAGTAGACCTGATTAACACATACATCATATACGATACTAGTCTGTGACACAGTATACCTGATTAACACATACATCATATACGATACTAGTCTGTGACCCAGTATACCTGATTAACACATACATCATATACAATACTAGTCTGTGACCCAGTAGACCTGATTAACACATACATCATATACAATACTAGTATGTGACCCAGTATACCTGATTAACACATACATACATCATATACAATACTAGTATGTGACCCAGTAGACCTGATTAACACATACATCATATACAATACTAGTCTGTGACCCAGTAGACCTGATTAACACATACATCATATACAATACTAGTATGTGACCCAGTATACCTGATTAACACATACATACATCATATACAATACTAGTCTGTGACCCAGTAGACCTGATTAACACATACATCATATACAATACTAGTATGTGACCCAGTATACCTGATTAACACATACATACATCATATACAATACTAGTCTGTGACCCAGTATACCTGATTAACACATACATCATATACAATACTAGTCTGTGACCCAGTAGACCTGATTAACACATACATCATATACAATACTAGTATGTGACCCAGTAGACCTGATTAACACATACATACATCATATACAATACTAGTCTGTGACCCAGTAGACCTGATTAACATATACATCATATACAATACTAGTCTGTGACCCAGTAGACCTGATTAACATATACATCATATACAATACTAGTCTGTGACCCAGTATACCTGATTAACACATACATCATATACAATACTAGTCTGTGACCCAGTAGACCTGATTAACACATACATCATATACAATACTAGTCTGTGACCCAGTAGACCTGATTAACACATACATCATATACAATACTAGTCTATGACCAAGTATACCTGATTAACACATACATCATATACAATACTAGTCTGAGACCCAGTATACCTGATTAACCCATACCTCATATACAATACTAGTCTGTGACTCAGTAGACCTGATTAACCCATACATCATATACAGTACTAGTCTGTGACCCAGTAGACCTGATTAACACATACATCATATACAATACTAGTCTGTGACCCAGTAGACCTGATTAACACATACATCATATACAATACTAGTCTATGACCCAGTATACCTGATTAACACATACATACATCATATACAATACTAGTCTGTGACCCAGTAGACCTGATTAACACATATATCATATACAATACTAGTCTGTGACACAGTATACCTGATTAACACATATATCATATACAATACTAGTCTGTGACCCAGTAGACCTGATTAACACATACATACATCATATACAATACTAGTCTGTGACCCAGTAGACCTGATTAACACATACATACATCATATACAATACTAGTATGTGACCCAGTAGACCTGATTAACACATACATACATCATATACAATACTAGTCTGTGACCCAGTATACCTGATTAACACATACATCATATACAATACTAGTCTGTGACCCAGTAGGCCTGATTAACACATACATCATATACAGTATGGGTACTCATTTGCTATAGACCCACATTTGAAATTGTAGTGCCAAACATGAAATGATATTGCAAAGCTTACACAAGATGACATTGCAAAGCTTACACAAGATGATATTACAAAGCTTACACAAGATGACATTACAAAGCTTACACAAGATGACATTGCAAAGCTTACACAAGATGATATTGCAAAGCTTACACAAGATGATATTACAAAGCTTACACAAGATGATATTGCAAAGCTTACACAAGATGACATTGCAAAGCTTACACAAGATGATATGGCAAAGCTTACACAAGATGATATTGCAAAGCTTACACAAGATGATATGGCAAAGCTTACACAAGATGATATTGCAAAGCTTACACAAGATGACATTGCAAAGCTTACACAAGATGATATTGCAAAGCTTACACAAGATGATATTGCAAAGCTTACACAAGATGATATTGCAAAGCTTACACAAGATGATATTGCAAAGCTTACACAAGATGATATTGCAAAGCTTACACAAGATGATATTACAAAGCTTACACAAGATGACATTGCAAAGCTTACACAAGATGATATTGCAAAGCTTACACAAGATGATATTGCAAAGCTTACACAAGATGATATTGCAAAGCTTACACAAGATGATATTGCAAAGCTTACACAAGATGATATTGCAAAGCTTACACAAGATGATATTGCAAAGCTTACACAAGATGATATTGCAAAGCTTACACAAGATGATATTGCAAAGCTTACACAAGATGATATTGCAAAGCTTACACAAGATGATATTGCAAAGCTTACACAAGATGATATTGCAAAGCTTACACAAGATGATATTCAAAGCAATTTATCAATTTTTCAATTACTGTGAAACACTATAATTTCGCAAACACTTTATTTTCGCGATTTTCATGATTATTCATGTTTATGTAGATCGCTTATAATTATTTACTTTCACAATTTTGATCAAATGTACATATTTACAGATATAACATTCGTACACATCATCATTATTCACCAGAATCAACTTAGATCGCGAAATTTAGCGAAATATAAAATCTCGCGAATAAAATAGTGTTCTACAGTATGTATATATTTTTGTTCACACAATACCGTGTTTCTCATCATCACTCTCAAATCGGGCCCACTCCTCCGTCCCCTTCTGTGGCATGCTTCTCTTCTGGCCTGGCACATGTGCAGGTTGATTCGCCGATTTTGTTGTATCTTTATGGACTGGCGCCGAGCCCGGCTGTCCGGTGAAGTTATTGACTACTGGTGCACTGGGTGCATGAAGATTTGCCGTACTGGGAGCCGTTTGTGGAGATGTGGGTGGAGATTGCGGTACTGTTGGTATCTGGGGCGGAGCTGAGGCCAATGGAGCGGGGACTGGTCCGGTCTGGGCAGGTGCCGAAATAGGCTGACAAGGGCTGAATGGAGGCGACTTTGTGTCCGAATGTAACCCATCTTTTACAGGAGGCTGCAAAAATACACAAAACAGTAACAATATTACAATGGAAATAGTATAGTTAAACGAGATTACATGTACAGCAATGAACGTGTCAGTACATGTACAGCAATGAACGTGTCAGTACATGTACAGCAGTGAACGTGTCAGTACATGTACAGCAATGAACGTGTCAGTACATGTACAGCAGTGAACGTGTCAGTACATATACAGCAATGAACGTGTACATGTACAGCAGTGAACGTGTCAGTACATGTACAGCAATGAACGTGTCAGTACATGTACAGCAGTGAACGTGTCAGTACATGTACAGCAATGAACGTGTCAGTACATGTACAGCAGTGAACGTGTCAGTACATATACAGCAATGAACGTGTACATGTACAGCAGTGAACGTGTCAGTACATGTACAGCAATGAACGTGTCAGTACATGTACAGCAGTGAACGTGTCAGTACATGTACAGCAATGAACGTGTCAGTACATGTACAGCAGTGAACGTGTCAGTACATATACAGCATGATGTCAGTATGAGTAACCTACATATACAGCAATGAACGTGTCAGTAAGTGTAATCCACAAAAGGGGCAATTGATTGTAATATACAGTAGTGAGGGGTCACATGATTGTAATACACAGTAGTGAGGGGCTAGTGATTGTAATATACAGTAGTGAGGGACAAGTGATTGTAATATACAGTAGTGAGGGGGCTAGTGATTGTAATACACAATAGTGAGGGGGCAAGTGATTGTAATACACAGTAGTGAGGGGGCAAGTGATTGTAATACACAGCAGTGAGGGGGCAGTGATTGTAATATACAGTAGTGAGGGGGCAAGTGATTGTAATACACAGCAGTGAGGGGGCAAGTGATTGTAATATACAGTAGTGAGGGACAAGTGATTGTAATACACAATAGTGAGGGGCAAGTGATTGTAATATACAGTAGTGAGGGGGCAAGTGATTGTAATACACAATAGTGAGGGGGCAAGTGATTGTAATATACAGTAGTGAGGGGGCAAGTGATTGTAATACACAGCAGTGAGGGGGCAAGTGATTGTAATATACAGTAGTGAGGGGACAAGTGATTGTAATACACAGTAGTGAGGGGCAAGTGATTGTAATACACAGCAGTGAGGGGGCAAGTGATTGTAATACACAGTAGTGAGGGACAAGTGATTGTAATACACAGTAGTGAGAGGGGCAAGTGATTGTAATACACAGTAGTGAAGGGCAAGTGATTGTAATATACAGCAGTGAGGGGGCAAGTGATTGTAATACACAGTAGTGAGGGACAAGTGATTGTAATACACAGCAGTGAGGGGGCAAGTGATTGTAATACACAGCAGTGAGGGGACAAGTGATTGTAATACACAATAGTGAGGGGGTAAGTGATTGTAATACACAGTAGTGAGGGACAAGTGATTGTAATACACAGTAGTGAGGGACAAGTGATTGTAATACACAATAGTGAGGGGGCAAGTGATTGTAATATACAGTAGTGAGGGGGCAAGTGATTGTAATACACAGCAGTGAGGGGGCAAGTGATTGTAATATACAGTAGTGAGGGGACAAGTGATTGTAATACACAGTAGTGAGGGGCAAGTGATTGTTATACACAGCAGTGAGGGGGCAAGTGATTGTAATACACAGTAGTGAGGGACAAGTGATTGTAATACACAGTAGTGAAGGGCAAGTGATTGTAATATACAGCAGTGAGGGGGCAAGTGATTGTAATACACAGCAGTGAGGGGACAAGTGATTGTAATACACAGTAGTGAGGGGCAAGTGATTGTAATACACAGCAGTGAGGGGGCAAGTGATTGCAATACACAGTAGTGAGGGACAAGTGATTGTAATACACAGTAGTGAGGGACAATTGATTGCAATACACAGCAGTGAGAGGGGCAAATAATGGTAATACACAGCAGTGAGGGGACAAGTGATTGTAATACACAGTAGTGAGGGACAAGTGATTGTAATACACAGTAGTGAGGGGGCAAATAATGGTAATACACAGCAGTGAGGGGCAAGTGATTGTAATACACAGTAGTGAGGGACGAGTGATTGTAATACACAGTAGTGAGGGACAAGTGATTGTAATACACAGTAGTGAGGGACAAGTGATTGTAATACACAGTAGTGAGGGGGCAAATAATGGTAATACACAGCAGTGAGGGGCAAGTGATTGTAGAGGTACATGTATTGTCAGTATCAATACTAACCTGAGTTGCCGGTATCTGTACGGGTAACTGTGTTGCCGGTATCTGTACAGGTAACTGTGTTGCCGGTATCTGTACGGGTAACTGTGTAGCCGGTATCTGTACGGGTAACTGTGATGCCGGTATCTGTACGGGTAATTGTGCTGCCGGTATCTGTAGGGGTAACTGATCAGGATGGAGACCTCGGAACTGACCGGACAAGTTTCGACCATGAGATTTCTTTGCAGATGTTGGCGGGGGAGGCAGCTGGCCCTGGTGAGCTTGTCTGAAACACATACATTAACCTCTCATTGAATGAACTGAATAAAATATGTTTAAACTAACCTCTCATTTGTAGCAAATGGTATTCCAGTGATCTGGCTGCTGCTACTGTAACCATCAACACTATCAGTATCAGATACTGATTCTCTGTCAAACATCTTTAGAATCTGCTAAGTGACAACTGATGAAATGTATATAGAACTGCTCTGTGTGTTTTATGTTTGTTTATCGTCGCTACCGGTTGCCCATATGAGCGACGCCTCCTGAAGAGATTAGTCATTTTATATTTTTGGAGGATAGTGCTATGATACAGACATAGACCCATTCCAGAGTCTCCTCTGGTTCTTTTATGTACACGGTGTACAGCACCAACACAATACCTCGGCTTAAAGTCCCATCTGAAAGACTGTTAATTTTATTAGGGTCAGATCGGGGGATCGAACCTGTGATCCCTGGATTACCAGTCCAGCGTGTTACCACTGGACTACAGATCCTGTGATAAATCTTCCCAAATAATAAAGGAATAGAACTCTACGTACTACGTACATCTTGCAGGCTCAGTACCCAACATTAAAACAACATCATAAAAGTTGTTTGCAATTTAAAAATCTCTTTATTCATTTGTGTTCTTCTAATGGATATACAGTCAAACCTGTGTTAAGCAGCCAGCCAAGGGAGTCAAAGAAAGTAGCTGCTTAGCACAGGTGGCTGCTTAATAGAGGTCAAATATATAATAAAACAACTGATTGGGAATCTGGAAACTGGCTGCTTAATGGAGGTGACCACTAACACAGGTATGATTGTATATAAAACTATAAATCATGTGCAAATTTATCTTAGTAAACCACCATTTCCAAAGTCATTAAATGATTTTGGAAATAAATATCCACAAAGGGAGATAATTTACAGAAATCAAGTTTATTTTGTGGGCATATTTTCAAAATTCAAATTAAGATCCGAATAACTTATTATTTAAACAATTTCAACAAACGAGTATTATTTTAAATGTTCTCAGCTTAGAATAACTTGTAGGTAGTGTACATTCTATTCTAAGGGAGCACATAATGGCAATTTACTCATTTATGTGAGTAAATCTTCTAACCTTTCCATAGCCGCAACACTCTCCGCAGACTGTTGATATTGTACACCTGAAACAACAACACACATTCTAGTTTGGGTTTTGCTTTATAAACAGTTTCATCTTTGACTTTACAACTTGAATAAAATAACATAACATTGATATATAACGTTATAAACAAAAAAAATTTAAGCATAAAAAAACATGACATACATTGTACATGCCCAACTAAGTAAATGTTTACAATGTCACTATCTCCGTAAAACTATGTCAACCAATCGGCAGAACTGTGTGGAACATGACTATGTATTACTTTGTGGAACATTAACTATGTATTACTTTGTAACTATGTATTACTTTGTGGAACATTAACTATGTATTACTTTGTGAAACATTGACAATTTCTTATCAGACTCGTTTGGCGTTACTTTGTGAAACATTGACAATTTCTTACCAGACTCGTTTGGCGTTACTTTGTGAAACATTGACAATTTCTTACCAGACTCGTTTGGCGTTACTTTGTGAAACATTGACAATTTCTTACCAGACTCGTTTGGCGTTACTTTGTGAAACTTTGGAAGTGGAACATCAACACCTACAATATAATAAATAACAAATTTAAATAACACAAAGCTACACATAGGCAGAGCAGCTGAGATTTGACTGGGACATTTGTGGCACAGAAATGATTGTTTTGCATATAAGCTGGAAATAGTATAGGCTATCCTAAATCACAAAGTTCCCAAAAGTTCCGGTCCGGGAAAAAAAATGGGGGCATTGTTTGACTTTTTTGATATTTTCATTGGGAATTTCTGGAATAATATCATATCTCCAAAACCGCTTAATGGATTTTGAACAAACTACACACATATATTAACCACCTTAGGAAGAATATGATAATATTATTTTTTGTCTGTATATGAAAGGTCAAGGTCACATTTCAAGGTCAAAGTTGCAAAAATTCAATAAAATATGGATATGCGCCATACTGTCACTTCTAATGATTGGTAGCTCATATATTTCATTCTAATATTTAAGTTAACTCCAGACGAAGTTATAAACATAAGCAATATGGTAAGTATATTTAAGGTTAAGGTTACAAATTGAGGTCAGATGTCCATAAAATGAGATAAAATAACATCTTGTCATGAATGGGTATACATATATAATCTGAATGTTGGAAGCATACCTAACTCTATAAACTTAGTGTATAACACATGAATTAAAATACATACAATTGATACATTGCAGTTTATACATTGATCACATGTCCACTCAGTGTATATTATATTACAAGAGAGAAGTATATTGTATACAGTATACACGTATATACATTATATGTATATATAATTAGGAGAAATGCTAATTCAATATGCCAATATCCACAATGTATTTCTATAGCAAATCTAGAATATCTTCACTGTAATTAAGATTTCTAGCAGCTGATTAATATTTTAGCAATGCTGTTAATATTATCTTGGGTCATATTCTACTCATTGTATCAGTGTTTGATTTTGTCAGTACTCTGCTATTTCTGGTTGATTGGAGCAAAGTCCATCACAGTTGCGACACACTGTTGTACAATTCAGACCAAGCTTTCTGCAGCTGCATGACATACTACGACAACCTGTCTTGCATCCACATCGGACAACTTTTAGAATGTTGGCAGGTGCTGTGGGCATGTTTGACAATCTGGGAATCAATATGCCATGTGATAACACCCAACCATAATCACAAGGATCTTCTTCCAACCCTTTCCATTGCAGTATTTGATGGTATACTCGCAACGAATGATATATGGTTGCACTATGTGTTGGTGGTAATGTTTTAGGGTCAATTGATACAGAGTTTCTTGCTGTTTTGTCCAGGAATAATCTCATTCTGAGTTCATTGATAGATTCAACCTCATTTTCTGTGTAGGTGAGAATGAGTGCGTTTTCTCCAGTGTTCAGGATCTCGCTGTGTGATACTTCATGGGGAAGTTTATCAAAATGTTCAGCACATTCTCAAGCTTGCCGACTTCTTTATTAGCCTTAACGCTGCAAGTTTACCAATGCCGTATGGTCTTGATACCGTATCGCATCCCAGTAATGCGTGAATAAACAAGATGTTTTTACATACTACCTCACCTAGGTTATTCTTTAACTCTAGTATGTTTACATACTTTTTTCTACGTCCTTCACTGTTGAGATGAATGGAGTAGCCATGGTCCTCTGCATAATGGCACAGTAATACTAACAGATCAGTATCTTCACCAACCACCACAGTGTTCATATACTTCGAACAGTCTATGGCCGTCATGACGATATCATAGTCTGCGTCTGCGTTTGCTTGAGTGACTTCAATGCCAGAATCTTCTAGCTTACTAGCTAGCATGTCTATAAACCTTTGTTTATTCTTAGAATTCAATAAGAAGTTTTGCTTCTTTGTATTCATGGTTAAGTCTTCTTGAACCCTGACCTCAGCCCCAACACGTCCACCAGTACGTCTTATGTGGGTGTTATCTTTAGTAGATGGACCAGCTATATATCCATCAAACACAATATGACTGTTGGTGTAGTTATCTCTTACATACTTTATGTACATTGAACATATCTCATTATATGTTCTGCCTCTTGGCCAGTTGAGTCTTTGAATAAGGCAACCGCCATCAATTACATATATTATTTCCTGTTGTTGGTCAGGGACACTGTCATCAGTCAGTAACTGTTTTGTTTGTTCCTGTGCTAGTGTTGCTTTATTGGCCTGTCTCAATAGTTGTTTGCTCTCGAACAAGGAAGGCGGATAGGTACATAGCTCATATGCAAAGAAATTCTGTAGATCTTCTATTGGTACAGCGCCCTGGGCAGCAGCAACCAATCGCTGGAAAAGAAGCTGTGGGTCAATCTCCACATCATCACCACCAATACTGACACTAGCATTATCACTCATAGTGGTTACGTGGGCCTTCTTACTGAACTTGAAGTCACCCACTTTCTTCCCCTCCATATCTTTCAGAATGTTCATGCCCACTTCCCGCCCTTTGTCCACATTTACCTTGTCCCCGGCTACTACACCACTGGCTATACTTCTCAATGACTCTTCTGTGGATTCAAATGGATTTCTATCCATAAGAAAATCTACCATCTTTTTTATATCATCTCTGTCTCTGCTTTGCCTGGTCTCCCCACATTCCTTGTGTTGTTCACTAGTCTCATACCTGTGTCCGCTTAGCTCTTGCATCTTGTAGTTAATTTCAGAACACGCTGGCCTTGAGAGGATCCACTGTGCTCTCTGCGTTTCGTCCATGCCTCGCCCCCGAGTTAGGCCTCCAACTGTCTTCACACTACGCATAAGCATCTGCTCGATGATGAGGTCTGTTGACAGTCCAGCCCAGTATCGGTCCGATCTTCGTACAACATGCATACCTTCCATGAACATACTGTGAACATTGGGGTGTGTTATTGATAGGGCAAGCATTTTGTTTAAATATATGTACGATGATTTTGCATATGCGTTGTGGCCAGTGGCAGCGAAAAATGGTAGCATTTCTAACAATGACTGAAGGTGAAGGTTCCAATCACCTGTGCGTTCTGCTTTTATAAATGCCTTAAGGATGTCTAGCAATTCTATGTATTGGAGCCATAGCTGGGATGTTCGGCTTTCTTTCATTTTTGAAATGGCTTTCTGCATCTTGAATTTCATTTGTTCAACACATGTAGATTTCACAACCGATTCAATGTCTACCTCCGCATCTAGAACTTTCATCGCTTCTTCTAACTGTGAACTATTGTCGTTCTCATGCTCATTGTCCCCATACTCATCATCTTCAGCATTCTCAGCATTCATGTATGGCTCAACACCAGTTACGCCTGGGGATTTACTGGGACTGTTATTATTTATGTCTACTACATCATTTGCAATCACCAGACCACCTTCATCACAACTCTGTGACTCATTTCTTCATCCACATTAGTGTTACATCCATTGTCAGTTATGTCATTCTCTTCTATTTCAACACTAGATACATCTACAGCTGAATCATTATCCTCCTTTCGGTTATTACTATTATGAGGGATTTCAATATTGAATATATTCGCTGCTAACAGCGAACACAGGGCTGACTCTGCCAGTAAGTGCCCACGAATGGCTCTGCTGATGGCCTTTCCACTCAGGAGATGTGGAACTACGTTCTCGGCATACACGGTCTCCAATAACTCGTTGAGACCGGAGTCGGTCATAATGGTTCCAATGGTACCAAGGAAGCTCATCTGGATGTGGAGACCTCCGAGGCGACAGATGATACGCCTCAGCGAACTGTTTGGTGGTTGTGTGTCAACAATCATTTGTGCCTTGTACCACAATGGCTGGTCAAATGTAATGATAGGATCCACATTGTATGTCAACGCCAGCTTCGTAACATATGAGAGCGTGGATAATATGCACGAGTCATTACTGGGATCCATATCGATCATTGGCAGGAACATTGTTGATATTCCAGGGTGGTGACCAGTATGCACCAACTGCATGGTGCCATTCCACTGGGGGGGGGGTGTTCGGTCTTAACAGCCAAGACACTTTCCACAGTATGTCGATGTTATATGTCTTGTCATGGGCAATTGATTGTGGCAGTGCTTCATTATAAAAGAGCAGTACTATTGAAATGGATATACAGTAAAAGCTTACCTGAGGAAAATGGTATCATCTTCCCGCAGACATCACTCTAATAGATGGATATGGACTATTTATAAACTGTTCTTAAACAGTGAACAATGGAAGTGGATGTACACGTTTATAAAATGAATAATTGTAATATAGAAGTATGAAAAACTATTAAATAAATTGAGTTTTAATATATTTTTTATTATCATTTTCAGGGGTCAATTTACCCCACCCACTTTTATGGCCGTTATGTTTTAGAAAACAGTACATATCTATCTATAACCACTTAAACTTACGTCCAGTCTCTCCAACTCATGATTCTATATCATATTTAAGATGATATGTCAATATGTGAGTTTTATAAGAAATGATTTTAGGTGTGTCTTCAAAATACAGCATGTTTTACCTCTTTTTCTGTGGATAAAGTCAACGTTTTCAGAAAATATACAAAAAAGGTAAGAAAATGCATTATGTTCATGTAGTTACATGCATTTAGCATCACTATGAATAATAAAATATAGTAATTTCAAAATGCCAGAAGAATTTAAATCTTTATCTAGATAATTGGGTATTTTTCTGTTTTTGTCGGCCATCTTGGCGGCCATCTTGGATTGTTCAGTTTCCCAAGTGGAAACTTTTGGGAACTTTATGGTGCAGGATTCTATGGACATTGAACTATATGAAAACATAAATTTCATTTCTGTGCCAGAAATGTCCCAGTTTAGCATTATTCAGGGCCAGCTGCTCTGCCTAACAAACAATAGTAATTTATAGACATACTTTTCTTACACCACTTAATTGAACATTTCAAATACGTAGTTAATGATTTAGGCTCAGTTTCTGAGCAACATATCACCAGTGATCTTTCACACGAGTTGGAACAATCCACTTGTCATGGATAGGTAAGAATAAGCGACCCTCAACGCCACTACTCACCAATTTGACTTGGAGCACTAGTGTTGCACAAATCCAATAGTCTGACACTAGGGATAAGTGAAAAGAGGGACGAGCAATCTCACTAGTAACATTGTCCAAAAATGTAGTCGCGGACAAGTACCTGTTTTTTATTTAAATCAATGTTCGTATTTAGGCGTGTTTGGAGTTCAAACGCCCATAAAAAGGTTCCTTCAGTCGCCAAAGGTTATGCAGAATATCTATCAATCCACTCAGTGTGCTGTACATCAATCCACACAGTGTGCTGTACATCAATCCACTCAGTGTGCTGTACATCAATCCACACAGTGTGCTGCACATGTACGTCAATCCACTCAGTGTGCTGTACATCAATCCACATAGTGTGCTGTACGTCAATCCACACAGTGTGGCTGTACATCAATCCACTCAGTGTGCTGTATGTCAATCCACACAGTGTGCTGTACATCAATCCACAGTGTGCTGTACATCAATCCACTCAGTGTGCTGTACATCAATCCACTCAGTGTGTTGTACATCAATCCACTGAGTGTGCTGTACATCAATCCACACAGTGTGCTGTACATGTATGTCAATCCACACAGTGTGCTGTACATCAATCCACTCAGTGTGCTGTACATCAATCCACACAGTGTGCTGTACATCAATCCACTCAGTGTTCTATACGTCAATCCACACAGTGTGCTGTACATCAATCCACTCAGTGTGCTGTATGTCAATCCACACAGTGTGCTGTACATCAATCCACACAGTGTGCTGTATATCAATCCACACAGTGTGCTGTACATGTACATCAATCCACTCAGTGTGCTGTATGTCAATCCACACAGTGTGCTGTACATCAATCCACACAGTGTGCTGTACATCAATCCACACAGTGTGCTGTACATCAATCCACACAGTGTGCTGTACATGTACATCAATCCACTCAGTGTGCTGTACATCAATCCACACAGTGTGCTGTACATCAATCCACTCAGTGTTCTATACGTCAATCCACACAGTGTGCTGTACATCAATCCACTCAGTGTGCTGTATGTCAATCCACACAGTGTGCTGTACATCAATCCACACAGTGTGCTGTATATCAATCCACACAGTGTGCTGTACATGTACATCAATCCACTCAGTGTGCTGTATGTCAATCCACACAGTGTGCTGTACATCAATCCACACAGTGTGCTGTACATCAATCCACACAGTGTGCTGTACATCAATCCACACAGTGTGCTGTACATGTACATCAATCCACTCAGTGTGCTGTACATCAATCCACACAGTGTGCTGTACATCAATCCACTCAGTGTTCTATACGTCAATCCACACAGTGTGCTGTACATCAATCCACTCAGTGTGCTGTATGTCAATCCACACAGTGTGCTGTACGTCAATCCACACAGTGTGCTGTACATCAATCCACACAGTGTGCTGTACATGTACGTCAATCCACTCAGTGTGCTGTACATCAATCCACACAGTGTGCTGTACGTCAATCCACAGTGTGCTGTACATCAATCCACTCAGTGTGCTGTACATGTACGTCAATCCACTCAGTGTGCTGTACATCAATCCACACAGTGTGCTGTACATCAATCCACACAGTGTGCTGTACATCAATCCACTCAGTGTGCTGTACATCAATCCACTCAGTGTGCTGTACGTCAATCCACACAGTGTGCTGTACATCAATCCACACAGTGTGCTGTACATCAATCCACACAGTGTGCTGTACATGTACGTCAATCCACTCAGTGTGCTGTACATCAATCCACACAGTGTGCTGTACATCAATCCACACAGTGTGCTGTACATCAATCCACAAAGTGTGCTGTACATGTACGTCAATCCACACAGTGTGCTGTACATCAATCCACTCAGTGTGCTGTACATGTACGTCAATCCACACAGTGTGCTGTACATCAATCCACAAAGTGTGCTGTACATGTACGTCAATCCACACAGTGTGCTGTACATCAATCCACACAGTGTGCTGTACATCAATCCACACAGTGTGCTGTACATCAATCCACACAGTGTGCTGTACATCAATCCACACAGTGTGCTGTACATGTACGTCAATCCACACAGTGTGCTGTACATCAATCCACAAAGTGTGCTGTACATGTACGTCAATCCACTCAGTGTGCTGTACATCAATCCACACAGTGTGCTGTACATCAATCCACACAGTGTGCTGTACATGTACGTCAATCCACACAGTGTGCTGTACATCAATCCACAAAGTGTGCTGTACATCAATCCACTCAGTGTGCTATACGTCAATCCACACAGTGTGCTGTACATCAATCCACACAGTGTGCTGTACATGTACGTCAATCAACTACTCGTGATCATTTGGTGACTGCAACTGGGATACAATGTAGAACTATACAAGTCATAAAGTAACATGAAACTTAGTTGTACGGTCCTAAGCCCAACTTGGCAAAGTAGTCAATGTTTTCTCTAATTCTGATAAAAAAATTAGGTCTGGTTGCACCAAAGACACACCTTGATCTAGAGGTAATTATATGGTCAGCAAAATGTTACCTGTACGGAAAGTTCCAACATGCATATTTACGCTTGAAAAATACAGCTTGACACGCTTGAGATTTGACCTCAAGGGTCATTGACTCTTTCACTTTCAAAGTCTAGTGAATGCCCTGCAGTTTTTCTACATACAATAGTTCCTACAATGTATATCCTGCAAACCGTGACTATATACAGTTTCACTATTTGCAGTCGTTGAAAAGTCTCCCCACTTCTCCCTAAATGTTCTCACTTCTCCCTAAATCATCTGGAGTTCTCCCATATTTCTCCCATAATTTTGAGTCTAGCTAGTCACGGTCTAACTCATGCACTGTTAACCCTTTCAACACCACAGACCTCTAAATAGGCTTACAAAAAGTGGGAGATCCAGACGAGCTGTCTCATCAGGATCTGCACTTTTTGCCAGTAATATTACTATTTTTAGACAAAATTACCCATTTTGATAAATGAACTGGTCCAAATGTAATTTTCTTGTACCCAGATGTGTAATTTATTGGTCTAAAAATATCATGGACCAGTCCATGTCAGTTACTTGGTGTTGAATGGGTTAACGGTTTCCCACTAAGCTCTCCTAGTGACCTAATACTTGTTCAACTTCATGTACACTATAATACATCTACTGGAAACCAAAGAAGGTTGAATGTTTACATAGATGTGCATTTTCAACAAATTAAATACATTGTAGCTGTTTGCCATATGATATGGATGTTATTCTGTTATATCCTTGAATTTGATACCATGGTTAAACATTAATATGATATCATTATCAATCCAGTGTTTTTGAACTGTTACTCGATAGCCGACACACAGATGTCAGACAAGCGGCCTATGCTAGTATCTCACCTCAGTGATATTGATCATTTATTATTAACATGATTACATAAATATGCGAGGGTAATATTTGACAGCGATCCTGCCATATTCTCTTATAATGTTGCCGGAAATCGAATCCCTTGCAATAAAACAACATCCCTTGCAATAAAACAACATCCCTTGCAATAAAACAACATCCCTTGCAATAAAACAACATCCCTTCCCTTGCAATAAAACAACATCCCTTGCAATAAAACAACATCCCTTGCAATAAAACAACTCTGCTAGATGATCGCCAAATGTGAATTTAACTCTTTGGTTTAAGCATATTTATTTGACATTATATAACATAATTTACTACAAATAGTTATGTACACCATAAAACTTATACAAGTGGATTGAAATGAAAGCTAAAAGCTTAGTGAATTTCTCTCCATTGCATACTAGAAATCGGCACACGGTATGGCGATATTTATGTATCTATGATTGACGAAAGTACAAATATAAAAATATAAGCTTAGCATTAGCTCATTTCATTCTGGATACCGTTCAAACAGTATTTGCAAAGAACATAGAGCCAGATCAGCTGCCACAGAACGTCCCGTCTGATCAGGCTCTATGCTGTTTGCTATTCAGATGATCTTGCTAAGACACTTGGCTATGTAGCAAACAACATAGATCCTGATCAGCACGCAGCGTTATTCTGCGGCTGATCTGGACCTATGTTGTTTGCAAAAGCCATTAAATGTATCCAGAATGAAATGGGTTAGTAGCTGATAACAAGCAGTTTAACTCCCCGCACTCCAGCGGTGAAAATAACACTCAAATATGCAACGGAATTCCATTAAAACTGTGTCGCAATAACACAATTCTAATGGAGTCCATGATATATTTCCAGAGTTTAGAGATACAAATAAGAAAAACACATTAATAAATTGTGTCTGCTACAATTATTTATAGCCATTATATTATCCAGCATGCAAAGCGTCATGGAAACCAAAATAATTTGCCTGTAGCGCAATATTGATTTCTTATGATATATATAATATATATATTGATCAAGCTCAATGAAGGTTTTCTCCAATGCAACATATAGAGATTCTTACGATATTCATTTATGTAAATGTAGACGTGACATTTTCCATTATTTCATCTACCTACATTTGTATAGTACAAGCTTGAATTTACTTGAGACATCTGCATATTCAGTCGACCTTAGATCACAGTAAAGTTACAGGGCCCACACTGGGCCGAAAAAGTTGGGGCCACTTATCTGTGTGAACGATGGGGTGTGTGCGGGAGCGGTGTCGTCCCCTCAGGGAGGGGTATCGTTACCTCCCTGGTTTGATTTTTTTGGGTATTTTTATTTGTAAATAGTGAGATTCTAGCCCGTTTTTTTCTGGAAGAAGTATTAATATAGAAATTAGAATGAAAGAATGCATATGATACCTGTAAAAGTTTATTTTACAATGTAGCCCTGTGACAATGATTAATAATGGAAGCCAACACAGGATTACATTTCAAATGAACTTTAAGCTCAAAAAGACATGCATACTATTCATTTTTGAAGACAATCCAATGAACTTTTCCAACTTTAATTATTTTCTTGGTCATAATAATTTAAAAATACATCAGAATTACATACATGTACAAGTATTCACTATGTCTAACAAATTGCACAACATTCAGTTCAAAATGCGTCTGTTCTTCTTGGACCACATTACAAATGCCGATTTGAAGTTGAACTTGTCTAGGCCGTCAATGGAAATTTTCATCAGGCTGTCTAGATTTCATTCACTAAGTCCATTTCGGACGTTTAAAACCGAAAGTAGCCATTTTGACAAGTGACGATTTGGAATTATTTTTTTTACGTTTATTTATCGGCGATTTGGTGTGTGTGTGTGTGTGTGTGTGTTTTTACGTTTATTTATCGTCGCTACCGGTTGCCCATATGAGCGACACCTCCTGAAGAGATTAGTTATTTTAGATTTTGGAGGATAGTGCAATGATACAGACAGAGACCCATTCCAAAATCTTCTCTGGTTCTTTTACGTGCACGGTGTAAAGCACCGACATGAGACCTCGGTTTAACGTCCCATCTGAAAGACTGTTAATTTTATTAGGGTCAGATGGGGGATCGAACCTGCGACCCCTGGATTACCAGTCCAGCGTGTTACCACTGGACTACAGATCCGTCTGTGGCGATTTGGTCAAGTTTCATTCACATTTTATAGTTGAGGACACGAAAATCATTTCTTATTTGTGAAAAACAACGCCAATAATTATTACCTAATTATGTACACAGTCATTCGGTCATCCGATCATGTTTACATAATCTTCAAACAATGTCATCATTTCACCGATCAAGTACTGCCGTTTTCATAAAGGACCTCAATTATCAAATCATTCCCATTATACAAAACTGTAAATGTGTGATCATATACCGCTAATTTACAAGTTTGTTTTGTTTTGATTGCAATTTACTATGGGAATATGCCTCCAGCACATGTACACAGCTGTTTTGACTGTGAATCGATTGTTTCGCCAAACGATAGCGTATATCAGAGCAAAAAAATTGTAACCAGTCAAAGATACAATGAACACAGACTGTATATCGATTTTTCTTTAACTGGAAAGCGCCGTCGTCAATGGTAAATAAAACCAGTCGAGTATGAAAGGTTAAAATATGGCATAAACGTTATTTATGCCGATTTTTTGTGCAATTTTCTGAAAATCGCCAAATTGAAATTTTAGGAGCCATTTCTATCACAAAATCGCCATTTGGCTCTTGTGGCGACTGACAGCGTGGCCCCTGAGTTACAATAGGTATTATATAGCCTTGAAATTATTGGTAGTGAAATGTGTCAGCCTCGTTGGTGTAGTGGTAATATAGAATGCTTGTGGCGTCGAAGGTACAGGGTTCGAGCCTCAATGAAGGTATTTTTTTAAAACTTTTTTAATATTTAAAATTTATATAAATATGCCAACAAACTTCATTAAATGAAATAGTATTACATGTATAGACTGCATAAAATGAAATAAAATGCATGAAATAAACAATAAAGTAAATAAAAATGAATAAATATAAAACTTTTAACAACCCATAATTTGGAAAATATTTTTATTCATTAATAACTCGAAAAAATGTTTTGTACCTAATAAAATGAACATTATAGTTAACTAAATGTAGACTCATGATTTTCTTTATTGTACAACGTTACGAACTCACACAGAACTGTGGTATTGTAACGCAGTGCGAAGTACTAGCACCTTAGACCGCTCGGCTATGACCACCTTGAATTGTATTTCAATTTTATTCAATTAAACTGCAAAAATCCATTGCAAGTGAAGCGTGTAATAATGATAATGTCTCAAGTAGATTTACGCTTGCAATAGATACATAGCATAGCATAGATAATGATTTCATGTTATTCTTTATTTATGTGACCATATTTAATGTGACAAAACAAGAAATTGATGCTCACTGTTTTTAAACTGTTTTGATCATTTGATGTTTTTGTGAAATTTCATTTGAATTTAAGGAAATTATCATATTGATTTTGGACATCATTTCTCCTATAGTATACATGTACAAATGTACATATACATGAATATTGTATACATGTACAAATGTACATCTACATGAAGATTGTATACATGTACAAAATGTACACCTACATGAAGATTGTATACATGTACAAAATGTACACCTACATGAAGATTGTATACATGTACAAAATGTACACCTACATGAAGATACATGTACAAAATGCAAATTTTATTTACTTAACATTTCTGTCTTTTGTCTGGGTAGATTGAGCATACTACAAATGTACATGTATATACAACAACTCCACACAACTAAAGCCACTACTTATTATAATCTTCTTATCAGTATGGTTTATACCCACATAAACTCATCTCAAACAATGCATTACTCAAGTGCACAATATTCCCAATAAAAAAAATGCAAACAGATTAATTACTATCAAGTCAAGTGTATAGTCTGTGGACAGTAGATTGATACTTGGTCTGTCTGTGGACAGTAGATTGATACTCGGTCTGTCTGTGGACAGTAGATTGATACTCGGTCTGTCTGTGGACAGTAGATTGATACTCGGTCTGTCTGTGGACAGTAGATTGATACTCGGTCTGTCTGTGGACAGTAGATTGATACTCGGTCTGTCTGTGGACAGTAGATTGATACTAGGTCTGTCTGTGGAGAGTGGACAGTAGATTGATACTCGGTCTGTCTGTGGACAGTAGATTGATACTCGGTCTGTATGTGGACAGTAGATTGATACTCGGTCTGTCTGTGGACAGTAGATTGATACTCGGTCTGTCTGTGGACAGTAGATTGATACTCAGTATGTCTGTGGACAGTAGATTGATACTCGGTCTGTCTGTGGACAGTAGATTGATACTCAGTATGTCTGTGGACAGTAGATTGATCCTCGGTCTGTCTGTGGACAGTAGATTGATACTCGGTCTGTCTGTGGACAGTAGATTGATACTCAGTATGTCTGTGGACAGTAGATTGATACGTGGTCTGTCTGTGCACAGTAGATTGATACGTGGTCTGTCTGTGGACAGTAGATTGATACTCGGTCTGTCTGTGGACAGTAGATTGATACGTGGTCTGTCTGTGGACAGTAGATTGATACGTGGTCTGTCTGTGGACAGTAGATTGATACGTGGTCTGTCTGTGGACAGTAGATTGATATGTGGTCTGTCTGTAGACAGTAGATTGATACGTGGTCTGTCTGTGGACAGTAGATTGATACGTGGTCTGTCTGTAGACAGTAGATTGATACTCAGTCTGTCTGTGGGGTGTGGACAGTAGATTGATATGTGGTCTGTCTGTGGACAGTAGATTGATACTCAGTCTGTCTGTAGACAGTAGATTGATACTCGGTATGTCTGTGGACAGTAGATTGATACGTGGTCTGTCTGTGGACAGTAGATTGATACGTGGTCTGTCTGTGGACAGTAGATTGAAACTCAGTCTGTCTGTAGACAGTAGATTGATACTCAGTATGTCTGTAGACAGTAGATTGATACTCGGTCTGTCTGTGGACAGTAGATTGATACTCGGTCTGTCTGTGGACAGTAGATTGATACTCGGTCTGTCTGTGGACAGTAGATTGATACTCGGTCTGTCTGTGGACAGTAGATTGATACTCGGTCTGTCTGTGGACAGTAGATTGATACTCGGTCTGTCTGTGGACAGTAGATTGATACTAGGTCTGTCTGTGGAGAGTGGACAGTAGATTGATACTCGGTCTGTCTGTGGACAGTAGATTGATACTCGGTCTGTATGTGGACAGTAGATTGATACTCGGTCTGTCTGTGGACAGTAGATTGATACTCGGTCTGTCTGTGGACAGTAGATTGATACTCAGTATGTCTGTGGACAGTAGATTGATACTCGGTCTGTCTGTGGACAGTAGATTGATACTCAGTATGTCTGTGGACAGTAGATTGATCCTCGGTCTGTCTGTGGACAGTAGATTGATACTCGGTCTGTCTGTGGACAGTAGATTGATACTCAGTATGTCTGTGGACAGTAGATTGATACGTGGTCTGTCTGTGCACAGTAGATTGATACGTGGTCTGTCTGTGGACAGTAGATTGATACTCGGTCTGTCTGTGGACAGTAGATTGATACGTGGTCTGTCTGTGGACAGTAGATTGATACGTGGTCTGTCTGTGGACAGTAGATTGATACGTGGTCTGTCTGTGGACAGTAGATTGATACGTGGTCTGTCTGTAGACAGTAGATTGATACGTGGTCTGTCTGTGGACAGTAGATTGATACGTGGTCTGTCTGTAGACAGTAGATTGATACTCAGTCTGTCTGTGGGGTGTGGACAGTAGATTGATATGTGGTCTGTCTGTGGACAGTAGATTGATACTCAGTCTGTCTGTAGACAGTAGATTGATACTCGGTATGTCTGTGGACAGTAGATTGATACGTGGTCTGTCTGTGGACAGTAGATTGATACGTGGTCTGTCTGTGGACAGTAGATTGAAACTCAGTCTGTCTGTAGACAGTAGATTGATACTCAGTATGTCTGTAGACAGTAGATTGATATGTGGTCTGTCTGTGGACAGTAGATTGATACTCGGTCTGTCTGTAGACAGTAGATTGATACTCAGTATGTCTGTAGACAGTAGATTGATACTCGGTCTGTCTGTGGGGTGTGGACAGTAGATTGATACGTGGTCTGTCTGTAGACAGTAGATTGATACGTGGTCTGTCTGTGCACAGTAGATTGATACGTGGTCTGTCTGTGCACAGTAGATTGATACGTGGTCTGTCTGTGCACAGTAAATTGATACGTGGTCTGTCTGTGGACAGTAGATTGATACTCGGTCTGTCTGTGGACAGTAGATTGATACTCGGTCTGTCTGTGGACAGTATATTGATACTCGGTCTGTCTGTGGACAGTAGATTGATACTCGGTCTGTCTGTGCACAGTAGATTGATACGTGGTCTGTCTGTGCACAGTAGATTGATACGTGGTCTGTCTGTGGACAGTAGATTGATACGTGGTCTGTCTGTGGACAGTAGATTGATACGTGGTCTGTCTGTGCACAGTAGATTGATACGTGGTCTGTCTGTGGACAGTAGATTGATACGTGGTCTGTCTGTGCACAGTAGATTGATACGTGGTCTGTCTGTGGACAGTAGATTGATACGTGGTCTGTCTGTGAAGTGTGGACAGTAGATTGATACTCGGTCTGTCTGTGGACAGTAGATTGATACTCGGTCAGTCTGTGGACAGTAGATTGATACGTGGTCTGTCTGTGGACAGTAGATTGATACGTGGTCTGTCTTTGGACAGTAGATTGATACTCGGTCTGTCTGTGGACAGTAGATTGATACTCAGTCTGTCTGTGGACAGTAGATTGATACTCAGTCTGTCTGTGAAGTGTGTACAGTAGATCAATATTCAGTCTGTGGACATTAGATCAATACTCGGTCTGTCTGTGGACAGTAGATCAATACTCGGTCTGTCTGTGGACAGTAGATCAATACTCGGTCTGTCTGTGGACAGTAGATCAATACTCGGTCTGTGGACAGTAGATCAATACTCAGTCTGTGGACAGTAGATCAATACTCAGTCTGTGGACAGTAGATCAATACACAGTCAGTGGACAGTAGATCAATACTCAGTCTGTGGACAGTAGATCAATACTCAGTCTGTGGATAGTAGATCAATACTCTGTCTGTGGACAGTAGATCAATACTCGGTCTGTGGACAGTAGATCAATACTCAGTCAGTGGACAGTAGATCAATACTCAGTCTGTGGACAGTAGATCAATATTCTGTCTGTGGACAGTATATCAATACTCGGTCTGTCTGTGGACAGTAGATCAATACTCGGTCTGTGGACAGTAGATCAATACTCAGTCTGTGGACAGTAGATCAATACTCAGTCTGTGGACAGTAGATCAATACTCGGTCTGTGGACAGTAGATCAATACTCAGTCTGTGGACAGTAGATCAATACACAGTCAGTGGACAGTAGATCAATACTCAGTCTGTGGACAGTAGATCAATACTCAGTCTGTGGACAGTAGATCAATACTCAGTCTGTGGACAGTAGATCAATACACAGTCAGTGGACAGTAGATCAATACTCAGTCTGTGGACAGTAGATCAATACTCAGTCTGTGGACAGTAGATCAATACTCTGTCTGTGGACAGTAGATCAATACTCGGTCTGTGGACAGTAGATCAATACTCAGTCTGTGGACAGTAGATCAATACTCGGTCTGTGGACAGTAGATCAATACTCGGTCTGTGGACAGTAGATCAATACTCAGTCTGTGGAGAGTAGATTAATACTCGGTCTGTCTGTGGACAGTAGATTAATACTCAGTCTGTGGACAGCAGATCAATACTCAGTCTGTGGACAGTAGATCAATACTCAGTCTGTGGACAATAGATCAATACTCAGTCTGTGGACAGTAGATCAATACTCAGTCTGTGGACAGTAGATCAATACTCAGTCAGTGGACAGTAGATCAATACTCAGTCAGTGGACAGTAGATCAATACTCGGTCTGTGGACAGTAGATCAATACTCGGTCTGTGGACAGTAGATCAATACTCAGTCAGTGGACAGTAGATCAATACTCAGTATGTGGACAGTAGATCAATATTCAGTATGTGGACAGTAGATCAATACTCAGTCTGTGGACAGTAGATCAATACTCGGTCTGTCTGTGGACAGTAGATCAATACTCAGTCTGTGGACAGTAGATCAATACTCAGTCTGTGGACAGTAGATCAATACTCAGTCTGTGGACAGTAGATCAATACTCAGTCTGTGGACAGTAGATCAATACTCGGTCTGTGGACAGTAGATCAATACTCAGTCTGTGGACAGTAGATCAATACTCGGTCTGTGGACAGTAGATCAATACTCAGTCTGTGGACAGTAGATCAATACTCGGTCTGTGGACAGTAGATCAATACTCAGTCTGTGGACAGTAGATCAATACTCAGTCTGTGGACAGTAGATCAATACTCGGTCTGTCTGTGGACAGTAGATCAATACTCAGTCAGTGGACAGTAGATCAATACTCAGTCTGTGGAGAGTAGATTAATACTCGGTCTGTCTGTGGACAGTAGATTAATACTCAGTCTGTGGACAGCAGATCAATACTCAGTCTGTGGACAGTAGATCAATACTCAGTCTGTGGACAATAGATCAATACTCAGTCTGTGGACAGTAGATCAATACTCGGTCTGTCTGTGGACAGTAGATCAATACTCGGTCTGTCTGTGGACAGTAGATCAATACTCGGTCTGTCTGTGGACAGTAGATCAATACTCGGTCTGTGGACAGTAGATCAATACTCAGTCAGTGGACAGTAGATCAATACTCAGTCTGTGGACAGTAGATCAATATTCTGTCTGTGGACAGTATATCAATACTCGGTCTGTCTGTGGACAGTAGATCAATACTCGGTCTGTGGACAGTAGATCAATACTCAGTCTGTGGACAGTAGATCAATACTCGGTCTGTGGACAGTAGATCAATACTCAGTCTGTGGACAGTAGATCAATACTCAGTCTGTGGACAGTAGATCAATACACAGTCAGTGGACAGTAGATCAATACTCAGTCTGTGGACAGTAGATCAATACTCAGTCTGTGGACAGTAGATCAATACTCTGTCTGTGGACAGTAGATCAATACTCGGTCTGTGGACAGTAGATTGATACTCAGTCAGTGGACAGTAGATCAATACTCAGTCTGTGGACAGTAGATCAATATTCTGTCTGTGGACAGTATATCAATACTCGGTCTGTCTGTGGACAGTAGATCAATACTCGGTCTGTGGACAGTAGATCAATACTCAGTCTGTGGACAGTAGATCAATACTCAGTCTGTGGACAGTAGATCAATACTCGGTCTGTGGACAGTAGATCAATACTCAGTCTGTGGACAGTAGATCAATACTCAGTCTGTGGACAGTAGATCAATACACAGTCAGTGGACAGTAGATCAATACTCGGTCTGTGGACAGTAGATCAATACTCGGTCTGTGGACAGTAGATCAATACTCAGTCTGTGGACAGTAGATCAATACTCAGTCTGTGGACAGTAGATCAATACTCGGTCTGTGGACAGTACATCAATACTCGGTCAGTGGACAGTAGATCAATACTCAGTCTGTGGAGAGTAGATTAATACTCGGTCTGTCTGTGGACAGTAGATTAATACTCAGTCTGTGGACAGCAGATCAATACTCAGTCTGTGGACAGTAGATCAATACTCAGTCTGTGGACAATAGATCAATACTCAGTCTGTGGAGAGTAGATCAATACTCAGTCTGTGGACAATAGATCAATACTCAGTCTGTGGACAGTAGATCAATACTCAGTCTGTGGACAGTAGTTCAATACTCAGTCTGTGGACAGTAGATCAATACTCAGTCTGTGGACAATAGATCAATACTCAGTCTGTGGACAGTAGATCAATACTCAGTCTGTGGACAGTAGATCAATACTCAGTCAGTGGACAGTAGATCAATACTCAGTATGTGGACAGTAGATCAATATTCAGTATGTGAACAGTAGATCAATACTCAGTCTGTGTGGACAGTAGATCAATACTCGGTCTGTCTGTGGACAGTAGATCAATACTCGGTCTGTCTGTGGACAGTAGATCAATACTCGGTCTGTGGACAGTAGATCAATACTCAGTCAGTGGACAGTAGATCAATACTCAGTCTGTGGACAGTAGATCAATACACAGTCAGTGGACAGTAGATCAATACTCAGTCTGTGGACAGTAGATCAATACTCAGTCTGTGGACAGTAGATCAATACTCAGTCAGTGGACAGTAGATCAATACTCAGTCTGTGGACAGTAGATCAATACACAGTCTGTGGACAGTATATCAATACTCGGTCTGTGGACAGTAGATCAATACTCAGTCTGTGGACAGTAGATCAATACTCAGTCTGTGGACAGTAGATCAATACTCAGTCTGTGGACAGTAGATCAATACTCGGTCTGTCTGTGGACAGTAGATCAATACTCGGTCTGTGGACAGTAGATCAATACTCAGTCAGTGGACAGTAGATCAATACTCAGTCTGTGGATAGTAGATCAATAATCGGTATGTGGACAGTAGATCAATACTCAGTCTGTGGACAGTAGATCAATACTCAGTCTGTGGACAGTAGATCAATACTCGGTCTGTGGACAGTAGATCAATACTCGGTCTGTGGACAGTAGATCAATACTCGGTCTGTGGACAGTAGATCAATACTCAGTCTGTGGACAGTAGATCAATACTCGGTCTGTGGACAGTAGATCAATACTCAGTCAGTGGACAGTAGATCAATACTCAGTATGTGGACAGTAGATCAATACTCAGTCTGTGGACAGTAGATCAATACTCAGTCTGTGGACAGTAGATCAATACTCGGTCTGTCTGTGGACAGTAGATCAATACTCAGTCTGTCGACAGTAGATCATTTATGTTATGATTCGGGTTTTACGCCTGCATCAGCACCATTTTGGGCTATATCGCCGGCGGGCAGTTTACCTAACAACACCTTTCCTGGGCAGGCTCCAGCGGTTAACCAGTACTTGGGTGCACCAACCTCCGTAAGAAACTGCCAACTTTTTCATATAAATGAGACACGGCCTGGGCGGGGCTCGAACCCGTGACCATCAGTGATGATAGGTTACAGTGGTATACAAGTCAGCGACCTTAACCACTCGACCACGGAGGCGGACTCGACAGTAGATCAATACTCGGTCTGTGGACAGTAGATCAATACTCAGTCTGTGGACAGTAGATCAATACTCAGTCTGTGGACAGTAGATCAATACTCAGTCTGTGGACAGTAGATCAATACTCGGTCTGTCTGTGGACAGTAGATCAATACTCGGTCTGTGGACAGTAGATCAATACTCAGTCAGTGGACAGTAGATCAATACTCAGTCTGTGGATAGTAGATCAATAATCGGTCTGTGGACAGTAGATCAATACTCAGTCTGTGGACAGTAGATCAATACTCAGTCTGTGGACAGTAGATCAATACTCGGTCTGTGGACAGTAGATCAATACTCAGTCTGTGGACAGTAGATCAATACTCGGTCTGTCTGTGGACAGTAGATCAATACTCAGTCAGTGGACAGTAGATCAATACTCAGTCTGTGGAGAGTAGATTAATACTCGGTCTGTCTGTGGACAGTAGATTAATACTCAGTCTGTGGACAGCAGATCAATACTCAGTCTGTGGACAGTAGATCAATACTCAGTCTGTGGACAATAGATCAATACTCAGTCTGTGGACAGTAGATCAATACTCGGTCTGTCTGTGGACAGTAGATCAATACTCGGTCTGTCTGTGGACAGTAGATCAATACTCGGTCTGTCTGTGGACAGTAGATCAATACTCGGTCTGTCTGTGGACAGTAGATCAATACTCGGTCTGTGGACAGTAGATCAATACTCAGTCAGTGGACAGTAGATCAATACTCAGTCTGTGGACAGTAGATCAATATTCTGTCTGTGGACAGTATATCAATACTCGGTCTGTCTGTGGACAGTAGATCAATACTCGGTCTGTGGACAGTAGATCAATACTCAGTCTGTGGACAGTAGATCAATACTCAGTCTGTGGACAGTAGATCAATACTCGGTCTGTGGACAGTAGATCAATACTCAGTCTGTGGACAGTAGATCAATACTCAGTCTGTGGACAGTAGATCAATACACAGTCAGTGGACAGTAGATCAATACTCAGTCTGTGGACAGTAGATCAATACTCAGTCTGTGGACAGTAGATCAATACTCGGTCTGTGGACAGTACATCAATACTCGGTCAGTGGACAGTAGATCAATACTCAGTCTGTGGAGAGTAGATTAATACTCGGTCTGTCTGTGGACAGTAGATTAATACTCAGTCTGTGGACAGCAGATCAATACTCAGTCTGTGGACAGTAGATCAATACTCAGTCTGTGGACAATAGATCAATACTCAGTCTGTGGAGAGTAGATCAATACTCAGTCTGTGGACAATAGATCAATACTCAGTCTGTGGACAGTAGATCAATACTCAGTCTGTGGACAGTAGTTCAATACTCAGTCTGTGGACAGTAGATCAATACTCAGTCTGTGGACAATAGATCAATACTCAGTCTGTGGACAGTAGATCAATACTCAGTCTGTGGACAGTAGATCAATACTCAGTCAGTGGACAGTAGATCAATACTCAGTATGTGGACAGTAGATCAATATTCAGTATGTGAACAGTAGATCAATACTCAGTCTGTGTGGACAGTAGATCAATACTCGGTCTGTCTGTGGACAGTAGATCAATACTCGGTCTGTCTGTGGACAGTAGATCAATACTCGGTCTGTGGACAGTAGATCAATACTCAGTCAGTGGACAGTAGATCAATACTCAGTCTGTGGACAGTAGATCAATACACAGTCAGTGGACAGTAGATCAATACTCAGTCTGTGGACAGTAGATCAATACTCAGTCTGTGGACAGTAGATCAATACTCAGTCAGTGGACAGTAGATCAATACTCAGTCTGTGGACAGTAGATCAATACACAGTCTGTGGACAGTATATCAATACTCGGTCTGTGGACAGTAGATCAATACTCAGTCTGTGGACAGTAGATCAATACTCAGTCTGTGGACAGTAGATCAATACTCAGTCTGTGGACAGTAGATCAATACTCGGTCTGTCTGTGGACAGTAGATCAATACTCGGTCTGTGGACAGTAGATCAATACTCAGTCAGTGGACAGTAGATCAATACTCAGTCTGTGGATAGTAGATCAATAATCGGTATGTGGACAGTAGATCAATACTCAGTCTGTGGACAGTAGATCAATACTCAGTCTGTGGACAGTAGATCAATACTCGGTCTGTGGACAGTAGATCAATACTCGGTCTGTGGACAGTAGATCAATACTCGGTCTGTGGACAGTAGATCAATACTCAGTCTGTGGACAGTAGATCAATACTCGGTCTGTGGACAGTAGATCAATACTCAGTCAGTGGACAGTAGATCAATACTCAGTATGTGGACAGTAGATCAATACTCAGTCTGTGGACAGTAGATCAATACTCAGTCTGTGGACAGTAGATCAATACTCGGTCTGTCTGTGGACAGTAGATCAATACTCAGTCTGTCGACAGTAGATCATTTATGTTATGATTCGGGTTTTACGCCTGCATCAGCACCATTTTGGGCTATATCGCCGGCGGGCAGTTTACCTAACAACACCTTTCCTGGGCAGGCTCCAGCGGTTAACCAGTACTTGGGTGCACCAACCTCCGTAAGAAACTGCCAACTTTTTCATATAAATGAGACACGGCCTGGGCGGGGCTCGAACCCGTGACCATCAGTGATGATAGGTTACAGTGGTATACAAGTCAGCGACCTTAACCACTCGACCACGGAGGCGGACTCGACAGTAGATCAATACTCGGTCTGTGGACAGTAGATCAATACTCAGTCTGTGGACAGTAGATCAATACTCAGTCTGTGGACAGTAGATCAATACTCAGTCTGTGGACAGTAGATCAATACTCGGTCTGTCTGTGGACAGTAGATCAATACTCGGTCTGTCTGTGGACAGTAGATCAATACTCAGTCAGTGGACAGTAGATCAATACTCAGTCTGTGGATAGTAGATCAATAATCGGTCTGTGGACAGTAGATCAATACTCAGTCTGTGGACAGTAGATCAATACTCAGTGTGTGGACAGTAGATCAATACTCAGTCTGTGGACAGTAGATCAATACTCGGTCTGTGGACAGTAGATCAATACTCGGTCAGTGGACAGTAGATCAATACTCAGTCTGTGGAGAGTAGATTAATACTCGGTCTGTCTGTGGACAGTAGATTAATACTCAGTCTGTGGACAGCAGATCAATACTCAGTCTGTGGACAGTAGATCAATACTCAGTCTGTGGACAATAGATCAATACTCAGTCTGTGGAGAGTAGATCAATACTTAGTCTGTGGACAATAGATCAATACTCAGTCTGTGGACAGTAGATCAATACTCAGTCTGTGGACAGTAGTTCAATACTCAGTCTGTGGACAGTAGATCAATACTCAGTCTGTGGACAATAGATCAATACTCGGTCTGTGGACAGTAGATCAATACTCAGTCTGTGTACAGTAGATCAATACTCAGTCAGTGGACAGTAGATCAATACTCAGTATGTGGACAGTAGATCAATATTCAGTATGTGGACAGTAGATCAATACTCAGTCTGTGGACAGTAGATCAATACTCGGTCTGTCTGTGGACAGTAGATCAATACTCGGTCTGTCTGTGGACAGTAGATCAATACTCGGTCTGTCTGTGGACAGTAGATCAATACTCAGTCAGTGGACAGTAGATCAATACTCAGTCTGTGGACAGTAGATCAATATTCTGTCTGTGGACAGTATATCAATACTCGGTCTGTGGACAGTAGATCAATACTCAGTCTGTGGACAGTAGATCAATACTCAGTCTGTGGACAGTAGATCAATACTCAGTCTGTGGACAGTAGATCAATACTCGGTCTGTCTGTGGACAGTAGATCAATACTCGGTCTGTGGACAGTAGATCAATACTCAGTCAGTGGACAGTAGATCAATACTCAGTCTGTGGATAGTAGATCAATAATCGGTATGTGGACAGTAGATCAATACTCGGTATGTGGACAGTAGATCAATACTCAGTCTGTGGACAGTAGATCAATACTCAGTCTGTGGACAGTAGATCAATACTCGGTCTGTGGGCAGTAGATCAATACTCGGTCTGTGGACAGTAGATCAATACTCGGTCTGTGGACAGTAGATCAATACTCAGTCTGTGGACAGTAGATCAATACTCAGTCAGTGGACAGTAGATCAATACTCAGTCTGTGGAGAGTAGATTAATATTCGGTATGTCTGTGGACAGTAGATTAATACTCGGTCTGTCTGTGGACAGTAGATTAATACTCAGTATGTGGACAGTAGATCAATACTCAGTCTGTGGACAGTAGATCAATACTCATTCTGTAGAGAGTAGATCAATACTCGGTCTGTGGACAGTAGATCAATACTCAGTCAGTGGACAGTAGATCAATACTCAGTCTGTGGACAGTAGATCAATACTCGGTCTGTGGGCAGTAGATCAATACTCAGTCAGTGGAAAGTAGATCAATACTAAGTCTGTGGACAGTAGATCAATACTCGGTCTGTGGGCAGTAGATCAATACTCAGTCTGTGGACAGTAGATCAATACTCATTCTGTGGACAGTAGATCAATACTCAGTCTGTGGGCAGTAGATCAATACTCATATGGCTGTGCAAACAACATGCTTGTTTATATAATGGTGTGGCCAGTGCAAATAACATGCTTGTTTATATAATGGTGTGTGTGTGGCCAGTGCAACTAACATGCTTGTTTATATAATGGTGTGGCCAGTGCACATAACATGCTTGTTTATATAATGGTGTGTGTGTGGCCAGTGCAAATAACATGCTTGTTTATATAATGGTGTGGCCAGTGCAAATAACATGCTTGTTTATATAATGGTGTGTGGGTGGCCAGTGCAGATAACATGCTTGTTTATATAATGGTGTGGCCAGTGCAGATAACATGCTTGTTTATATAATGGTGTGGCCAGTGCACATAACATGCTTGTTTATATAATGGTGTGGCCAGTGCAGATAACATGCTTGTTTATATAATGGTGTGGCCAGTGCAGATAACATGCTTGTTTATATAATGGTGTGACCAGTGCAGATAACATGCTTGTTTATATAATGGTGTGGCCAGTGCAGATAACATGCTTGTTTATATAATGGTGTGGCCAGTGCAGATAACATGCTTGTTTATATAATGGTGTGACCAGTGCAAATAACATGCTTGTTTATATAATGGTGTGTGTGTGGCCAGTGCAGATAACATGCTTGTTTATATAATGGTGTGGCCAGTGCAAATAACATGCTTGTTTATATAATGGTATGGCCAGTGCACATAACATGCTTGTTTATATAATGGTGTGGCCAGTGCAAATAACATGCTTGTTTATATAATGGTGTGTGTGGCCAGTGCACATAACATGCTTGTTTATATAATGGTATGGCCAGTGCACATAACATGCTTGTTTATATAACGGTGTGGCCAGTGCACATAACATGCTTGTTTATATAACGGTGTAGCCAGTCGCATATGCTTTTGCTGATAATTGATACTGTGTGTCTTGGTTGACAAATAACAACAGGATGATAGCTTAATTAATGTGGCATACATATACATGTATTAACTGATTATCAACCGGTGTCTTATCAAAACAACTGTCCGAATGATTTTATAGTTACAAATTTGCAATTAGATGATTACCTATGATATAATTGTCTCGCACACTTAGTGGAAAGTTTGACTAAGAAGTTACTTGTACCTTTCCGTTGGTGGTAGCGATGCGGTCAATATCTACATAAACTAAAAAATCGTCAAATAACATACTGTTTCTAGTGTCCAATGTCTCCTAACAAATCCCACACCCAAGAGTGACCTTGAATGTTGGCCAAAAATAGTCTGATTTCAGAAATTATTTAAGCGTCTAACCAACTGAAACATTGTCATTTCTCAAAAACCATCACAGATATTGCTTTGAAACAGTTGAGTTAGTTCCCACCCGCAAGAGTGACCTTGAATTTTAATTATGGCCAAAACAGTCCAAGTTAATTCTTTGAAACCACGCATACACACACAAGGACTAATTATCTACACCCATGGTAAGTGATCCCCCCATATTGAGTCGGTGACTCCACTTGCTCCTCTCCAACTTGAAATTTGGCCCAAAGTAGTCCAATTTCAGAATTATTATGTTATATTTCGGGTTTTACGCCTGCATCAGCACCATTTCAGGCTATATCGCCAGCAGGCAGTTTACCTAACAACACCTTTCCTGGACAGGCTCCAACGGTTAACCAGTACTTGGGTGCACCAACCTCCGTAAGAAACTGCCAACTTTTTCATATATATGAGACACCACCTGAGCGGGGCTCGAACCCGTGACCACCAGTGATGATAGGTTACAGTGGTATACAAGTCAGCGACGTTAACCACTCGACCACGGAGGCGGACCCAATTTCAGAAATTATTTTTACGTAAAACAAAACTCAAGCATTAACATTAACTAATACCTCAAGTATTGCCAAAACTATTTACATACATATAGAAACGGTGATACAAAATGGTTTATACTTTCTGTTTCAAACACGGCGAAAATTAATGGAAATGATGATCAAGTAAATGTATTCTAGCTTCACATTATTTGTACATTTACATGTATAAAAGTTTACACGTTGAAATGTTCACCAGTTGGCATTTAGAATTAGAGAGTATGCTAATCTCAATTTGACCCCCGTGTACTGGGACTCTAAGTCTTTAATGTGTGCTGAAGTGACGTAATGCAATTAGTTTATACAAATTTATTTTAGCTCGATTGCGAAACAAGTTCTTAACTTATATTAATCACTCTCGAGACCTCATTCCTGATGGAATCCATCGCCACGACGCCCACGAGGGAGATAGACGAGGCAACGTGGAAATTAAATGCCTTGCCTAAGGGCACAATCATAACGGCTGCAGTGGGGCTCGAACTCCGGACCTTTCACACCTGGAGCGAACGTGCATACACTGCGCTAATGCAATTATCAAGACCTGATCTTAGTACACACCTGAATTAATGCTTTCGGTAGTTACGGGCAGTCCAAACTGTATGACTGCTTAGTACACACCTGAATTAATGCTTCGGTAGTTACGGGCAGTCCAAACTGTACGGCTGCTTAGTACACACCTGAATTAATGCTTTCGGTAGTTACGGGCAGTCCAAACTGTACGACTGCTTAGTACACACCTGAATTAATGCTTTCGGTAGTTACGGGCAGTCCAAACTGTACGGCTGCTTAGTACACACCTGAATTAATGCTTTCGGTAGTTACGGGCAGTCCAAACTGTACGGCTGCTTAGTACACACCTGAATTAATGCTTTCGGTAGTTACGGGCAGCCCAAACTGTACGGCTGCTTAGTACACACCTGAATTAAAGCTTTCGGTAGTTACGGGCAGTCCAAACTGTACGGCTGCTTAGTACACACCTGAATTAATGCTTTCGGTAGTTACGGGCAGTCCAAACGGTACGGCTGCTTAGTACACACCTGAATTAATGCTTCGGTAGTTACGGGCAGTCCAAACTGTACGGCTGCTTAGTACACACCTGAATTAATGCTTTCGGTAGTTACGGGCAGTCCAAACTGTACGGCTGCTTAGTACACACCTGAATTAATGCTTTCGGTAGTTACGGGCAGTCCAAACTGTACGGCTGCTATCAGTTTCAGGGCAATATAAAACTGACTTCGACCAAAATGTCCCAGTCTCTTTGCTCCACATAGTTCAGTGATCTGAAAATCAATTCAAAACAGTTGACACTTTGCATGCTGGATAAAATAAAATCTATATAGGACGATAAATAATTGTAGCAAACGACAATTCCAGGGTCCATTCTAGGTCAGAATTTTTGGGAGGGGTGAGAAAGCGTGTGATCGCTTCCTTAAATGGTGTTCTATCTACAAAATAGGGTTAAAATGCATAGTACAACCATTAAATACAACATTTGAATAGAAGGAGTGCTTTATAATGGGCCAGTGTATCTTACTAGACAAAATTTTGTTTGAAAATCATAAAAACCAAAACATTTTTTTTAGGGAGAAGTGCCCCCCCCCCCCCCCCCTGAGGGCAAAGTCAAGGTCTGTAGGGCGACTATTTCGCCCACACCGCCCTCTAGAATGATCCCTGATCATATGGCCGGATCAAATTTCCAACCAGGAACTACTGTAACGCGGCAAACCAAACAGGTCCCTATCAGAGACACGATAAAACAACAAATGTAATGTGGATATGACACACTGAGAAGAGACTGGTGCAATATAGCCCATCATTCCTTTAACTGGAACCAACACTGCTGGACTGGAACCATCAGGGAAGTCGGAAGAGAGGTCAACCCTTGGCCTCCCTGTCATACTCAGTGTTGGGAGTATCATGTAGATGACCGTGATAGCGAAGAACCAAATGAGATGGATGTCATAATGGGGATACCGATGCCTTGGGGAGACGCAACAAATCAGGTCCGATGGCGAAATGTGGTGGCTGCCATATGTTCCAGAATGGATGAAGAGCTTTAAGTCATCTATTCAATTGCTAGCGTCAACACGGTTTCCAGTCCAGATGTTCCTGTATTACTCAATTACTAGAGTCACTTAACGATTGGACCTCTTCTTGGGCTGACAAGGTGCAGACAGACATTATATATATGGACTTCGCTAAAGCCTTCGACTCAGTGCCGCATAAACGATTGTGTTATAAGCTTCAGCATTACGGTATTGCTGGTCACATTGGTACTTGGATCAGGGCTTTTCTTACAAACAAACGACAAAGGGTGGTTCTCAGAAATGGTACTTCTGAATGGAGTAAAGTCACAAGTGGTGTTCCGCAGGGATCCATTTTAGGACCAATTTTATTCCTACTATTTGTCAATGACTTGCCAGCTTCAGTTGAAAATACAGCTAAACTGTTTGCCGATGATACCAAAATTTACAGACAAATTATCGATACAGACGATTGTGAAAGTCTCCAGGCAGATCTCAATACCCTCTCAGCATGGTCAAGGTTATGGCTAATGAAATTTAATGCCGCCAAGTGTGTGGTTTTGAAACTGCGTCAGGCCTTGGAATATGTGTACACATTAAATGGTGTTGAATTACTAAATGTTCATGAACAAAAGGACCTGGGTGTGTTAATCTCTAGTGACTTAAAGCCTAGTAGACACATTACTGAAATAACGAAAAGGGCTTCCCAAAGAGTGGGACAAATCAGACGTTGTTTTACAAACTTAACCCAAAGAAAAGTGACAATTCTTTATACATCAACAATACGCCCACTGCTGGAGTACGCTTCAGTAGTGTGGAATCCTAGCTATAAAAAAGATATTGATATGCTACAAAAAGTGCAGAACCGCTGTTTAGCCTTGTGTGCTGATCCACCAACACTCGATAGTTTAGAGTCGCGCAGGAAAAATACTGACATGTGTGAAACTTATAAAATGCTTCATAACAAATACAACATAAATCCAGACACTCTATTTTGTCGACCATTGAAAAGACTTCGTGGTCACCAACTTAAACTACACAAGGTTAGCTTTCGCTTAGACATCCGGAAAAATTTCTTTTCCAATCGGGTAGTCTCACCCTGGAATAATCTCGCAGAAGACACAGTTTCTGCACAAAGTGGCTATACTTTCAAGAAGAAATTGAGAGTCGCGCCTCAAGGACAAAGCGACTAAAGAACCAAGTAAACCAAGTATATGTGTCAAACCCCTTGTGGTGACCTAGCAATGTTTTCCTGGACTTAGCCGACCTAAGAGGTTAACCATTATTAAGAAATGTGTGAGGAAATGTGTTTAAGGAGGCTTGCACAAGGACACTACATATGTGACCTGACCTAGTATTGATCCTGGGACCGTTCCATTCCAAATCCGGCGCTCTACATTACTAATTAGTCTATATTTATGTAAAAGCATGCATGGAATTCTTCGTACAGAGCACGAGCAACATTTCCTATTAGATTTGTTGAAATAATTTGATAGTATTGCAATATTATTTCAAACTTAATCTTTACCACAAATAATTTACGTTTCATCCGAAAATTGCAGTATCCAAAAACATGACCAATTTTGTAATTGGGGCATACGTCTGGGGCATATATTAAGCAAATGCAAAGAACTACAACTTTGAACCACTTGCATAATATTCCGGTGACCTCATTGGCATAATATACCTGTAGCAAGACATCCTGAGTTAACCCCGAGGCGCGAAACAGCTCAGAAACTTGTCCTCCCGAAAATTTTCCAGTTCCGTCGACATCACACGTCTGAAATAACTCGGCGTAGTAACTTTGTTCTCTTTCTGAAAGCATTGTCCCTGCGCTTTCGATGTTAAGATATATGTATTCTTATGAAAAACATACAAAGAGAAAGTTATCAACACTTCAGAAACAGGAAATAAGTAGATTTTGAATAATATCCATCACGGAAACTGACTCACTGACCACCATTTTGGATACATAAACAATATTTTTAACGAATATGGTACATGCTATATCGCCATCGACTAAATTATTGTCATCATTGTTTGCTATAATTTACTCTTCCAACAATCCTTCTGGTCCACATTTTATTAGTCATCAGGACCACATTGTATGTTCCATTAATGTCAAACCCCTTGCAGGGACCTAGACATGTTTTCCTGGGCAGGCTTAGCCGACCTAAGTGGTTAACCAGTACTAAGCAATGTGTGTGAGGTGCCATGCTCAATGACACTACATATGTGGCCTGACCGAGTATCGAACCCGGACCGTTCAATTCCAAATCCGATACTATACCACTGGACCATGGACGCCACACTATTCAATTCTCTAACCTCCACAAGTTGCTGATATGTGCGACCAGATGCTGCCATGCAAGTGGAGTCTGTGGTAGAGTCAGATTTGAAACAAGTGGTCCCAGTTCGATACTCAGTCAGGGCATGTATGTAGTGTCCATGAGCTAGGCAATCTCATACACATTGAATAGTATTGGTTAACCGCTTAGGTCGTCTAAGCCCAGGAAAATATGTCTAGGTACTCGTATAAATGGAACATACATACATAACTATTAATGGGGGAGTATGTAACGGTATGTATATTAACCCAATATGTGAGGTGATATGTAGGCAGCCCGGTTAGCTCAGTCGGTAGAGCAATCGCCCTGTAAGCGAGAGGTCCCGGGTTTGAGTCCCGGACTGGCTGCATGTTTTTCTCACCTGGGTTACACATTCCCCCCGTTTGAAAACGTTACATTATAAACTCCGAGAAATATTTCACAATGTATCTATATCCCTATGGAAATTCATGGAAGAATTCCAATTTAGTGGGTGAGTATGTAACGGTATGTATATTAACCCACTATGTGAGGTGATATGTAGGCAGCCCGGTTAGCTCAGTCGGTAGAGCAATCGCCCTGTAAGCGAGAGGTCCCGGGTTCGAGTCCCGGACTGGCTGCATGTTTTTCTCACCTGGGTTACATGCATATCAATGATCACTTGTTCTGGACAGGGAGTGGACTACTTGCCCTGCCCTGCCTACAACATTAGTTTAATCGCTCTCAAGACCTCATTCCTGATGGTATACATCACCATGACGAAGAGAAGAGGCAATAAGGATTTAAGTGTCTTGCCAGAGGACAGCACCACCATGGTTCAAACTCACAGCCTTCCGATTACTTGGTAGCGGACACTGTGTCATTACACTATGGAGTCTCTAGATTAATAATTCATTTTGATAATGTTTGCAGAATGCATACATGTGAAATATTCCCATTCAGTGTCCAAATGTACTCTGTGTACACAGACTTGAGTTGACTGCATAACTGAGCAATTATTTGCTTTGATTTTATTTTTTTACGTTTATTTATCGTCGCTACCGGTTGCCCATATGAGCGACGCCTCCTGAAGATATTAGTCATTTTAGATTTTTGGAGGATAGTGCAATGATAGAGAGAGAGACCCATTTCAGAGTCTCCTCTGGTTCTTTTACGTGCACGGTGTAAAGCGACACGAGACCTCGGTTTAACTTCCCATCTGAAAGACTGTTAATTTTATTAGGGTCAGACGGGGGATCGAACCTGCTATTTGCTTTGAGTGTATTGTTTTTATTTATATATTGATATTGGAAGATAGTGTAACAATGCATACGGAGATTTTTCTGGTTCCTTAATGCACACAAGAACATTCGTTTACATGACTGTTACACCAAAATAAAACTAATATAACTTGTGCTTTGAGAAAAGAACTGTCACCCCAGCTTGTCATTCACGGAACTTGAATTTCACGATGTGAAGGAAAGGCTTTGGCCTCAGAATTGAGGCTGTTGAATGAAAGGATCTGTGACATTAACCTTAATCAATAGATCTCCATAGAGGAACACTGACACATCATTGATCCCGACCAATATATGACAATTCATCAACTGATGTTGTTCATCAGCTGTCGTTATGCGGCTAGGTTTTACAATTAATCAGCTGTCGTTACTCGGCTAGGTTTTACAATTCACCAACAGCTAAGTTGTACATTTCCCTCGAGTTGGTCAATTAGTACCTCTCATAGCAGTACTCAATATCCTGTATCCATAGCTACATAACCTAGGTCAATCCTCACATAGTATCTGTATCCATAGCTACATAACCTAGGTCAATCCTCACATAGCATCTGTATCCATAGCTACATAACCTAGATCAATCCTCACATAGCATCTGTATCTATAGCTACATAACCTAGGTCAATCCTCACATAGCATATGTATACAGAGCTACATAACCTACATCAATCATCACATAGCATATGTATCCATAGCTACATAACCTAGGTCAATCCTCACATAGCATCTGTATCTATAGCTACATAACATACATCAATCCTCACGTAGCATCTGTATCCATAGCTACATAACCTACATCAATCCTCACATAGCATATGTATCTATAGCTACATAACCTACATCAATCCTCACGTAGCATATGTATCCATAGATACATACATGTAATCTACATCAATCCTCACATAGCATCTGTATCCATAGCTACATACATGTAACCTAGGTCAATCCTCAGATAGCATCTGTATCCATAGATACATACATGTAACCTAGGTCAATCCTCAAGATAGCATCTGTATCCATAGATACATAAACCTAGGTCAATCATCACATAGCATCTGTATCCATAGCTACATACATGTAACCTAGGTCAATCCTCAGATAGCATATGTATCCATAGATACATACATGTAACCTAGGTCAATCCTCAGATAGCATCTGTATCCATAGCTACATGCATGTAACCTACGTCAATCCTCAAGATAGCATCTGTATCCATAGATACATACATGTAACCTAGGTCAATCCTCAGATAGCATCTGTATCCATAGCTACATACATGTAACATAGGTCAATCCTCAGATAGCATCTGTATCCATAGATACATACATGTATCATAGGTCAATCCTCAGATAGCATCTGTATCCATAGCTACATACATGTAACCTACATCAATCCTCAGATAGCATCTGTATCCATAGCTACATACATGTAACCTAGGTCAATCCTCAGATAGCATCTGTATCCATAGATACATACATGTAACCTACATCAATCCTCAGATAGCATCTGTATCCATAGCTACATACATGTAACCTAGGTCAATCCTCAAGATAGCATCTGTATCCATAACCTAGGTCAATCCTCACATAGCATCTGTATCCATAGCTACATACATGTAACCTAGGTCAATCCTCAGATAGCATATGTATCCATAGATACATACATGTAACCTAGGTCAATCCTCAGATAGCATCTGTATCCATAGCTACATACATGTAACCTACATCAATCCTCAAGATAGCATCTGTATCCATAGCCACATACATGTAACCTAGGTCAATCCTCAAGATAGCATCTGTATCAATAGATACATACATGTAACCTAGGTCAATCCTCAAGATAGCATCTGTATCCATAGCTACATACATGTAACCTACGTCAATCCTCAAGATAGCATCTGTATCAATAGATACATACATGTAATCTAGGTCAATCCTCAGATAGCATATGTATCCATAGCTACATACATGTAACCTAGGTCAATCCTCAGATAGCATCTGTATCCATAGCTACATACATGTAACCTAGGTCAATCCTCAGATAGCATCTGTATCCATAGATACATACATGTAACCTACGTCAATCCTCAGATAGCATCTGTATCCATAGCTACATACATGTAACCTAGGTCAATCCTCAGATAGCATCTGTATCCATAGATACATACATGTAACTTACGTCAATCCTCAGATAGCATCTGTATCCATAGCCACATACATGTAACCTAGGTCAATCCTCAGATAGCATCTGTATCCATAGATACATACATGTAACCTACGTCAATCCTCAAGATAGCATCTGTATCCATAGATACATACATGTAACCTAGGTCAATCCTCAGATAGCATCTGTATCCATAGATACATACATGTAACCTAGGTCAATCCTCAAGATAGCATCTGTATCCATAGCTACATACATGTAACCTACATCAATCCTCAGATAGCATCTGTATCCATAGCTACATACATGTAACCTAGGTCAATCCTCACATAGCATCTGTATCCATAGATACATACATGTAACCTAGGTCAATTCTCAGATAGCATACAGTTGCACATATAAATCTTAAGTGTGGGCCAATGCCAGGGCAAGTACAATATTAATTGCTTAGCCCTATTTCCTATCCTTTGAACATTCTACATGCAAATGCATTCTAAACATAATCACAACATCAATATAACAAACAACTAATTCATTCATATACAAATTTATTTCAATAAAATATAGTTTGGTAAATTACTCACTACAGCAAAATAAATAATACAATGTATGCACTAACAAATATATACTGTCATAAATTATATAATATAAAATATATTATATATATACATTGACAAGAAAGTACATCATGTTAGGCAACCCATTTACAAGAAAGTACATCATGTTAGGCAACCCATTGACAAGAAAGTACATCATGTTAGGCAGCCTATTGACAAGAAAGTACATTATGTTAGGCAGCACATTGACAAGAAAATACATCATGTTAGGCAGCACATTGACAAGAAAGTACACCATGTTAGACAGCACATTGACAAGAAAGTACATCATGTTAGGCAACCCATTGACAAGAAAGTACATCATGTTAGGCAACCCATTGACAAGAAAGTACATCATGTTAGACAGCACATTGACAAGAAAGTACATCATGTTAGGCAACCCATTGACAAGAAAGTACATCATGTTAGACAGCACATTGACAAGAAAGTACATTATGTTAGGCAGCACATTGTCGATAATAGTACTAATCTGATAGAAAAGGCAGATTTCGTAACTTCCAAAACATAAGAGTACATTATAAGAATTAATTGGAACGCAATTCTCCATGAAAATGTGAACAATTAGATAAACATCCGAATGTAACAGTACTTAAATATCACCAAAGTTTGGCGTGACGACAACAAGATCAGATAATAAGGATTACCGAGACAATTGTAATAACCCACATGTGTAAATAATACGTACATATACATTATACAGGTCTGCAACCATAAATTGGCATTGTTTACATTTATATGCTATGGAAAACAGTAAGGCAAGGTTTGTCTACATTATTTGTAGCTTAAATACAAGCACAACTAAACAGCACTGCAAGCAAGGACTACAATAAAATCTTACTTTTGAGGTCATGGGTTAGAATCATGTGGTGGAATATTTTGTATTCCCCCCCCCCCGTATTTTATACACTTCAGTTGGTTGTTCTTTTTGTCATAAAATAAGTAACTAAACATACTTCTTATTATACTATACATAATACATATAAATACACATGTGTAAAATATATATACATAATACATATAAATACACATGTGTAATATATATATATACATAATACATATAAATACACATGTGTAAAATATATATACATAATACATATAAATACACATGTGTAATATATATATATATACATAATACATATAAATACACATGTGTAAAATATATATACATAATACATATAAATACACATGTGTAATATATATATATATACATAATACATATAAATACACATGTATAAAATATATATACATAATACATATAAATACACATGTGTAAAATATATATACATAAATTTAAAATATTGAAACTGGTCCATGTTTCAATGATTCCGGGAATTGCTTTGTGTAAGATAAAGGATTTGAAAACTAAATAAACAATGAATAAATAAATAAAAATTAGAAGTGATAAAATTAATTTAATTCAAACTTGCATTGTGTGTTCTACGTTTATTTATTGTCGCTACCGGTTGCCCATATGAGCGATGCCTCCTGAAGAGATTATTCATTTTAGATTTTTGGAGGATAGTGCAATGATACAGACAGAGACCCATTCCAGAATCTCCTCTGGTTCTTTTATGTGCACGGTGTAAAGCACCGACACATAAACGTTACATCTGAAAGACTGTTCATTTTATTATGGTAGATGGGGGATCGAACCTGCGATCCCTTGATTCCCAGTCCAACGTGTTAACCACTGGACTACAGATCAGTCGAACTCGCAAAACACTGGTTACTATGATAACAATGTTACCTTAAAGCAGCATTACATCGTATGAAATCAAAGATATTTGAAAAATTCAATTTTTACGTATGGGTAGTAATGCTGCTACACATTCAAACATTATACTTTGTATGCTTATGTTCATTTGGTAAACATTGTTTTTTTGCGATAAAACAAACTCGAAACCGAAAGTAGGACTTTCCGAGTCGATCGGTCACGCACTTGTTTACAACCAGAACGCATCGTCCGTACTTGTTTACATTCGGAATGCATCGTCCCCATTTGTCCCACGTTGTCTTTTTTAATTAAATTACTTGATATGTTGATTCATACCTCTGTTAGCTACGTCTTTTAGGGACATGTCTACATCCCCGCGAGGGGTTCGACATTAGAGGAAGATAGATCGATAGTATTTCATGTTCAACATATATACGTTGTTTTTTACATCTTCTGTTGTTTCACGCATGCGCACTGTGCGTGTTTACATTTCGTGTGTTGATAAACAAATTCGCGTATACGATGGTTTAAATTTATTGGAATTTTATCGTTTCTGAGCGACTATTTCGATTTTTGTAAACACACACTCATTAGTATTTACATTTTACTTAAAACATCCTTTATTACGATGTAATGCTGCTTTAAGCAACACGAGGCAAATGCTTGTAATCAACTAAATTTTACACATATAAATTGACATCATTTTTACAAAATAAGTAAATAACGGCAATTTAAGTTTGTTTTCCTGTAAGTTTGTTTCATCCAATAATAATCTTCTGTAAACAAACCCATCTGGAAACCATAGTGCTACTCTATAGCTACTCCCAGAATACTGCTTGCATGGTATCCCAGAATACTGTTTGCATGGTATCCCAGAATACTGAATACATAGTATCCCAGAATACTGAATACATAGTATCCCAGAATACTGAATACATGGTATCCCAGAATACTGCATACATAGTATCCCTGAATACATGGTATCCCAGAATACTGAATACATGGTATCCCAGAATACTGCATACATAGTATCCCTGAATACATGGTATCCCAGAATACTGAATACATGGTATCCCAGAATACTGCATACATAGTATCCCTGAATACATGGTATCCCAGAATACTGAATACATGGTATCCCAGAATACTGCATACATAGTATCCCTGAATACATGGTATCCCAGAATACTGAATACATGGTATCCCAGAATACTGCATACATAGTATCCCTGAATACATGGTATCCCAGAATACTGAATACATGGTATCCCAGAATACTGCATACATAGTATCCCTGAATACATGGTATCCCAGAATACTGAATACATGGTATCCCAGAATACTGAATACATGGTATCCCAGAATACATGGTATCCCATAATACATGGTATCCCATAATACTGAATACATGGTATCCCAGAATACATGGTATCTCAGAATACTGCTTGCATACCATCTACATGTAGTTACAACGCGTTTCTTTGAAATTTATATACTTTTTACCCGTAACCTGCCAATCCCGAGTCACGTATGCGAAAGTCACTTTTGCAAACAGCATAGAGCCAGATCAGTCGTTCTGTGCCATCTGCTCAGGCTCTATGCTATTTGGATAGTGGAGCTAAAACACTTGTCTGAATAGCAAACAACATAGATCCTAATCAGATGTGTCATGGGCTGAACTGGATCTATGTTGTTTGCACATTATGTCCAATTTATTTGGCAGGTTAAGGGTTAAAACTATTCAGTTTTCCTAAAAAGACCTACTGAACATTATTGGAAATTTCTATACATACAGTATTGTCTCAAATAAACGCACCAGAGGAGTAAAGGGGCATGGGTGATAATTAGAGTGCATATTTAGTAGATCAATATGCCAAACAAATCTAATCAATAACTTACAAAAACGAATGTGTATAGTGTATGTTCAAGAAACAGTTTTGACGTTAGATTCAACATATTTTATTTCCCTAATATTATACAGTTTAAACAATTGGCTGTCCGATTAGCGCGCTCGCTTCTCACCAATGCAACTATGGTTCGATCCTCGGATCAGGAAGTATGTGAGATGGTAGTGATCACCAGATCGGACAGGTGGGTTTATCAACACACGAAATGTAAACATGCACAGTGCGTATGCGTGAAACAACAGATGATGTAGAAAACAACGTATATATTTTGAACATGAAAGACTATCTATCTATCTTCCTCTAATGTCGAACCCCTCGCGGGGATGTAGAAATGTCCATAAAAAGACTTAGCTAACAGAGGTATGAATCAACATACTAAGTAATTTAATTAAAAAAGACAACGTGGGACAAATGGTGACGATGCATTCCGAATACAAATAAGTGCGGACGATGCGTTCCGGTTGTAAACAAGTGCGTGACCGATCTACTCGGAAAGTCCTACTTTCGCTTTCGAGTTTGTTTTATCGCAAAAAAACACTGTTTACCAAATGAACATAAGCATACAAAGTATAATGTTAGAATGTGTAGCAGCATTGCTACCCATACGTAAAAATTGAATTTTTCAAATATCTTTTATTTCATACGATGTAATCTGTATAAGATTGGTAAATAAAATATGTTTAAACTAAGTCACAACTAGACATCAAGGTTATAAAACATTTCTCAGATCTCAAAGCTTAATTAATTTGATTAGTTCAATCCGAGATTTTCACTTGGTACAACCAACCACACAGCATGAAACCACGTGTGAGATTGGAGAAAAGTTTTATAACCTCAGGGAAACAACAAGAAAACTTAACTGTAAGTGTACAAACTTAATAAGATATTATCAGAAAAAATCACATCACATATTGCACTTAAGTATAACGAAACAATATACAATGAAACCTGTCTTAAGCAGCCAGCCAAGGGAATCTCAGAAAGTGGCTGCTTAGCACAGGTGCGTGCTTAATAGAGGTGACATGTATAGTAAAACAGCATATTGGGAATTTAAAAACTGGCTGCTTAATACAGGTTGGCTGCTTAATGGAGGTGACCACTAACACATGTTTGACTGTACTTAATAGAGGTGACATGTAGAGTAAAACAGCATATTGGGAATTTAGAAACTGGCTGCTTAATACAGGTTGGTTACTTAATGGAGGTGACCACTAACACAGGTTTGACTGTACTTAATGGAGGTGACCACTAACACAGGTTTGACTGTACTTAATGGAGGTGACCGCTAACACAGGTTTGACTGTACTTAATGGAGGTGACTACTAACACAGGTTTGACTGTACTTAATGGAGGTGACCACTAACACAGGTTTGACTGTATTTAATGGAGGTGACCGCTAACACAGGTTTGACTGTACTTAATGGAGGTGACCACTAACACAGGTTTGACTGTACTTAATGGAGGTGACCACTAACACAGGTTTGACTGTACTTAATGGAGGTGACCACTAACACAGGTTTGACTGTACTTAATGGAGGTGACCGCTAACACAGGTTTGACTGTACTTAATGGAGGTGACCACTAACACAGGTTTGACTGTACTTAATGGAGGTGACCACTAACACAGGTTTGGCTGTACTTAATGGAGGTGACCACTAACACAGGTTTGACTGTACTTAATGGAGGTGACCACTAACACAGGTTTGACTGTATAATAGAGGTGACCACTAACACAGGTTTGACTGTACTTAATGGAGGTGACCACTAACACAGGTTTGACTGTACTTAATGGAGGTGACCACTAACACAGGTTTGACTGTATAATAGAGGTGACCACTAACACAGGTTTGACTGTACTTAATGGAGGTGACCACTAACACAGGTTTGACTGTACTTAATGGAGGTGACCACTAACACAGGTTTGACTGTACATGTATCCATAACAGACAGTAATGCTGTATTTCAGCAGAGATAGGCCATGTAAATCCAATGTAAGGCTATTGCCCCAATTCTAGATTACCAGGACACCCATACCTGCTACAAGTGTAAAGTCAACTATAGCTCTTCGCTTGTCAATTTTAGTGTATAACAACGAGTTCCTGGTCCATGTGGCCCACCTTACGGTTAGGTGACTTTCAGGCTATACAAAATGTTCAACCATACCATGTCAGCTAACAAAACAAGTTATATACCAAAATGTTTGTAAATGTCTGAAGTTTGTCACACATTTGGCATAAATTCTTTGCAAAATGGCATAAAATCCAATTGACAATGTATATTCTTACACATGAATATGTTATGATTCGGGTTTTACGCCTGCATCAGCACCATTTTGGGCTATATCGCCGGCAGGCAGTTTACCTAACAACACCTTTCCTGAGCAGGCTCCAGCGGTTAACCAGTACTTGGGTGCACCAACCTCTGTAAGAAACTGCCAACTTTTTCATATAAATGAGACACGGCCTGAGCGGGGCTCGAACTTATACATGAATACGAAAAAAAAATGAAATAAAATCACAAAATGTAAACTTCAGGACCATTTATAGTCATTTGTGTGGACTATCAATTTACGCCACGATTTATGCCGCATGTGTGACAAACATTTACAAACAGTTTGGTATATAACTCGTTTTGTTAGCTGACCGGGTAAGGTTGCCCCTCAAAATAGTGGTCCTATAAGCTAATAGTCATCTAACAATTACTAGTGAATTGGCCGGTAAACAGATGGTTTTATTCAAATCTATCCCACAGATGTACACTTCTATCACACAGGTATGTGGTGTGGGAATCTTTTATCACTCATGGATGGGGCAAGAAACTTCTTTCATATAGGGGGATGGGGCAGGGGAACTCTTCGACATAGGTATGGATTGGGGGAAATCAATCACACAGGGATGGGGTGGGGAACTATTTTATCACTCATGGATGGGGCAAGAAACTTTTATCATACAGGAATGGGGCGGAGAAATGTTTCTTTCATACAGGGATGGGGCAGGGGAACTCTTCGACATAGGTATGGATCGGGGGGAAATCAATCACACAGGGATGGGGTGGGGAATTCTTTTATTACGCAGGAATGGGGCAGAGGGATGGCGCATGGGAGCATGCGTAGTTGCAGGGCGTCGCTAAACAGTCTTTCACGACATACCATCCTTGACGGTGGTGATAGTGTTCATCAAATTCTTTGAGGAAATGTTGTGAGATATGATATGTACATAAAAATATATTTAGATGGTATTAAAGTAAAATTTATATTGAACATAATTATTGGAAATTAATATTTGTAAATTATCTCCCTTTATGGGTATATATTTTCAAAATCCTGAATGACTGTATTAATAGGGTATTACAGCTAACACAAAATCAAAATTGACATAATAACTATAAATCTATATATCCACTTGAAGAAAAAACCGACCTTTTTTTAATATTATCTCTTTACTGGTAAAGGGAGACAACTCATTAACCCTTTGCATTTTCAAATTAAATAGACTACTATGTTAAATCAAGGTCATTGTGTATAATTGCTATGTGTTGAATGTGATATCTATGACTATGTATATGCTACATTAAAAAAAATTAACAAGCAATTAACTACAATACGACATATTTTGCAGTATATAATTGTGTCTCTTTATATGAACAAGTTGGCAGCTTCTTTCGGAGGTTGGTGCACCAAGTACTGGTTAACCGCTGGAGCCTGCCCAGGTAAGGTGTTGTTAGGTAAAATGCCCGTCGATAAAATGGGCAACCGGTAGCAACGTTAAATAAACTTAAATTTAAAAAAAGAATATACACTCGCACATATTGTATGTGCGAGTGTATATTCATGGTATGGTTCATGTATGGTTCATCAGCAGAGGATAAATAAACTCAATAACTGAAACAATATGTTCTTTAAACAGGCAATACCCCTCAGGCAATGTACGTTCGCACGGTCCCCTTTATTGATGCCCTACATATCGGACACAGCTGTAGGGCCGGAGCACATGTTGCGCAGGAGACGAGGTGGCCACAGGGCAGGAATACAACGTTTGCGTCGGACATCATACATATCTTGCACAACCTCTGTTCTTTTAGCTCCAAATTTTCTTTCATAAGGTCATCAGCTGTGAAACAGATACGTACATGTTAAATGTTGTGAGATACATACATGTTATATATACAATGTTGTGAGGAGATACGTACATGTTATATATACAATGTTGTGAGATACGTACATGTTATATATACAATGTTGTGAGATACGTACATGTTATATATACAATGTTGTGAGGAGATACATGTTATATATACAATGTTGTGAGATACATGTTATATATACAATGTTGTGAGATACGTACATGTTATATATACAATGTTGTGAGATACATACATGTTATATATACAATGTTGTGAGGAGATACATGTTATATATACAATGTTGTGAGGAGATACATGTTATATATACAATGTTGTGAGGAGATACATGCTATATATACAATGTTGTGAGGAGATACATGTTATATATACAATGTTGTGAGATACATACATGTTATATATACAATGTTGTGAGGAGATACATGTTATATATACAATGTTGTGAGGAGATACATGTTATATATACAATGTTGTGAGGAGATACATGTTATATATACAATGTTGTGAGATACATGTTATATATACAACGTTGTGAGGAGATATATACATGTTATATATACAATGTTGTGAGGAGATACATGTTATATATACAATGTTGTGAGGAGATACATGTTATATATACAATGTTGTGAGGAGATATATACATGTTATATATACAATGTTGTGAGATATATACATGTTATATATACAATGTTGTGAGATACGTACCTGTTATATATACAATGTTGTGAGGAGATACATGTTATATATACAATGTTGTAAGGAGATACATGTTATATATACAATGTTGTGAGATATGTACATGTTATATATACAATGTTGTGAGGAGATACATGCTATATATACAATGTTGTGAGGAGATACATGTTATATATACAATGTTGTGAGATACGTACATGTTATATATACAATGTTGTGAGATATATACATGTTATATATACAATGTTGTGAGGAGATACATGCTATATATACAATGTTGTGAGGAGATACATGTTATATATACAATGTTGTGAGGAGATACATGCTATATATACAATGTTGTGAGGAGATACATGTTATATATACAATGTTGTGAGATACGTACATGTTATATATACAATGTTGTGAGGAGATACATGTTATATATACAATGTTGTGAGGAGATACATGTTATATATACAATGTTGTGAGATACGTACATGTTATATATACAATGTTGTGAGATACATACATGCTATATATACAATGTTGTGAGGAGATACATGTTATATATACAATGTTGTGAGATACGTACATGTTATATATACAATGTTGTGAGGAGATACATGTTATATATACAATGTTGTGAGGAGATACATGTTATATATACAATGTTGTGAGGAGATACATGTTATATATACAATGTTGTGAGGAGATACATGTTATATATACAATGTTGTGAGATACGTACATGTTATATATACAATGTTGTGACGAGATACATGTTATATATACAATGTTGTGAGATACGTACATGTTATATATACAATGTTGTGAGATACATACATGCTATATATACAATGTTGTGAGATACGTACATGTTATATATACAATGTTGTGAGGAGATACATGTTATATATACAATGTTGTGAGGAGATACATGTTATATACAATGTTGTGAGATACGTACATGTTATATATACAATGTTGTGAGATACATACATGTTATATATACAATGTTGTGAGGAGATACATGTTATATATACAATGTTGTGAGATACGTACATGTTATATATACAATGTTGTGAGGAGATACATGTTATATATACAATGTTGTGAGGAGATACATGTTATATATACAATGTTGTGAGGAGATACATGTTATATATACAATGTTGTGAGATACGTACATGTTATATATACAATGTTGTGAGGAGATACATGTTATATATACAATGTTGTGAGATACATACATGTTATATATACAATGTTGTGAGGAGATACATGTTATATATACAATGTTGTGAGATACATACATGTTATATATACAATGTTGTGAGATACATACATGTTATATATACAATGTTGTGAGGAGATACATGTTATATATACAATGTTGTGAGGAGATACATGTTATATATACAATGTTGTGAGGAGATACATGTTATATATACAATGTTGTGAGGAGATACATGTTATATATACAATGTTGTGAGGAGATACATGTTATATATACAATGTTGTGAGATACATACATGTTATATATACAATGTTGTGAGGAGATACATGTTATATATACAATGTTGTGAGGAGATACATGTTATATATACAATGTTGTGAGGAGATACATGTTATATATACAATGTTGTGAGATACATGTTATATATACAACGTTGTGAGGAGATATATACATGTTATATATACAATGTTGTGAGGAGATACATGTTATATATACAATGTTGTGAGGAGATACATGTTATATATACAATGTTGTGAGGAGATATATACATGTTATATATACAATGTTGTGAGATATATACATGTTATATATACAATGTTGTGAGATACGTACCTGTTATATATACAATGTTGTGAGGAGATACATGTTATATATACAATGTTGTAAGGAGATACATGTTATATATACAATGTTGTGAGATATGTACATGTTATATATACAATGTTGTGAGGAGATACATGTTATATATACAATGTTGTGAGGAGATACATGTTATATATACAATGTTGTGAGGAGATACATACATGTTATATATACAATGTTGTGAGGAGATACATGTTATATATACAATGTTGTGAGGAGATACATGTTATATATACAATGTTGTGAGGAGATACATGTTATATATACAATGTTGTGAGGAGATACATGTTATATATACAATGTTGTGA
>CM026387.1:75855591-75923164 GCA_014843695.1 Archivesica marissinica | reverse complement strand
GTTGTGAGGAGATACATGTTATATATACAATGTTGTGAGGAGAAACATGTTATATATACAATGTTGTGAGGAGATACATGTTATATATACAATGTTGTGAGATACATGTTATATATACAACGTTGTGAGGAGATATATACATGTTATATATACAATGTTGTGAGGAGATACATGTTATATATACAATGTTGTGAGGAGATACATGTTATATATACAATGTTGTGAGGAGATATATACATGTTATATATACAATGTTGTGAGATATATACATGTTATATATACAATGTTGTGAGATACGTACCTGTTATATATACAATGTTGTGAGGAGATACATGTTATATATACAATGTTGTAAGGAGATACATGTTATATATACAATGTTGTGAGATATGTACATGTTATATATACAATGTTGTGAGGAGATACATGTTATATATACAATGTTGTGAGGAGATACATGTTATATATACAATGTTGTGAGATACGTACATGTTATATATACAATGTTGTGAGGTATATACATGTTATATATACAATGTTGTGAGGAGATACATGTTATATATACAATGTTGTGAGGAGATACATGTTATATATACAATGTTGTGAGGGATACATGTTTTTGTTGTGGGGTACATGTTATATATACAATGTTGTGAGATACGTACATGTTATATATACAATGTTGTGAGGAGATACATGTTATATATACAATGTTGTGAGGAGATACATGTTATATATACAATGTTGTGAGGAGATACATGTTATATATACAATGTTGTGAGGAGATACATGTTATATATACAATGTTGTGAGATACGTACATGTTATATATACAATGTTGTGAGGAGATACATGTTATATATACAATGTTGTGAGGAGATATATACATGTTATATATACAATGTTGTGAGGAGATATATACATGTTATATATACAATGTTGTGAGGAGATACATGTTATATATACAATGTTGTGAGGAGATACATGTTATATATACAATGTTGTGAGATACGTACATGTTATATATACAACGTTGTCAGGAGATACATGTTATATAGACAATGTTGTGAGATACATACATGTTATATATACAATGTTGTGAGATACGTACATGTTATATATACAATGTTGTGAGGAGATACATGTTATATATACAATGTTGTGAGGAGATACATGTTATATATACAATGTTGTGAGATACGTACATGTTATATATACAATGTTGTGAGGAGATACATGTTATATATACAATGTTGTGAGGAGATACATACATGTTTATATATACAATGTTGTGAGGAGATACATACATGTTATATATACAATGTTGTGAGGAGATACATGTTATATATACAATGTTGTGAGGAGATACATGTTATATATACAATGTTGTGAGGAGATACATGTTATATATACAATGTTGTGAGATACATACATGTTATATATACAATGTTGTGAGGAGATACATGTTATATATACAATGTTGTGAGATACGTACATGTTATATATACAATGTTGTGAGATACATACATGTTATATATACAATGTTGTGAGGAGATACATGTTATATATACAATGTTGTGAGGAGATACATGTTATATATACAATGTTGTGAGGAGATACATGTTATATATACAATGTTGTGAGGAGATACATGTTATATATACAATGTTGTGAGGAGATACATGTTATATATACAATGTTGTGAGGAGACACATGTTATATATACAATGTTGTGAGGAGATACATGTTATATATACAATGTTGTGAGGAGATACATACATGTTATATATACAATGCTGTGAGGAGATACATGTTATATATACAATGTTGTGAGGAGATACATGTTATATATACAATGTTGTGAGATACATACATGTTATATATACAATGTTGTGAGGAGATACATGTTATATATACAATGTTGTGAGATATATACATGTTATATATACAATGTTGTGAGGAGATACATGTTATATATACAATGTTGTGAGGAGATACATGTTATATATACAATGTTGTGAGGAGCTACATGTTATATATACAATGTTGTGAGATACATACATGTTATATATACAATGTTGTGAGGAGATACATGTTATATATACAATGTTGTGAGGAGATACATGTTATATATACAATGTTGTGAGGAGATACATGTTATATATACAATGTTGTGAGGAGATACATGTTATATATACAATGTTGTGAGGAGATACATGTTATATATACAATGTTGTGAGGAGACACATGTTATATATACAATGTTGTGAGGAGATACATGTTATATATACAATGTTGTGAGGAGATACATGTTATATATACAATGTTGTGAGGAGATACATGTTATATATACAATGTTGTGAGATACATACATGTTATATATACAATGTTGTGAGATACATACAGGAGTTAGAAAGCTACATCTATGGTTGCCATAGAAATAGTGTTCCTGTGTATTAGAAAGCTACATCTATGGTTGCCATAGAACTAATGTTCCTGTGAGTTAGAAAGCTACATCTATGGTTGCCATAGAAATAGTGTTCATGTGTATTAGAAAGCTACATATATGGTTGCCATAGAAATAGTGTTCCTGTGTATTAGAAAGCTACATCTATGGTTGCCATAGAAATAGTGTTCCTGTGTATTAGAAAGCTACATCTATGGTTGCCATAGAACTAATGTCCCTGTGTATTAGAAAGCTACATCTATGGTTGCCATAGAACTAATGTCCCTGTGTATTAGAAAGCTACATCTATGGTTGCCATAGAACTAGTATTCCTGTGTATTAGAAAGCTACATCTATGATTGCCATAGAACTAGTGTTCCTGTGTATTAGAAAGTTACATGTATGGTTGCCATAGAAATAGTGTTCCTGTGTATTAGAAAGCTACATGTATGGTTGCCATAGAACTAGTGTTCCTGTGTATTAGAAAGCTACATCTATGGTTGCCATAGAACTAGTGTTCCTGTGTATTAGAAAGCTACATCTATGGTTGCCATAGAAATAGTGTTCATTACAAGATAGAGTACTAGTGTTCCTTCTTTCAAAGCTTTTTGCATAAAGGTGGAAAGTAATTATTATTTTATGCTTTCCAAAGAAATCTATCAGTGAAATAAACTGTGTTGTTCCACTGGTTGAAAACAGCAGAATAACACATTTTTATTTCTCACTGTTGTTTTGTTGGAACTACTTTCAGAAAATACATGTATCCATTTAGCATGCTGCATATGTCCAGTAACAAGAATAGAACAGATATAAGTATTTATTACGCAGTTACAATGCTCTTTATACACCTGAACATACTTCTTCACACGGGTAACTATGACCAGTCTATGTAGACTAAAACAAATGCATGCAAAGAAGCATATGTGAAAAACACAGTGATGGAAAAATGTTGCTGAAAAAGAACAGTAAATTGCTGTACTGTTTGTTTGTTCAGGTTTTATGCCTTCATCTGCACCATTTTGGGCTATATCGCCGGTGGGCAGTTTACCTAACACTTTTCCTGGGCAAGCTCCAGCGGTTAACCTGTACTTGGAGCACCAACCGCTTAAGAAACTGCCAACTTTTTCATATAAAGAGACACGGACTGAGTGGGGCTCGAACCAGTGACCAACAGTGATGATAGATTACAGTGGTATACAAGTCAGCGATCGTAACCACTCAGCCATGGACTCGGCTTGTCTACTGTCACTGTAATATTCCGCAGGAAAATGTTGGCATATGTATATGTGCAACTATTTGTTATCAAATGAAGAACATTTACATGAATTTTCTGTCTAATGTGCATAACTTGGTGATTAAAATTTTATATGCTAAATAGTTCAAGTGTGTATTGAATGGTAGTAATGAAGTTTCTGACAGGTGGGTTTTCTCCGGGTACTTCGGTTTCCTCCCACACGAATTACCACAAATACGCTTTCACCCGCGCCAACGAGAGTGATTAATATAAGTTGTTAAAACTTGCTTCGCAATCGTTGTAAAATAAATAAAGTTTAAAAAACAATAAAGATATAGAATAAAACTGAACTGTGTGTAAATCCTTAAAGCATGCAGAACATTACAACTCTTTCTTCCCTTGCAAGGTACGACAGAAATATAGGACTTACATGAGTGGTGATTTCATACAATATTTTCTGACACCTGTCTTGAAATATTGCGATTAAGCTCACCTTGTAATCACCACGAGTGTAAGATCCTTTTATCACATGACCCTATAGTATATAGTGCTCGTATATATATATAGTGCTCGTATATATATATAGTGCTCGTATATATATATAGTGCTCGTATATATATATAGTATATAGTGCTCGTATATATATATAGTGCTCGTATATATATATAGTATATAGTGCTCGTATATATATATAGTGCTCGTATATATATATAGCGCTCGTATATATATATAGTGCTCGTATATATATATATAGTATATAGTGCTCGTATATATATATATATAGTATATAGTGCTCGTATATATATATAGTGCTCGTATATATATATAGTGCTCGTATATATATATAGTGCTCGTATATAGTGCTCGTATATATATATAGTGCTCGTATATATATATAGTGCTCGTATATATATATAGTGCTCGTATATATATATAGTGCTCGTATATATATATAGCGCTCGTATATATATATAGGTGTTTGGTGTTTTTTGTGTGTTTTATATAGGTGTATATATATATAGTTATATATATATAGTGCTCGTATATATATATAGTGCTCGTATATATATATAGCGCTCGTATATATATATAGCGCTCGTATATATATATATATAGTGCTCGTATATATATATAGCGCTCGTATATATATATAGCGCTCGTATATATATATAGTGCTCGTATATATATATATATAGCGCTCGTATATATATATAGCGCTCGTATATATATATAGCGCTCGTATATATATATAGCGCTCGTATATATATATAGCGCTCGTATATATATATAGTGCTCGTATATATATATAGCGCTCGTATATATATATAGCGCTCGTATATATATATAGTGCTCGTATATATATATATATAGCGCTCGTATATATATATAGTGCTCGTATATATATATATAGTGCTCGTATATATATATAGTGCTCGTATATATATATAGTGCTCGTATATATATATATAGTGCTCGTATATAGTGCTCGTATATATATATAGTGCTCGTATATATATAGTGCTCGTATATATATATAGTGCTCGTATATATATATAGTGCTCGTATATATATATAGCGCTCGTATATATATATAGCGCTCGTATATATATATAGCGCTCGTATATATATATAGCGCTCGTATATATATATAGCGCTCGTATATATATATAGCGCTCGTATATATATATATAGCGCTCGTATATATATATAGCGCTCGTATATATATATAGCGCTCGTATATATATATAGCGCTCGTATATATATATAGCGCTCGTATATATATATAGCGCTCGTATATATATATAGCGCTCGTATATATATATAGCGCTCGTATATATATATAGCGCTCGTATATATATATAGCGCTAGTATATATATATAGCGCTCGTATATATATATAGCGCTCGTATATATATATAGCGCTCGTATATATATATAGCGCTCGTATATATATATATAGCGCTCGTATATATATATAGCGCTCGTAATATATATAGCGCTCGTATATATATATAGCGCTCGTATATATATATATAGCGCTCGTATATATATATAGCGCTCGTATATATATATAGCGCTCGTATTATATATATAGCGCTCGTATATATATATAGTGCTCGTATATATATATAGCGCTCGTATATATATATAGTGCTCGTATATATATATAGTGCTCGTATATATATATAGTGCTCGTATATATATATAGATATATAGTGCTAGTATATATATATAGTGCTCGTATATATATATAGTGCTCGTATATATATATAGTGCTCGTATATATATATAGCGCTCGTATATATATATAGCGCTCGTATATATATATAGCGCTCGTATATATATATAGCGCTCGTATATATATATAGTGCTCGTATATATATAGTGCTCGTATATATATATAGCGCTCGTATATATATATAGCGCTCGTATATATATATATAGTGCTCGTATATATATATATAGTGCTCGTATATATATATAGTGCTCGTATATATATATAGATATATAGTGCTAGTATATATATATAGTGCTCGTATATATATATAGTGCTCGTATATATATATAGTGCTCGTATATATATATATAGTGCTCGTATATATATATAGTGCTAGTATATATATATAGTGCTCGTATATATATATAGTGCTCGTATATATATATAGTGCTAGTATATATATATAGCGCTCGTATATATATATAGTGCTCGTATATATATATAGATATATAGTGCTAGTATATATATATAGTGCTCGTATATATATATAGCGCTCGTATATATATATAGCGCTAGTATATATATATAGTGCTCGTATATATATATATAGTGCTCGTATATATATATAGTGCTCGTATATATATATAGTGCTCGTATATATATATAGCGCTCGTATATATATATAGCGCTCGTATATATATATATTGGTGTTTTTGCGCTCGTATATATATATAGCGCTCGTATATATATATAGCGCTCGTATATATATATAGTGCTCGTATATAGTGCTCGTATATATATATAGCGCTCGTATATATATATAGCGCTCGTATATATATATAGCGCTCGTATATATATATAGTGCTCGTATATATATATAGTGCTCGTATATATATATAGTGCTCGTATATATATATATAGCGCTCGTATATATATATAGCGCTCGTATATATATATATAGCGCTCGTATATATATATAGTGCTCGTATATATATATAGTGCTCGTATATATACATAGTGCTAGTATATATATATAGCGCTCGTATATATATATAGTGCTCGTATATATATATAGATATATAGTGCTAGTATATATATATAGTGCTCGTATATATATATAGTGCTCGTATATATATATAGTGCTCGTATATATATATAGTGCTCGTATATATATATAGTGCTAGTATATATATATAGTGCTCGTATATATATATAGTGCTCGTATATATATATAGCGCTCGTATATAGCGCTAGTATATATATATAGTGCTCGTATATATATATAGTGCTCGTATATATATATAGTGCTAGTATATATATATAGTGCTCGTATATATATATAGTGCTCGTATATAGTGCTAGTATATATATATAGTGCTAGTATATATATATAGTGCTAGTATATATATATAGTGCTCGTATATATATATATAGTGCTCGTATATATATATAGTGCTCGTATATATATATAGTGCTCGTATATAGTGCTCGTATATATATATAGTGCTCGTATATATATATAGTGCTCGTATATAGTGCTCGTATATATGTATAGTGCTCTCGTATATAGTGCTCGTATATATATATAGTGCTCGTATATATATATAGTGCTCGTATATAGTGCTCGTATATATATATATAGTGCTCGTATATATATAGTGCTCGTATATATATATAGTGCTCGTATATATATATAGTGCTAGTATATATATATAGTGCTCGTATATATATATAGTGCTAGTATATATATAGTGCTCGCATATAGTGCTCGTATATAATATAGTGCTCGTATATATATATAGTGCTCGTATATAGTGCTCGTATATATATATAGTGCTCGTATATAGTGCTCGTATATATATATAGTGCTCGTATATATATATAGTGCTCGTATATATATATAGTGCTCGTATATATATATAGTGCTAGTATATATATATAGTGCTCGTATATATATATAGTGCTCGTATATAGTGCTCGTATATATATATAGTGCTCGTATATATATATAGTGCTCGTATATAGTGCTCGTATATATATATAGTGCTCGTATATATATATAGTGCTCGTATATATATATAGTGCTCGTATATATATATATAGTGCTAGTATATATATATAGTACTAGTATATATATATATATAGTGCTCGTATATATATATATAGTGCTCGTATATATATAGTGCTCGTATATATATATAGTGCTCGTATATAGTGCTCGTATATATATATAGTGCTCGTATATATATATATAGCGCTCGTTTTAATAAATAATGTTGCTACTTTCATTTTTGGCACCAAGTGTCAGCGTAAATTGTCATGACATCACTAAATTGTCATGACATCACTAAATTGTCATGATGTCACTAAATTGTCATGACATCACTAAATTGTCATGATGTCACTAAATTGTCATGACATCACTAAATTGTCATGACATCACTAAATTGTCATGACGTCACTAAATTGTCATGACGTCACTAAATTGTCATGACATCACTAAATTGTCATGACGTCACTACGCAAACCAGCGATATAATTAGGTTGACCTCTCATCTTACCATTAATGTTATGTACCAATTTTTAATTTACAAATAATAAGGATTATTCTCTCAACCAATCAGAATCCTTCCAGGTGTTATTACACGTGTGTAAATATAAGAAAATATATGATGGCTGTATGAAACTGAATACAAGCAAAGTTATGTGATAAATGTTGATTCATTATGTTTGAAAGATTTTAACTACTATTCAACACTGCTGTGAAGTTGCATGAACATATATCTCAAACTGTCAAACTATATAACATATCCGACAGTTTTATTACAAAATACCTTGCATGTGTACTGTCATATCTGCTGTGACGTCATCTTTATCCGTATCTGCTTCACTTGTCTCATATTCCTGGTCTGTACTCCCCTTAGTAACATCAGACTGAGATACAGTTGGATCTACAGGCAGACTTTGTTTCTGGGCAGAATCTTCAGACCCATTCTGACTCTCAGTTGCATTCTGGGACTGTGATGGATTCTGGGACTGGCGCCTAGTTTCTTCTGCTTCCTCTTTGAAAATGGCTTCCATCATGGTAGTAACAGAAGGAAAATCATCTCCTGGGTGGGGTAAACATACATAAGCTACCAAATACAAGTAATGTGAATGCCATCATCTCCTGGGTGGGAAAACATGCATAAGCTACCAAGTACAAGTAATGTGAATGCCATCATCTCCTGGGTGGGAAAACATGCATAAGCTACCAAGTACAAGTAATGTGAATGCCATCATCTCCTGGGTGGGAAAACATGCATAAGCTACCAAGTACAAGTAATGTGAATGCCATCATCTCCTGGGTGGGAAAACATGCATAAGCTACCAAGTACAAGTAATGTGAATGCCATCATCTCCTGGGTGGGAAAACATGCATAAGCTACCAAGTACAAGTAATGTGAATGCCATCATCTCCTGGGTGGGAAAACATGCATAAGCTACCAAGTACAAGTAATGTGAATGCCATCATCTCCTGGGTGGAGAAAACATGCATAAGCTACCAAGTACAAGTAATGTGAATGCCATCATCTCCTGGGTGGAGAAAACATACATAAGCTACCAAATACAAGTAATGTTAATGCCATAACATGGATTGTCAAATTCTCTCACAAAACAAGATTTGAAGAGATGAAGATTAACAGACTGGTATTATATATTGTGTATTTTTACATTTGCCGTCAAATTTAATATAATGATACACCTGATCCATCCCTTACAGTCTATGATATTCGGAGTTGAGAGGACGTTTTACCAGGTAAGTCTGGCAGACCTAAGTAGACTGCACTTACCTTGTTCTTGTGTACCGTGGAAAACATAGTACCATTGAGAATTAATGTCTCAATCCGAAATGAAATCAACTGTCGGGTTGCTATGGAACTACTGCATGGTTTGTATTTACATTTATCTATTGTCGCTACATGAGCATAATACATGAGGGTACAACTGAAATTTATCATAATATGAATGCTTGGACATCACACACTGCTGTATCATACAGTACATACCTGTTTCTCTGAGTCTGTTTCTGATCGTGTTCATAACAATATTCCTACTGATGCCCAAGTCTAACACCTTCTTGATGTAAGGACGGTCCATTCTGGCTCGTATTTCACGTTCCTCTACCCTAAATGCACCTGGAATAGGTACATGAACAGTATATTAATTACTGTTTATAATGTTCTGTCTAACAAATGGTAAAAGTGACGTAACATATTCTATAAATCAATCATCTTCATCTCTTACTGACACTGGGTCGAAGGTTATAAAACCTTTCTCAAATCTCAAACTCAAGCTCAAGTGATTTGATTGGTCGATTTGGAGTCCTACACTCGGCTGAACCAATCAGAAGCTTGAGACCGAGTTTGGGATTGGAGAACAGATCAATAACCTTCATGACTGGCCATGACTAAGTATTTGATATGGGGCAACTAGAAATGTTAATATTATATAAATAACGATGGACGTACAGTAAAATTGCATGCTGTTGACTATCGTTATTAACTTTTAGTGCCGTATTTTATCAGATAAAACATTTCTAGATCAAGAATTTCTATCTGAAATAAAACTGAAGACAGTTTAGTTGAATACACATATTTTATAGAAAGTTCAACAAGGAATATTTACATCGCTATTGCATTTCCTTCGATGAACATATATGTCCTGATTGTATACAATTTCGTATAATGGTTTCCAACTAATGATATGCAGATGACGTGTGCACTCGATGGTACGGACATGCATATTCGCAGTGTTGGGCAGCGTTCGTAGCGAGAAAAGGCGTGTATTACAGGGTACGCTGTTCCAACGATGATATAGTTATCAGATCCCCGCAACACGATAAGTCGCAAAGTTGGACTAAATACCTTTTAATTGGAAAGTGTGATATTTTTTCTTTGTCTCATCGAAAAGAATAATTAATATAAATATAAGTAATGAATCGCAAGTTAATAGTTTCCATTGGGGTATGCACTACATTGGGTGTGTTTAAAGTTACCGTGGATGCTGAAATTCATTCCTTAATTGGAGTATTCTTTATGCAATTGTTGAATATTGAGTATGTATATAATAACAAGGCAAAGTAGATTCTTTTATTTTGTGTAAAAATGTTTTTCGTTCACACGTTGGGTCCATGTACAATTATTACAACATTTATATTGAATTGTATATTTATTGTATAATGTATTGTATATGCAAATGTTTGCGTTTGTACAAGGAAAGTCATTAATGATCTTGTATACATGTACATTATAGTAACTATTAATGTAAGTTTTAAATGCAGACTTTTTCAAAAATACACTAATTAAAAAACTGTTATAACATAGCCACACTGTAACTACTACTGCATTAAAGTGATACTAAAATGTAAATAATGAATAACCTGTACATGCTTACAACATTAAAGTGATACTAAAATGTAAATAATGAATAACCTGTACATGCTTACAACATTAAAGCGACGCTAAAAATGTAAATAATGAATAACCTGTACATGCTTACAACATTAAAGTGATACTAAAATGTAAATAATGAATAACCTGTACATGCTTACAACATTAACGCGATATTAAAATGTAAATAATGAATAAAACTGTACATGCTTACAACATTAAAGTGATACTAAAATGTAAATAATGAATAACCTGTACATGCTTACAACATTAACGCGATATTAAAATGTAAATAATGAATAACCTGTACATGCTTACAACATTAACGCGATATTAAAATGTAAATAATGAATAACCTGTACATGCTTACAACATTAACGCGATATTAAAATGTAAATAATGAATAACCTGTACATGCTTACAACATTAACGCGATATTAAAATGTAAATAATGAATAAAACTGTACATGCTTACAACATTAAAGTGATACTATATAGAATGGAATAAAAATATTATCAAATTTGAAATTTTACGTAAAAGTAAGTAGCAATGTACACACATTCGTTCATTGTAATTTGAATAACTACTTTAAGTCAGCACAGAGTGTGATTCTTGCAACATGACAATCTGAAAGTACGCCTTTCCTTAATCAGTTCGCAACAACCTGCGTACATACAGAATACACTGTCATCGTTGAGCAATCAGAATACACATCTAAGACAGCTGTTTAACATCTGTTGGTGCATCATGCACGCACATTGTTTACATACGTTTGTTCATTAGCAAATACGACGGTGATATATTTATTTGATTTATTTACTTTTCTTTATATACTTTAAATACCTGGTGCTTTTTACCAAAATATCATCCTTTATTCAAATATACACTCAACAAAATTGCTAATCGGTCACCTGATGATTTACTGTAATTGCTAACCGGTCACCTGATGATTTACTGTAATTGCTAACCGGTCACCTGATGATTTACTGTAATTGCTAACCGGTCACCTGATGATTTACTGTAATTGCTAACCGGTCACCTGATGATTTACTGTAATTGCTAACCGGTCACCTGATGATTTACTGTAATTGCTAACTGGTCACCTGATGATTTACTGTAATTGCTAACCGGTCACCTGATGATTTACTGTAATTGCTAATCGGTCACCTGATGATTTACTGTAATTGCTAACCGGTCACCTGATGATTTACTGTAATTGCTAACCGGTCACCTGATGATTTACTGTAATTGCTAACCGGTCACCTGATGATTTACTGTAATTGCTAACTGGTCACCAGATGATTTACTGTAATTGCTAATCGGTCACCTGATGATTTACTGTAATTGCTAATCGGTCACCTGATGATTTACTGTAATTGCTAACCGGTCACCTGATGATTTACTGTAATTGCTAACCGGTCACCTGATGATTTACTGTAATTGCTAATCGGTCACCTGATGATTTACTGTAATTGCTAATCGGTCACCTGATGATTTACTGTAATTGCTAATCGGTCACCTGATGATTTACTGTAATTGCTAACCGGTCACCTGATGATTTACTGTAATTGCTAACCGGTCACCTGATGATTTACTGTAATTGCTAATCGGTCACCTGATGATTTACTGTAATTGGAGCAAACTAATAACCAAATAATAACAATGTGAATATCATCTTATTGGTTATACTTTATTACAATAAGAAACTATTTATATTGTATGATTATTAATTGGCTCCAAATATTACAAAATACCATGTGACCGATTAGGAATTTTGTTGAGTGTAAAAATCATCCTTTATTCCAATATACCGGTAGTGTCGATTTAATTTGTGTGTTTTACGTTTATTTATCGTCGCTACCGGTTGTCCATATGAGCGACGCCTCCTGAAGAGATTAGTCATTTTAGATTTTGGAGGATAGTGCAATGATACAGACAGAGACCCATTCCAAAATCTTCTCTGGTTCTTTTACGTGCACAGTGTAAAGCACCGAGGCTAGACCTCGGTTTAACGTCCCATCTTAAAGACTTAATTTTATTAGGGTAAGACGGGGGATGGACCCTGTGATCCCTGGATTACCAGTCCAGCGTGTTACCACTGGACTACAGATCCATCTGTGTGTCGATTTAAGGAGAATAGTTACGGTAGAAAATAAAACGGCAATCAATATGTTGGTAGAGAATCATTTGTCAAAACTACAATCAAAATTGGGTAAAATGCACCAAGATTCTTGTAAACTGTTGATATTATCGGTAATATACAAACATATTTACCTGCTGACTCATCGTTATTTGTTGAGAAACCCTGAAACATAGTCATTGTAAAATGTTAGCTTAAACAAAAAATATACTTTATTCAAGAATAGACTTAATACAGGAATAGTTGTATATATCAGTTATTTGAATCCCTTTCCTTGTGAAATGTTTAATTGATGAAGACATTGCTATAAGACAAGATCACAATAGATTATGTTACGTTATATTATATTTCGCGTTTTACGCCTGCATCAGCACCATTTCAGGCTATATTGCCGGCGGGCAGTTTACCTAACAACACCTTTCCTTGGCAGGCTCCAGCAGTTAACCAGTACTTGATGCACCAACCTCCATAAGAAACTGCCAACTTTTTCATATAAATGAGACATGGCCTGAGCGGGACAATAGATTATGAAATAAATTATATATGTATCTCAATATCAGTATACATGTACACACCACAACATGTTCTTTTGCAATACCCAGTGTACAATGTGTGTGTGTTTTATGTTTATTTATCATCGCTACCGTTTGCATGAGCGATGCCTCCTGAAGAGATTAGTCATTTTCGTTTTTTGGAGGATAGTGCAATGATACAGACAGAGACCCATTCCAGGGACTCCTCTGGTTCTTTTAATTGTATGGTGTAAAGCACCGACAAGAGACCTCAGTTTAAAGTCCCACCTGAAAGACTGTTAATTTTATTAGGGACAGATGGGGGATCAAACCTGCGATGCTATGTGGTCTGGCAGGTGGTATTGTATTCATTCTGATGTGACAATCAAGGTCAATGTTGTTCATCAGGAATCAACAAAATGAATTGCAGGAGCTGTAAAAGGGTTTGTCGAAAAATAAAGCATTTTGTACAGCAAATATTTACAATGAAAATAATGTTGTTTGTACTGCAAATATTTACAATGAAATAATGTTGTTTGTACAGCAAATATTTACAATGAAAATAATGTTGTTTGTACAGCAAATATTTATAATGAAATAATATTGTTGTACTGCAAATATTTACAATGAAATAATGTTTTTGTAAAGCAAATATTTACCGGTACATTGTTTGTACAGCAAATATTTACAATGAAAATAATGTTGTTTGTACAGCAAATATTTACAATGAAAATAATGTTGTTTGTACAGCAAATTGTATTCTCATGTCCAGTGGAGTGATGCAATGAATATCTGTTATTATGTTATATTTCGGGTTTTCGCCTGCATCAGCACCATTTCGGGCTATATCGCCGGCGGGCAGTTTACCTAACAACACCTTTCCTGGGCAGGCTCCAACGGTTAACCAGTACTTGGGTGCACCAACCTCCGTAAGAAACTGCCAACTTTTTCATATAAATTGAATATCTGTGGAGTGATGCAATGAATATCTGTGAAGTGATGCAATGAATATCTGTGGAGTGATGCAATGAATATCTGTGGAGTGATGCAATGAATATCTGTGGAGTGATGCAATGAATATCTGTGAAGTGATGCAATGAATATCTGTGGAGTGATGCAATGAATATCTGCGGAGTGATGCAATGAATATCTGCGGAGTGATGCAATGAATATCTGTGGAGTGATGCAATGAATATCTGTGGGGTGATGCAATGAATATCTGTGGAGTGATGCAATGAATATCTGTGGAGTGATGCAATGAATATCTGTGGAGTGATGCAATGAATATCTGTGGAGTGATGCAATGAATATCTGTGGAGTGATGCAATGAATATCTGTGGAGTGATGCAATGAATATCTGTGGAGTGATGCAATGAATATCTACGGAGTGATGCAATGAATATCTACGGAGTGATGCAATGAACATCTACGGAGTGATGCAATGAATATCTGTGGAGTGATGCAATGAATATCTGTGGAGTGATGCAATGAATATCTACGGAGTAATGCAATGAACATCTACGGAGTGATGCAATGAACAGCAGAGTGATGCAATGAATATCTGTGGAGTGATGCAATGAATATCTGCGGAGTGATGCAATGAATATCTGCGGAGTGATGCAATGAATATCTACGGAGTGATGCAATGAATATCTGCGGAGTGATGCAATGAATATCTGTGGAGTGATGCAATGAATATCTACGGAGTGATGCAATGAACATCTACGGAGTGATGCAATGAACAGCAGAGTGATGCAATGAATATCTGTGGAGTGATGCAATGAATATCTGTGGAGTGATGCAATGAATATCTGTGGAGTGATGCAATGAATATCTGTGGAGTGATGCAATGAACATCTACGGAGTGATGCAATGAACAGCAGAGTGATGCAATAAACAGCAGAGTGATGCAATGAATATCTGTGGAGTGATGCAATGAATATCTGCGGAGTGATGCAATGAATATCTGTGGAGTGATGCAATGAATATCTGTGGAGTGATGCAATGAACAGCACGGTGATGCAATGAATATCTGTGGAGTGATGCAATGAATATCTGTGGAGTGATGCAATGAATATCTATGGAGTGATGCAATGAATATCTGCGGAGTGATGCAATGAATATCTACGGAGTGATGCAATGAATATCTATGGAGTGATGCAATGAATATCTATGGAGTGATGCAATGAATATCTATGGAGAGATGCAATGAATATCTATGGAGAGATGCAATGAATATCTGCAGAGTGATGCAATGAACATCTGCGGAGTGATGCAATGAATATCTGTGGAGTGATGCAATGAATATCAGCAGAGTGATGCAATAAATAGTGTTATTTGTGCAATCTTCTATCTATACAGGAGTTGTGGGTGGCAGCACAATGCTAACATTTAATATTGCCGTATGATGCTGGTTCAACACCTGGCTTACCCCGGAATTATTTTAAAGATAATGCGCTGAGACTATACATATACTTACTTGTTCCTGGATGTTGGCAAGTGCAGGCAGCTCCACACCTTTCTCCAGTAATACATTGTTGATAAACTCTTGACTCTTCACTTGAATCACGTAGGGACACTTTGGGAACCAGCGAGCATGCTCGTTCCAGGGTTCATCCCCTGGTTCCCAGTTTCTCAGACCACCATCGCAATAAAAACATTTCACATTATCATTGAAGCCTACAAACAGAAATGTTATCGTGGCATATTATTACCAGGGCAGTAAATGGTCAAGAACTTTAAAAGCATATTGGAATAATATTCTATTTTACAAATTGTTCAACTGTAAAATTATATGTGATAACAAGAGGGTGAAGATGACTCAGGTTTAGAAACCGGAGTCCATTACCATACACTTCCAATACAAATGTAATACTGTATTAGCTTTTGTTCAGCAGTTTCTGAGAATTTATGCTTTTCAAGATTACTAATAGAGACATACATGTAATCACAAGATCATGCATGTAATTACATGGTCATGTATATAATTACAAGGACATGCATGTAATTACAAGGTCATGTATGTAATTACAAGGACATGCATGTAATTACAAGGTCATGTATGTAATTACAAGGACATGCATGTAATTACAAGGACATACATGTAATTACAAGGACATGCATGTAATTACAAGGACATGCATGTAATTACAAGGACATGCATGTAATTACAAGGACATACATGTAATTACAAGGACATGCATGTAATTACAAGGACATGCATGTAATTACAAGGACATGCATGTAATTACAAGGACATGCATGTAATTACAATGACATGCATGTAATTACAATGACATGCATGTAATTACAAGGACATACACGTAATTACAAGGACATGCATGTAATTACAAGGACATACATGTAATTACAAGGACATACATGTAATTACAAGGACATGCATGTAATTACAAGGACATACATGTAATTACAAGGACATGCATGTAATTACAAGGACATGCATGTAATTACAAGAACATACATGTAATTACAAGGACATACATGTAATTACAAGGACATGCATGTAATTACAAGGATATACATGTAATTACAAGGATATACATGTAATTACAAGGACATGCATGTCATTACAAGGACATACCTGTAATTACAAGGACATACATGTAATTACATGGACATACATGTAATTACAAGGACATGCATATAATTACAAGGACATGCATGTAATTACAAGGACATGCAGGTAATTACAAGGACATACATGTACTTACAAGGACATACATGTAATTACAAGGACATGCATGTAATTACAAGGACATGCATGTAATTACAAGGACAGATATGTAAGTACAAGGACATGCATGTAATTACAAGGACATACATGTAATTACAATGACATACATGTAATTACAAGGGCATGCATGTAATTACAAGGACATACATGTAATTACAAGGACATGCATGTAATTACAAGGACATATATGTAAGTACAAGGACATGCATGTAATTACAAGGACATACATGTAATTACAATGACATACATGTAAATACAAGGACATGCATGTAATTACAAAGACACGCATGTAACTACAAGGACATGCATGTAATTACAAGGACATGCATGTAAGTACAAGGACATGCATGTAATTACATGGACATGCATGTAATTACAAGGACATGCATGTAATTACAAGGACATGCATGTAATTACAAGGACATACCTGTAATTACAAGGACATGCATGTAATTACAAGGACATGCATGTAATTACAAGGACATACATGTAATTACAAGGACATGCATGTAATTACAAGGACATACATGTAATTACAAGGACATGCATGTCATTACAAAGACACGCATGTAACTACAAGGACATGCATGTAATTACAAGGACATGCATGTAATTACAAGGACAGATATGTAAGTACAAGGACATGCATGTAATTACAATGACATACATGTAATTACAAGGACATACATGTAATTACAAGGACATGCATGTAATAACAAGGACATACATGTAATTACAAGGACATACATGTAATTACAAGGACATGCATGTAATTACAAGGACATGCATATAATTACAAGGACAGATATGTAAGTACAAGGACATACATGTAAATACAAGGACATGCATGTAATTACAAAGACACGCATGTAACTACAAGGACATGCATGTAATTACAAGGACATGCATGTAATTACAAGGACAGATATGTAAGTACAAGGACATGCATGTAATTACAAGGACATACATGTAATTACAAGGACATGCATGTAATTACAAGGACATACATGTAATTACAAGGACATACATGTAATTACAAGGACATACATGTAATTATAAGGACATACATGTAATTACAAGGACATGCATGTAACTACAAGGGCATGCATGTAATTACAAGGACATACATGTAATTATAAGGACATACATGTAATTACAAGGACATACATGTAATTACAAGGGCATGCATGTAATTACAATATCATGCATGTAATTACAAGGACATGCATGTAACTACAAGGGCATGCATGTAATTACAAGGACATACATGTAATTATAAGGACATACATGTAATTACAAGGACATACATGTAATTACAAGGACACGCATGTAACTACAAGGGCATGCATGTAATTACAAGGACATACATGTAATTATAAGGACATACATGTAATTACAAGGACATACATGTAATTACAAGGACATACATGTAATTACAAGGGCATGCATGTAATTACAAGGACATACACGTAATTACAAGGACATGCATGTAATTACAAGGACATACATGTAATTACAAGGACATACATGTAATTACAAGGACATGCATGTAATTACAAGGACATGCATGTAATTACAAGGACATACATGTAATTACAAGGACATGCATGTAATTACAAGGACATGCATGTAATTACAAGAACATACATGTAATTACAAGGACATACATGTAATTACAAGGACATGCATGTAATTACAAGGATATACATGTAATTACAAGGATATACATGTAATTACAAGGACATGCATGTCATTACAAGGACATACCTGTAATTACAAGGACATACATGTAATTACATGGACATACATGTAATTACAAGGACATGCATATAATTACAAGGACATGCATGTAATTACAAAGACATGCATGTAACTACAAGGACATGCATGTAATTACAAGGACATGCAGGTAATTACAAGGACATACATGTACTTACAAGGACATACATGTAATTACAAGGACATGCATGTAATTACAAGGACATGCATGTAATTACAAGGACAGATATGTAAGTACAAGGACATGCATGTAATTACAAGGACATACATGTAATTACAATGACATACATGTAATTACAAGGGCATGCATGTAATTACAAGGACATACATGTAATTACAAGGACATGCCTGTAATTACAAGGACATACATGTAATTACAAGAACATGCATGTAATTACAAGGACATATATGTAAGTACAAGGACATGCATGTAATTACAAGGACATACATGTAATTACAATGACATACATGTAAATACAAGGACATGCATGTAATTACAAAGACACGCATGTAACTACAAGGACATGCATGTAATTACAAGGACATGCATGTAAGTGCAAGGACATGCATGTAATTACATGGACATGCATGTAATTACAAGGACATGCATGTAATTACAAGGACATGCATGTAATTACAAGGACATACCTGTAATTACAAGGACATACCTGTAATTACAAGGACATGCATGTAATTACAAGGACATGCATGTAATTACAAGGACATACATGTAATTACAAGGACATGCATGTAATTACAAGGACATACATGTAATTACAAGGACATGCATGTAATTACAAAGACACGCATGTAACTACAAGGACATGCATGTAATTACAAGGACATGCATGTAATTACAAGGACAGATATGTAAGTACAAGGACATGCATGTAATTACAAGGACATACATGTAATTACAAGGACATACATGTAATTACAAGGACATGCATGTAATTACAAGGACATACATGTAATTACAAGGACATGCATGTAATTACAAGGACATGCATATAATTACAAGGACAGATATGTAAGTACAAGGACATGCATGTAATTACAAGGACATACATGTAATTACAATGACATACATGTAAATACAAGGACATGCATGTAATTACAAAGACACGCATGTAACTACAAGGACATGCATGTAATTACAAGGACATGCATGTAATTACAAGGACAGATATGTAAGTACAAGGACATGCATGTAATTACAAGGACATACATGTAATTACAAGGACATACATGTAATTACAAAGACATGCATGTAACTACAAGGACATGCATGTAATTACAAGGACATGCAGGTAATTACAAGGACATACATGTACTTACAAGGACATACATGTAATTACAAGGACATGCATGTAATTACAAGGACATGCATGTAATTACAAGGACAGATATGTAAGTACAAGGACATGCATGTAATTACAAGGACATACATGTAATTACAATGACATACATGTAATTACAAGGGCATGCATGTAATTACAAGGACATACATGTAATTACAAGGACATGCCGGTAATTACAAGGACATACATGTAATTACAAGAACATGCATGTAATTACAAGGACATATATGTAAGTACAAGGACATACATGTGAGTACAAGGACATGCATGTAATTACAATATCATGCATGTAATTATGAGAACATGCATGTAATTACAAGGACATGCATGTAATTATAAGGACATACATGTAATTACAAGGACATACATGTAATTACAAGGACATACATGTAATTACAAGGGCATGCACGTAATTACAAGGACATGCATATAATTACAAGGACATGCATGTAATTACAAGGACATACATGTAATTACAAGGACATGCATGTAATTACAAGGACATACATGTAATCACAAGGACATGCATGTAATTACAAGGACATACATGTAATTACAAGGACATGCATGTAATTACAAGGACATGCATGTAATTACAAGGACATGCATGTAATTACAAGGATATACATGTAATTACAAGGATATACATGTAATTACAAGGATATACATGTAATTATAAGGACATGCATGTCATTACAAGAACATACCTGTAATTACAAGGACATACATGTAATTACATGGACATACATGTAATTACAAGGACATGCATGTAATTACAAGGACATGCATGTAATTACAAAGACACGCATGTAACTACAAGGACATGCATGTAATTACAAGGACATGCATGTAATTACAAGGACAGATATGTAAGTACAAGGACATGCATGTAATTACAAGGACATACATGTAATTACAAGGACATACATGTAATTACAAGGACATGCATGTAATTACAAGGACATACATGTAATTACAAGGACATACATGTAATTACAAGGACATGCATGTAATTACAAGGACATGCATGTAATTATAAGGACAGATATGTAAGTACAAGGACATGCATGTAATTACAAGGACATACATGTAATTACAATGACATACATGTAATTACAAGGGCATGCATGTAATTACAAGGACATGCCTGTAATTACAAGGACATACATGTAATTACAAGAACATGCATGTAATTACAAGGACATATATGTAAGTACAAGGACATACATGTGATTACAAGGACATGCATGTAATTACAATATCATGCATGTAATTATGAGACCATGCATGTAATTACAAGGACATGCATGTAACTACAAGGGCATGCATGTAATTACAAGGACATACATGTACTTATAAGGACATACATGTAATTACAAGGACATACATGTAATTACAAGGGCATGCACGTAATTACAAGGACATGCATGTAATTACAAGGACATACATGTAATCACAAGGACATGCATGTAATTACAAGGACATACATGTAATTACAAGGACATGCATGTAATTACAAGGACATGCATGTAATTACAAGGACATGCATGTAATTACAAGGACATGCATGTAATTACAAGGACATGCATGTAACTACAAGGGCATGCATGTAATTACAAGGACATGCATGTAACTACAAGGGCATGCATGTAATTACAAGGACATACATGTAATTATAAGGACATACATGTAATTACAAGGACATACATGTAATTACAAGGACATACATGTAATTACAAGGGCATGCATGTAATTACAAGGACATGCATGTAATTACAAGGACATACATGTAATTACAAGGACATACATGTAATTACAAGGACATACATGTAATTACAAGGACATGCATGTAATTACAAGGACATACATGTAATTACAAGGACATACATGTAATTACAAGGACATGCATGTAATTACAAGGACATGCATGTAATTATAAGGACAGATATGTAAGTACAAGGACATGCATGTAATTACAAGGACATACATGTAATTACAATGACATACATGTAATTACAAGGGCATGCATGTAATTACAAGGACATGCCTGTAATTACAAGGACATACATGTAATTACAAGAACATGCATGTAATTACAAGGACATATATGTAAGTACAAGGACATACATGTGATTACAAGGACATGCATGTAATTACAATATCATGCATGTAATTATGAGACCATGCATGTAATTACAAGGACATGCATGTAACTACAAGGGCATGCATGTAATTACAAGGACATACATGTACTTATAAGGACATACATGTAATTACAAGGACATACATGTAATTACAAGGGCATGCACGTAATTACAAGGACATGCATGTAATTACAAGGACATACATGTAATCACAAGGACATGCATGTAATTACAAGGACATACATGTAATTACAAGGACATGCATGTAATTACAAGGACATGCATGTAATTACAAGGACATGCATGTAATTACAAGGACATGCATGTAATTACAAGGACATGCATGTAACTACAAGGGCATGCATGTAATTACAAGGACATGCATGTAACTACAAGGGCATGCATGTAATTACAAGGACATACATGTAATTATAAGGACATACATGTAATTACAAGGACATACATGTAATTACAAGGACATACATGTAATTACAAGGGCATGCATGTAATTACAAGGACATGCATGTAATTACAAGGACATACATGTAATTACAATGACATACATGTAATTACAAGGGCATGCATGTAATTACAAGGACATGCCTGTAATTACAAGGACATACATGTAATTACAAGAACATGCATGTAATTACAAGGACATATATGTAAGTACAAGGACATACATGTGATTACAAGGACATGCATGTAATTACAATATCATGCATGTAATTATGAGACCATGCATGTAATTACAAGGACATGCATGTAACTACAAGGGCATGCATGTAATTACAAGGACATACATGTACTTATAAGGACATACATGTAATTACAAGGACATACATGTAATTACAAGGGCATGCACGTAATTACAAGGACATGCATGTAATTACAAGGACATACATGTAATCACAAGGACATGCATGTAATTACAAGGACATACATGTAATTACAAGGACATGCATGTAATTACAAGGACATGCATGTAATTACAAGGACATGCATGTAATTACAAGGACATGCATGTAATTACAAGGACATGCATGTAACTACAAGGGCATGCATGTAATTACAAGGACATGCATGTAACTACAAGGGCATGCATGTAATTACAAGGACATACATGTAATTATAAGGACATACATGTAATTACAAGGACATACATGTAATTACAAGGACATACATGTAATTACAAGGGCATGCATGTAATTACAAGGACATGCATGTAATTACAAGGACATACATGTAATTACAAGGACATACATGTAATTACAAGGACATGCATGTAATTACAAGGACATACATGTAATTACAAGGACATACATGTAATTACAAGGACATGCATGTAATTACAAGGATATACATGTAATTACAAGGATATACATGTAATTACAAGGACATGCATGTCATTACAAGGACATACCTGTAATTACAAGGACATACATGTAATTACATGGACATACATGTAATTACAAGGACATGCATGTAATTACAAGGACATGCATGTAATTACAAGGACATGCATGTAATTACAAAGACACGCATGTAACTACAAGGACATGCATGTAATTACAAGGACATGCATGTAATTACAAGGACAGATATGTAAGTACAAGGACATGCATGTAATTACAAGGACATACATGTAATTACAAGGACATACATGTAATTACAAGGACATGCAGGTAATTACAAGGACATACATGTACTTACAAGGACATACATGTAATTACAAGGACATGCATGTAATTACAAGGACATACATGTAATTACAAGGACATGCCTGTAATTACAAGGACATATATGTAAGTACAAGGACATACATGTGATTACAAGGACATGCCTGTAATTACAAGGACATACATGTAATTACAAGAACATGCATGTAATTACAAGGACATATATGTAAGTACAAGGACATACATGTGATTACAAGGACATGCATGTAATTACAATATCATGCATGTAATTATGAGAACATGCATGTAATTACAAGGACATGCATGTAACTACAAGGGCATGCATGTAATTACAAGGACATACATGTAATTATAAGGACATACATGTAATTACAAGGACATACATGTAATTACAAGGGCATGCACGTAATTACAAGGACATGCATGTAATTACAAGGACATGCATGTAATTACAAGGACATGCATGTAAGTACAAGGACATACATGTAATTACAAGGACATACATGTAATTACAAGGACATACATGTAATTACAAGGACATGCATGTAATTACAAGGATATACATGTAATTACAAGGATATACATGTAATTACAAGGACATGCATGTCATTACAATGACATACCTGTAATTACAAGGACATACATGTAATTACATGGACATGCATGTAATTACAAGGACATGCATGTAATTACAAGAACATACATGTAATTACAAGAACATACACATAATTACAAGAACATACACATAATGACAAGGGCATACATGTACATGCAAGGATAAAAAAAAGGGAATTACAAGGACATTTATAAATCCCATCCCTGGTGGCCATGATTTTTGACAAATCAATTTCATTTGTACAAAGGTAATGAAAGACTATTTGTATAAAACTGTTACATTCTACAAGGTCCCACAAGAATCAGTGGACAATCTAAGGATATTTCCTGTGAATTTCCATCCAATGTCCTAAAGTGGTTTCAGATGAGATGTCATTTGAATAAATAGTAGACAGAAAAAATGTGGTTACTTCTCATTCTAGTTCGCAAACAATGGAACTGAGCATGGGTACCAGCAATTACAGAACTGTCAATGAAACTAAATATGGGTACCAGCCATTACAGACCTGTTAATGGAACTGAATATAGATATCAGTCATTACAGAACTGGCAATGGAACTAAATATGGGTACCAGCCATTACAGAACTGTCAATGGAATTAAATATGGGTACCAGTCATTACAGAACTGGCAATGGAACTAAATATGGGTACCAGTCATTACAGAACTGGCAATGGAACTAAATGCGGGTACCAGCCATTACAGAACTGTCAATGGAATTAAATATGGGTACCAGCCATTACAGAACTGTCAATGGAATTAAATGTGGGTACCAGCCATTACAGAACTGTCAATGGAACTAAATATGGGTACCAGCCATTACAGAACTGTCAATGGAACTAAATATGGGTACCAACCATTACAGAACTGGCAATGGAACTAAATATGGGTACCAGTCATTACAGAACTGGCAATGGAACTAAATGTGGGTACCAGCCATTACAGAACTGTCAATGGAATTAAATATGGGTACCAGCCATTACAGAACTGTCAATGGAATTAAATGTGGGTACCAGCCATTACAGAACTGTCAATGGAATTAAATATGGGTACCAGCCATTACAGAACTGTCAATGGAATTAAATATGGGTACCAGCCATTACAGAACTGTCAATGGAATTAAATGTGGGTACCAGCCATTACAGAACTGTCAATGGAATTAAATATGGGTACCAGCCATTACAGAACTGTCAATGGAATTAAATATGGGTACCAGCACTAAATATGGGTACCAACCATTACAGAACTGTGAATGGAACTAAATATGGGTACCAGCCATTACAGAACTGTCAATGGAACTGAACATGGGTACTGGTCATTACAGAACTGTTAAATCACTCAAAGTCTGCTACTATCAATGTCCGTTGTAGTTTGGTGATTATACTTCAACACTTCAGGGCTCATTATAGAGGGCGACTTTGGTGAAATAATCGACATAAGGACCAGAACTTCACCCCCTGGGGGCCCCAATTCTCCCTAAAAAAAAAAAAAAGATTTCCGTGAAATATTTGTTGTCAAGTAAGATACACTGGCCCATTATAATCACTGCTTCTATTCAAATGTTCTATTTAATGGTCATATTGTGTATTTTAACCCTATTTTGTTGAAATACATTAAATAAAACCATTTAAGAATGCAATTGCACGCTTTCTCACTTCTCCCAAAAAATCTGACCTAGAATGAACCCTTGTAGACTGTATCAGCACAAATTTCAAACATGAATGTGTTATGACATGTCCATAATGAATTGTACTTACATTGTATGCAATATGACTAAACATTCACATAACTTACCAGCATACCAAAAGCCTGCTTCGGCCAGTTGTTGTGGAGTCTGGTGTTTATACGTCGGCCAGCTCTGGAATGTAGCCAGGCGCTGGGATTCTATAGCATACTGCGGCTGTTTTGGTCTGTCAGTTATGATACCAAGAATCTCCATGTTACTCTGACTGTCCACAACAATTGCAGCAGGATTTGGTGGCTGTTGTACTCCGCCATGTACAGGGTTCGAGGATGCTGAACCTACAATCTGACCAAGAGGGAGGGGCACATTTCCCATCTTTAACCCGAGTACCAGCGGACACCTGGGAAAATGTTTTCTGTGTTCAATATGAGGACGGTCACCTTCCTCCCAGTTTCGAAGAACTCCCTTACAGAATATACATTGCACTCTATCTCCCGACCCTGTGTAGTAGAAACCACATTTGGCTAGTTCGGCAGCTGCCACACAAGCATTGTCCGGCCAGTTCAGAAAAGATTCCAATCTATTTCTCTCAAACCTCAGTGGACCGATACACTCACCAGTAGGTGGAGGTATATCGTGACCTCTTTGGCTTTGTGTTGGTAAGTTTGATTCACTACCTCTCCTAATATTGGCACTAGCTTTTGCAGATTTGGCAGACTTTTTATCCTTCTTGACTTTTGTCTTTTTATTTGGCTTATCCTTCTTTTTTTTATCTTCCTTAGATTTAGTTGTTATTTCTGCAGTGTGTGATGTATTGCTTGCAGCTCTATCTACAAATACAGCTGAATCAGCAACATTTACATTTGTATTGGGAAACGTTGAGGACCTGCTCTCTGTCATTGTATCATTACGTACACCTTGTTGGGTATGACTCTGCAGGTTCCCCAGTGAACTTGATCTTGGTACAGTGGATTCAATACGCCCGTTACTGCTTTCTATAGGATCCAGCACAAGTTCAGGTTGTTGAAAATTTTCCGAATTTTCCATTTCCAATCCATGAGATGCACTTTCACTAGTATCTACTTCAGCTAGTTCTCTGATTGTACCTGATTCATCTGTATCGCTACTGAGACCAACTTCTGTTCCATTACCACTACTTCTTCCAATCCCTTCAATAGAGTTGAGTCTCTTAATCAGACTGGATTCCTCAGCACTGCTGAAATTTCTGCTGAATGGAATATTTATTGTCTCACCATTTTCAGCTAGAGGTAGACAATCAGGATTCAACATTCGATGTATTTCATTTGGTTCATCACCGAGATACCAATCTCCTTTTACTACACCACACTTAAAACATTGAACCTCATCACCATGACCACTGTAGTAGAAACCAGCTTTCGCAAGATTCAGAGGGTAGATCGGGGAATCGATTGGCCAGTTACTGAAGCTGAGAAATCTACTGAATTCATACTTCTTGTCTTCATTGTCCTTAAATGACGGTCCTTTAATGCATCTGTCAAAATATTCTTCCATTTCAAATCAATCAATTTCTATAGTATATGTTCAAGTTTTCTCCACACATGAAGGTCACATGAAAAACAGCATTATACTAAATTTACATTAAATGCTCAAATGCAGTTGAGAGAGTTCCCATGAACTGTACATTCTGCTTATAGGTCATTCTCACAAAATCATGATAGGACATACAATAGCAACTTGATTTTCTTACAGATTTCCTGTGTTTTCCACATGTTTTGATACACGGAACATCAAATTTCACATTTTTGCAGTAACTATGTGCCACAATCAAACCAACTAAATGCACACTTAGTCCACCACCTTTGATAAAATTAATTTCATAGCAAAGCACAGCAGAAACATTACTCTGTCCTCTCTGTATGTCGTCTTTCCGTGCAACTGCGATATCACAATTCAGTTCTACAAAACATTCAGTAACATCTTCCAATGTTTTGCTATGTAGATTATTGTATTCCGGTAAAAATGAATTAGCCTGTTTACGTGTGTCTATTACATTGATCACCACAAATCTTTGAATGCAGTTTGCATCATCCGTTTGTTCATTTTCATCACCTAATTTGTAGTTCCATGGAAGTCATTTTACAAATAATTGAATGTGTTATCACTTAAAAGGAGTATCCATGGTATGACGTAATCTCAGCATTAATGTTCCAGGATGGTCACATGAGACATACATTCAGGATTCTTGGCATGGTATGCTGTACATTCAGGATTCTTGGTATGGCATGCTATATATTCATGATTCTTGGCATGGTACGCTATATATTCATGATTCTTGGCATGGTACGCTATATATTCATGATTCTTGGCATGGTACGCTGTACATTCAGGATTCTTGGTATATGGTGACAGAAGGTAAACATTCAAGTTTTCTCCTGAAAATGTTTCAAGTCAGACAATTATGGAATATCAAGGTTTCTTCACATTGTTACTGTCCCCCCACACTATGAGAAAACATGAATTATATACATATCCACTAATGTACATATCCACTAATGTACATATCCACTAATGTACATATCCACTAATGTACATATCCACTAATGTACATATCCACTAATGTACATATCCCCTAATGTACATATCCACTAATGTACATATCCACTAATGTACATATCCACTAATGTATTATATACATATTGACTAATGTACATATCCACTGATGTACATATCCACTAATGTACATATCCATTAACATACATATCCACTAATGTACATATCCACTAATGTATTATATACATATCCACTAATGTACATATCCACTAATGTACATATCCACTAATGTACATATCCACTAATTTACATATCCACTAATGTACATATCCACTAATGTACATATCCACTAATGTATTATATACATATCCACTAATGTACATATCCACTAATGTATTATATACATATCCACTAATGTACATATCCACTAATGTACATATCCACTAATGTACATATCCACTAATGTACATATCAACTAATATACATATCCACTAATGTATTATATACATATCCACTAATGTACATATCCACTAATGTATGATATACATATCCACTAATGTATTATATACACATCCACTAATGTATTATATACATATCCACTAATGTATTATATACATATCCACTAATGTACATATCCACTATTGTATTATATACATATCCACTAATGTATTATATACATATCCACTAATATATTATATACATATCCACTAATGTACATATCCACTATTGTATTATATACATATCCACTAATGTATTATATACATATCCACTAATGTACATATCCACTATTGTATTATATACATATCCACTAATATATTATATACATATCCACTAATGTATTATATACATATCCACTAATGTACATATCCACTAATGTATTATATACATATCCACTAATGTATTATATACATATCCACTAATGTATTATATACATATCCACTAATGTATTATATACATATCCACTAATGTATTATATACATATCCACTAATGTATTATATACATATCCACTAATGTACATATCCACTAATGTATTATATACATATCCACTAATGTATTATATACATATCTACTAATGTATTATATACATATCCACTAATGTATTATATACATATCCACTAATGTATTATATACATATCCACTAATGTACATATCCACTAATGTATTATATACATATCCACTAATGTACATATCCACTAATGTACATATCCACTAATGTATTATATACATATCCACTAATGTACATATCCACTAATGTATTATATACATATCCACTAATGTATTATATACATATCCACTAATGTACATATCCACTAATGTATTATATACATATCCACTAATGTACATATCCACTAATGTATTATATACATATCCACTAATGTATTATATACATATCCACTAATGTACATATCCACTAATGTATTATATACATATCCACTAATGTATTATATACATATCCACTAATGTATTATATACATATCCACTAATGTACATATCCACTAATGTATTATATACATATCCACTAATGTACATATCCACTAATGTATTATATACATATCCACTAATGTATTATATACATATCCACTAATGTACATATCCACTAATGTATTATATACATATCCACTAATGTATTATATACATATCCACTAATGTATTATATACATATCCACTAATGTATTATATACATATCCACTAATGTATTATATACATATCCACTAATGTACATATCCACTAATGTATTATATACATATCCACTAATGTATTATATACATATCCACTAATGTATTATATACATATCCACTAATGTATTATATACATATCCACTAATGTACATATCCACTAATGTATTATATACATATCCACTAATGTATTATATACATATCCACTAATGTATTATATACATATCCACTAATGTATTATATACACATCCACTAATGTATTATATACATATCTACTAATGTATTATATACATATCCACTAATGTATTATATACATATCCACTAATGAACATATCCACTAATGTATTATATACATATCCATTAATGTATTATATACATATCCACTAATGTATTATATACATATCCACTAATGTATTATATACATATCCACTAATGTATTATATACATATCCACTAATGTACATATCCACTAATGTATTATATACATATCCACTAATGTATTATATACATATCCACTAATGTATTATATACATATCTACTAATGTATTATATACATATCTACTAATGTATTATATACATATCCACTAATGTATTATATACATATCCACTAATATACATATCCACTAATGTATTATATACATATCTACTAATGTATTATATACATATCCACTAAAGTATTATATACATATCCACTAATGTATTATATACATATCCACTAATGTACATATCCACTAATGTATTATATACATATCCATTAATGTATTATATACATATCTACTAATGTATTATATACATATCTACTAATGTATTATATACATATCCACTAATGTACATATCCACTAATGTATTATATACATATCCACTAATGTATTATATACATATCCACTAATGTATTATATACATATCCACTAATGTATTATATACATATCTACTAATGTATTATATACATATCCACTAATGTATTATATACATATCCACTAATTACTATCCTAATGTATTATATACATATCCACTAATGTATTATATACATATCCACTAATGTATTATATACATATCCACTAATGTATTATATACATATCCACTAATGTATACATATCCACTAATGTATTATATACATATCCACTAATGTACATATCCACTAATGTATTATATACATATCCACTAATGTATTTATACATATCCACTAATGTATATCACTAATGTATTATGTACATATCTACTAATGTATTATATACATATCCACTAATGTATTATGTACATATCCACTAATGTATTATGTACATATCTACTAATGTATTATATACATATCCACTAATGTATTATATACATATCCACTAATGTATTATGTACATATCCACTAATGTATTATATACATATCCACTATGTATTATATACACACCCCACATATAATGGCCAGTATAAAATGTTAATTGCTCTTGCCGTATATTATTATTTTCTTAAGTCGTGAAAACAACTTTAAAAAAATCTTGTTGACAGTTTTAGCTTCATCACGTGACCTTGCTGCTCAATACAGCTATCGCAATGGTGTCGGGTTGGCACCCATTTATATGGGGAACTCAAGACTTCAGGGCACCAATGCATAGCATACTTGGACGGAATGCTATTGAACCATGCTTCAGCTCTATCAGCGAAATTAACCTAGAACTATATAAATATTTTTAATACGGATGTAAATGGACAAATACACCGAGCATAGGAACACGTCGAGCATAGGTTCAACCACTCTAGTGTATACATTGTAGACAGGCAGAGCTTAGATCAAACATGAGCACAGTAGATAATGTATTTGTATTAAATGGCTTAACCCTTTCCTTCATAGAGATTTAGGTTAATATACTATTATATCTCCATACAAACGACAGCCATTTATCATGTAGCAGGGTTCATTCTAGGTCAGAATTTTTGGGAGAAGTGAGAAAGCGCGTGATTGCTTCCTTAAATGGTGTTCTTTAATATACTTCTGCAAAATAGGGTTAAAATGTACAGTACAACCATTAAATACAACATTTGAATAGAAGGAGTGCTTTATAATGGGCCAGTTGTTTGAAAATCGTAAAAACCAACACAAAAAAAGGGAGAAGTGGGGCCATCCCAGAGGGCGAAATCAGGGTCCCTAGGGCGACTATTTCGCCCACATCACCCTCTAGAATGATCCCTGATGTAGTGGATAAGTAGTCGCCATATCCATCCCACCTCCATACATAGATATTACTGGGACTACATGAGATTCTGGCCTTTATTATGAACATTGGTTTGGTTACTACATTGTCAATGTATGTCGTATTGGTAATGGCATCAAGAGGTGCTTCTATGAGGGAAAGGGTTAATATATCATATTCTAATTCAAGGAAGACGGTTGTTTGCTGATTATACAAAGGCATTTTATTATTAATTTCGAACATTTACATAAAAATTTGATACAATTACAATTAGTGACTGTTCAGTTAAAAGAGCATTCTAAAGTAACCCAAGACCAAGACGGGGTTCGAACCCACGACTGCCTGATCCTCCATTATCTGGAGGCTAACACTCTACTGCGTTACTATAAAAGCTAGCTCTATAGCGAGTCAGCATAAGTCTCCCTATATACCACTACAATTCAGTGTATACCTATGCTTTGATATATGCTGATCACATTGTTATAATTGCAAATTCGGCGGATGTACTACAACTGAGTATTGAATCGATTCGATGCACTATATGAAACTAACAGTTCATGGCTGACCCTGGAAATTCTACCTCCCACCCCAGTACATCTATCCGTGGATGTATATAGAGTGGGGGAGTATTTTCCATCAGGCTGACCCTGGAAATTGTACCCCTTTGACATAAATGGAACACTACCTACCGGTACTGTAATATACACGCAAATTACCATATCACTGAAGTAGATGGCTTACACCATTGTTATATCCTCTAGTGTCCTCAAATCGTGATACCTTCGTTTTCGTTACCCCGTAAGTATTTACAATACTGCATGCGAGTGGTGTTTTCTGACGTCACCAATCAGGAATAGATAAGTGTCAATGGTCATTTTCCATATTTGGCAACAAAAATGCTCTGTATAATCCGAGAAGGCGTAAGTTATTTTCCTTGGATTGGTATAAAACATGCTATCTTTCATAATGCAATATTGCATCACCATTTTTCCATTTGATTTACTGCAAAATATTGACCATTTCCAGTTTTGTTTTGCGTCGTCTGATTTGTTTACCTACCTGTCATTTAACGTGAAGGTCAAAATAGACTGTGTTACAATTTTAATTAGTGTAAGGGGAGATAGTTTTGGAGACTTCTCTTATATTGTGTTGAGGTCCATACAGTGGTTTACTGTCGTCGTCAACTAAACGATGTGTCCTGTAGTGTAGTGTACTTAAAGGAATAGTTTTTAATTTTGTTTTAGGTTTATGGCAGTCCACCACCTACAAAGCGAAAGTACAGGCAATATTCACCAACAGCCCGTACAAATGGGCACAGTGTGACCATTGGACCCACCTCATTTACTGTTCAAAAGTCAGGTCTACAAGATTAGGTGATGAATTCAGGTGTCCACTTGTGAAAATGCTTGTTAAACTGTGAAAGTGTTCACTGTGAAAAGAAATATTCATAAAAATAATAGAAATTATCAGCATGCTGCATAAAACGTGTTCGTTTTATATTTACACCCATTCGATGTTACGCAAAAGTGATTTTCTGAAAGGTCACGAAAACTCCGGTACAAGTCACCATCGATGTCGGTTTCGGGTCATGGTAAAAATGACAGCTCCCGTTGTTATTTATGTAGTCATATTCATTTCTAATTCTTTGGAATAAAAGAGGAACGTTACTTTATTTACATCATACATTTAGAAACTACCGTATACCCCGTTTAAACGTCCCCGGGGGCGATGCAATTTGCGACTAATTATATTCAAGGTATATGTGGGACTCCTTTAAACGCCCCCCTTTCTTCGTACCTCTTGAAACAGTCCCTATTATCTACTAGTATAGCGTATCCATAGCAACGAACCGACACGTGTGTAGTGTGAGTATCTGGAGAGCAGTTTAACCTTGCATCGATTACCATATATGGACATGGGCTGAAGCGTGAAAAAACTTCAAAATCATTCACCGACGAGCAATGTAATTTCAGCGAAAAATATCATGTGATCGTTCCCTCCCTGCAGCTTTCACACATCACGTGGGCATCGGTCATATTCTGCTGCATTTAAATTAAAAGCAGTCAAAGTGTTCGGATCCAAACTTGCAGAACTTTATGATGAACATTTGTTCTGGGGCCTAGTCGATGTGACACCTAAAGCAAACAGACGTGCACCACCGAAAGCGTTATTGATGTGCTGGATTAAAGAAGCATGGGACAATATCACACCAGCTATCATTCGCCGTTCTTTCAAACAGTGTGGAATTACATGTCGGTGAGCAGTCTGACCAGGAGGACGATCAAGAAGACTTTGAATGATTCACGGAAAAACGAACTAGGTCAGTGAAATGATTGAGGGGGCCACCGACACTCTGGTCCAGGAGGCCAGGGACGCTCCACCGTGGAGTTGTCGGTATCCGACATTGACACAGACCACTGTGTTTCTAGCAGTACAGACGATGATAGCAGCAGACACTGAGGGGAGAATTATGTTGTTTTGCTTCAAAATGGGAGGGGGCGTTTATTAGGGAGGGGGCGTTTATTAGGGAGGGGGCGTTTAAACGGTGGCATACGGCATGTAGTTTTAAGATTCGTTTTGTTGAATCATGCCGATCATTTCTTATCATAACGGAAACCGGAAACTCGAGGGTAAGTTTTTCCAAATTAGTTTTATCCGACTACTGTTTAATAATGTAGAATAATATATTCTCTTTATAAACTTGTCATTGAATTAAGATTATGTTTCTCATTGTAATTTAATAAGTTGTTTACAATGAATAAACTAAAAACATTATCTGTATACCATACCGTTTACTTTCTCAACAGGTTCACCAACTTTTATTTCTTAGCTGTTTTTTCTTATGTTTTGATTATAATATATGTTTGTCGGAAAAATAGCTTATTAGCTAATGTTATTTGTAAATGTAATCCGACGTTAAATAAAGCTTCTTGTATCTTGTATCTTGTATTCATGGTTAGGCCTAGTGAACACAATTCAGCCTTCATTAGTGAGCCCTCATTTGCAGCAAACATTAAATATTTCCAGCAAACACTAACTTGAAAATAATTAACTCCCCGTATAATGTGCCATTATTATGACAATCTCATTAAACGACAAAAGATCCAGGTATGTCTCCATTGAGTCTACAGATGAGCACCGTCTGCTGTGGCTATACAGTCAGATGCGTGATCTGTAGTGACGGTTGCAGCCTTGGCACATGAAGACAGAGTCACTGGAAGGCGACGCTGTTTGGCTTTCCTCTTCCTGTGTTTATCGTCAGAAGCTGCTTGCAGAGCGAGTTCTCTCCTCTTTAAGCCCGTTGACAACTGTTGTCTACACGCTATTCTGTTTGCAGCGAGGGATTCCCAGTTGGTGGTGTCCATCCCCAGCGCTTTCATATCTCGTTGCAGACATCCTTGAAGCGAAGTTGGGGTCGATTTTTGTCTCTGTGCCCTGCGGCCAGTTCACCATACAACAGATCTTTTGGAATGCGACCGTCGTCCATCCGGCGTACGTGTCCGAGCCAGCGTAGAGTCTACGGCGTTGGTGGGATATAAAACAATGAAATTACAATAACCTACTGGGTAGCGAATATCTAACCAAATTGGCAATGAGACCCTATATAATTGCATCCGTGGTCCAGTGGTAGAGCGTCGGATTTGGAATCGAACGGTCCCGGGTTCGATACTCGGCCAGGCCACGTATGTAGTGCCATTGAGCAAGGCACCTCACACACATTGCTTAGTACTGGTTAATCGCTTAGGTCGGCTAAGCCTGCCCAGGAGATGGTGCGCATGCGCTAAAGTTTGCATGTCTTTCTTCTTCCGAGTCCGAAATATTTCATTACTATACCTTTAAATCTTCTTTACTGATATTGGAAGCTAGCAGAGACATCCATGAAGGTTTAATCTGCAATCTGAGGGTAGAAATCTGTGGTAAATCTTCGTCCTGGTGATCTCCATCGTACTTTTCCAGTTCTTGATCCCACTTCCGGTTTGACACAGCAACCACCGCGGACATAATGACACTTCTGCTATACCTCATCACCATTGTTGTTCTTGCCAAAAACATCCTTCCACAGGAAATCCATGTATCAGACCATACCCTGGCACTAGTCGGCAACAGGGCTGATGTACACAGTTGCCATACCATGAAGCTTCTTCTTGCCATCGCTAAAACACACCCAGAAAAGCACTTCAAACCAACGGGCCGTCTGATTTATATATTCATCCTACTTCTGGCAAATTCCAACGATGTCCAGCTCAATCCGGGTCCAATGCATAATGAGACCACCATCTACCCATGCGGGACCTGCGACCAACCCGTCACCTGGGACCACCGTACGGTGGTGTGTGATACGTGTGACCAATGGTATCACATAGACTGCCAGGATGTTCACACTGGAACATACAGTATCCTCAACGAAGACAGCGCCATCAGATGGGACTGTATCGTTTGCAACAATCCCAACTATAGTACCGTATGCTTTGACCTCTATCTCTACGAACAATCCATATAGTATTCTCTCAATCAGTAGCACCAGCCTACCGAGTCCAAATGCAAACCGCCAGATCAAACCAATTCATTCCTCAACCCCAGAGCGAAAACAACATAAACAAAACCAACCGGCGACAAATCGACCACCTCTCTGCATCTTGAACATTAACTGTCAGTCCATCAAGAAGAAGCAGGATAGAATTGAGAACATCATCGAAAGTACAAAACCCGACATCATTATGGCCACTGAAACCTGGCTGGACCCAACCATCACCGACAACCAAATCTTTCCATCCAACTATAAACTATGGCGTAAGGATCGGCTATCAGGTACAGGCGGCGGTGTCTTACTTGCCATCACGGACAACTTGATCAGTTCTGATGTTACCGAGTTACAGACGGACTGTGAGATTATCTGGGCAAAGATCAACCTGATTGGTTCTAAAACACTTTATCTATGTTCCTACTATAACCCGAAAACCAATGATGAACTCGATCTAAATCATTTTGAAGAATCTGTCAACCGAGCATCTTCCCCAGCAAACACCTGACGTCATACCAACGTTGGATCAACGTTGGAATTTGGCCGCGACGTCGGTGACCATTATCCAACGTCTATCCAACGTCGGACCCCCGACATCCATACAACGTCAGGTTACAACGTTGTTACGACGTTGGATCAACGTTTGGATTTGGTCGTGATTTTGGTGACCATTATCCAACGTCTATCCAACGTCGGACTCCCGACATCCATACAACGTCAGACTAGAACGTACTTTGATGGACGTTGGATCAAAGTTGGAATTTGGTCGCGACGTTGTTGACCATTATACAACGTCTATCCAACGTCGGGCACCCGGCATTCATACAACGGCAGGCTATGTAGTACATCGTACGTTGTTGTTCGCGACATCGGTGACCATTATTTAACGTCGGATCCCCGACATCCACACAACGTCAGGCTAAAGCGTTGTCATAACGTTCTATCAACGTTGGAATTTGGTCATGACACTTCGGTAACCATTATTGAACGTCTAGCCAACGTCGGACACCCGATATTGGTACAACGTCAGGCTACACGGTTGGAATAATAATTATATAAGTATTAAAAGCAGGGCCGTAGCTGACCAAGTATATTCAGAATCGCAGTGCGGCTTTCGCTCCAAGAGGTCTACAACCGACATGGTCTTCTCACTAAGGCAGTTACAAGAAAAATGTCGAGAGCAACAGCTACATCGCCTTAATCATAAACCTCACCAAAGCGTTCGACCTGCCACGAAGGGCTATTTCAGATCCTACCACTGATTGGCTGTCCATCCAAGCTCCTCAGCATCGTAAAGTCATTTCATCATGGCATGCAGAGTACTGTGCAGTATGATGGCGAAACCTCTACATAATTCGAGGTCAAACGCGGTGTCAAGCAAGGCTGTGTACTCGCCCTGACACTTTTCGGCATCTTCTTCGCCATGCTATTCAGGCATGCAATTCAAGAGAGCTACAGAAGGAGACTAGCTTCACTCCAGATCTGACGGCAAGCTCTTCAACATCACTCGCCTGAAGGCAAAATCCAAGACAAGAGAAGTCCTCATCAGATACATGCTCTTTGGCGATGATGCTGCACTTGCCGCCCACTCAGAGGAACAACTCCAATTACTGACGAACCTCTTCTCTAGAGCATGCGACTTCTTCAGCCTAACCAGCAGAAAGTGCGACTTGTCTAGGGGGTCCGGGGGCATGTTCCCCCGTGATTTGTTTAGATTGTGCACGCGATTTCCTGACATTTGAAGCCACATTAGGATGGATGTTAGCTGCATATTAATGCCTAGCTGTTTGGGGCTATGAAAATATATGCACGACTTGTTGAAATTCTTGAAAGTGAGACACTGATCATGAACATCAACTCTTTAATTCAGTGTTCGAGTAGATTAATTATATGATGCTGGAGGGGGCTCGGGGTGTTCCCCTCTTCCCCCGAGAAAAAACGAACTGTGGCATTGTAAATGGTGATGGTGATATTTTACCCCAATTGTACACCCCTATAGTTACCTAGTTTCGTAGTTTGGAGTAAAAATAATTATGTATGTATGGCAATATGCCACATCCAAGCTGGACATCCTATACTGTTCTTCATACCCATATACCTCCCCTTCCCCACTTTATTGCAGTTTTGGGTTTTTGAGTTTTCATTTTCTGGCACATTCATGGCCTTATAGTAGCTACGCACCTGAAAAGAATATTTAACGCTGTACTGTAGGTCTAGGAATAATTAGGTACACACGAGCCGATGCGATTATAATACCTATACTGTAGTAGAGCTCTATAATTTGGTTCACTCTAACCTATTCCCGATTAATTGGTTCAGTTTCACCTCATTTTACTATATGCGCATATTCGAATCACTTGCATTGATCCATAATCTGTTGATATATAAATAATGGATTAAATTATTTAATATCTTAATATTCAAAAAATAAAATTTTGTTTTTGAGAAGCATAAATGGGAACAATATTACCATTTGTGATATTCGAAACTACAAACTCAGAATGTAATTCATACATCATCGGAGCGCGCCATGCTAGCTGTTTGAAAGTTTGTTTAAAACAATCTGAAAATTGAAGGTATATATTATATATATCTACTCTATGTTTTAATCATTACCAAACTTTAACGTTATACATAGTGATCAAGGCAACACGTTCCCGCTGGTGTATACTGGTCCAGTACCCTTAGCCGAAGAGTATCCCGGAACAATCTATTTTCGGTCACTTGAAAATTCTACATATTTCATGTTTTTACGTAAAAATGTGCCAGGAGCCGGTGTGGCTCAGTGGATATAGCCACGGGTTATTTTTTAGTGAAGGACAAAACAGCCTCGGCACAAAAATGACTACATGGACGAAACCCGCTCCATGTTGTAATGTTTAGGTTGAGGGTGTTTTGTCCGAGGGGGTTCTGTCCGGATACCGTTCTTTTTGTGTGCAATACACTTGCATCATAGCCTAACTAACTTTGCCAAACATATACTGTGCCCCCCCCCCCCTCTACCATAGTGTCCCCCACCCCATCCATTCTTCCGTCAAAACTGAATTGGCCCTTAAAGTGACATCAAAATCACTCCCAATTAGTTCATGTTCATTTCAGCAAGTGCCCAGAAGTCCTTTCCAGGCACAGAACATGCCAAGAAACTGGAAATTGGGTCTGTTTTGAAGTACGCACCAGACAGAAGAGGTGGTGGCGGAAGAAGGGCTGATCAGTGATCACCTGTAGTGAAAGTTCCTGCCATGAACAACCTTTTGCTGTTTGACAAGGAAAAAAATAAAGAATTAAATTGTTCTTCGTTTGTCTTTGAGTGTTGTTGCCCAGCTCAAAAGGTTTGGGAATAGTATATACAAGAGCTTCAGATACATGTTGGGTTTTTGACTCGTTATTTTGAAAATGAAGTGTTATTCTTGTCATTCAAACCTTTTTTCATCAATTCCATGTATACCAACCCATTGAAATAAGTTAATTTCAATTTTTTACAATTGTCTTTTACGGAAAACTGACAATTATTTGAAGCTCTATAATCAATCCCTCTTGCTGACTTCTATCCAGATTAACAGGTTACAAAACACTAGATGTGCTTCTGTGTGTATGCGACCCAAATGACAAAGTTAGACATCCATATGAGCCGTAAAATATCAATAATCCATCAAACGTGTGAATACAAGGCTGGGCTTGTGTTGTGACTTGTTTACACTGTTGTGTTAATGCCACATTGTTTGACAGTCGTTGCAGGATTGGGATGATTTTGGTGCTACTTCAATGTTAGGCTTGGGTGGTTGGTTGGGAGCAGCGAAGGGTAGTTTAACGATCGGTATTCATCCTTTCCGGAATGCCGACTTACATGGTTTAGCCCTCCTTTACATGCCCCCTGTACTTGAGAGCTAAATCCTGTTATGCTCCATTAAGAAGTAATAAGCTTTAATATAGCTAACCCTATTACTTTGGGGCAGAGCTAAGTGACTCTGGTGCGGTATGGACCTGGCACCAGGTCAGGATATTCTAATTTCAGGACTGAATATATTGTTATGTAAATATTGAGTTCTGATTTTGGGAATTTCCCTCATTGTGGACAGGTTGAATACGGGAAAATCCATCCTGTTGGCCCGGCCTTAAATGACCTTAGCTGTTGATAGGCCGTTAAACACCAATAATCAATCAATCAACGTTAGGTTACGTGGTTTAAACGTCTGCATGTAACGTTGTTACTACGTCTGGTTTATGACGTTGTTTTGACGTCATTGTGACATTGTTTCAACGTCAGTTCAAAGTTGCTTAGATGTCATGTTGACGACGTTGTAACAACGTTGTGAAAATGACGTTGATACAACGTTGTGAAAATGACGTCATTTCAACGTCATCTTCATGACGTCTAAAAAATTTGCAAATTCAACTACTTTCAACGTCTATCCAACGTCAGAAAAAGACGTCTAAACAACGTCCCTTAGACGTCAATTGCCCACTGGTTTAATCAAAGACTCAATACTACTGATCGGAGGAGACTTTAACTTACCTGGCTGGGATTGGAAGTCCAAGACTGAAACCAAACTCAACTCGTACACGTCTCCATTACAAATTCTCTGACTGCTTAGATGACAATGGACTCGCGCAACTTGTTGAAGAGCCAACACGAAATAAAAACACTCTAGATCTACTCCTTACCAACCTCCCAAGTAAAGTCTTACGTACAAGCACCATGCCAGGGATCTCAGCCCATGATTCAGTCTTTATGGAGTTTGACATGCGGCCCATATCACACAAACAAATCCCGAGGAAAATCGCTCTCTACAAGAACGCCCAGTGGGATAGCATGAGATCCGACCTGACCACTCTACATACACAGATCCTGGAACTAGCTCAACAAAACGAGACCACAGAAGTTTTATGGACAACCTTTAAAGAAAAACTGAAACTGAGCATAAATGCACACATCCCACACAAAACAGCAAGACCAAAAGACTCTGCCCCATGGATTACACCTGAAATCAAAAAAATTGTCAAAAAAGAGACCATCTACACAAAGCAAAGAAGAAATCCAACAATCCGGCTCACATCAAGAAATTCAAATCCGCTAAACAACTACTACAGAAGAAGCTCCGTCAGGCATATTGGTCATACATTTGACAATATGATCACACCACAGCCCACTGATACACACAACAAGAACTCCACCAAGCGCTTCTGGACCTTTATTAAACACAAGAAGAAAGACAACGCCTCAATCACTGGACTCCGGAGCCAAGGTCAACTCCATTCAGACCCGAAGACCAAAGCAAATATCCTCAACCATCAGTTCCAGTCAGTTTTCACCAAAGACACGCCTTACTCTGAACAACAATTCAAGACTGGAGGTTACACTCAAACCAAGGATTACCCAGTTGCTCCTGACATCACCATCACTTCTAACGGCGTCGAAAAACTCCTAAGCTCTCTTAACCCTCACAAATCCCCAGGTCCAGATAGCATCAACCCGAGAGTATTAAAGGAACTGTCAACCCACATTGCTCCCATCCTTACCATCATCTTTAACTACTCTCTCAACACTGGTACCACCCCCGATGACTGGCGGAAAGCAAATGTCTCTCCAATCTACAAGAAAGGGAGTAAATACAACCCAGAAAACTACCGACCTATCTCCTTAACCTGCATATGCTGCAAACTCATGGAACACATCATCACCAGTCACATCATGCAACATGGCGAAAACAACAACATACTTTATCCACTACAACATGGCTTCCGAAAACGTCGATCCTGTGAAACACAGCTTCTAGACTTCACGGACAACATCACAACAAACCTGGAAAGCGGAACACAGACGGACGTCTTGGTGATGGATTTTTCCAAGGCGTTCGACAAGGTCTCGCATAGTCTTCTCCTCCACAAGCTGTACCACTACGGCATCCAAGGAAAGACCAACCGCTGGATACATGCCTTCTTGAGCGGAAGATCCCAGTCAGTAGTACTGGAAGGGGAGACTTCAGACACAGTCACGGTAGAGTCCGGTGTCCCTCAAGGCTTGGACCCAGCTTGTTCCTGTATTATATCAATGACATCCCTCACGGTTTGGATGCTACCATCGCAAATAACATCGACTGCACCAACTTACAAAAAGATCTTGACAAACTATCACAGTGGGAAAGCAAGTGGAAAATGGCCTTCCACTCAGACAAATGCCAGGTCATCTCTATCTCTCGAAAGAAAAGAACCATCCATTTTGACTACCAACTTCATAACCAATCACTACAACACGTCAAATCAGCAAAATACCTGGGAGTCACCATCAACAACACGCTTGACTGGGGAGAACATATTACCAACATCACAAACAAAGCTAATAGAATCCTGAACTTCATATGACGGAACCTTAACATTGCCTCATCCCCAACAAAAGAACTCGCTTACAAGTCACTGGTCAGACCCACTGTAGAATACACCTGCTCAGTATGGGATCCCTACGAAACAATAGATATCAACAAACTGGAGATGGTTCAACGTCGTGGGGCACGATTCGTCAAACACTGCTACCAGAGCAGATCCAGTGTCACCGAGATGCTCCAAGACAGAAGAAAAACATCTCGCCTAGTTCTACTATTCAAAATAGTCAACGACCAAGACACTGTCAACAAGACCGACCGCCTATTACCCCCTCCACGCCGCTCGCGTCACACAGCAGACCATGCCTTCCAAATTCCACGCTGTTCTACTAGCTACCGCCAACAGTCATTCTTCCCAAGAACCATCAAGGAGTGGAACAGTCTTCCTCCGGACACTATATCAGTTGGCACAGTTGACGCCTTCAAGGCTCAACTAGCCACCATCTTTATCGAATCTCCTAACAGTCTTATTTATTTATTTTAACTCTCCACTGTACATACTTACTATCACTTTTATTCCAATTCTTTCTCTATGCGCACCCACCTGGCAATAATGTTCAGTTTGTTGAACTTGGCCAGTAACTGGTAGAAGGAAAACATGTCTAAGTCTCCGCGAGTTGTTTGACATGAAAGGAACATACATACATACAATTGGGTATAAGTGCATAGCATTGTGTAATAGCTATAAAAGATCATTACATAATTATGGACGTTACACTTAGTTAATGGGACAGCACCATCTGGAAAAAGGGCACACATATGCTAAGGGATCCCTATGGTACTGGGTAGCTAGCAAACTAGGCGATGCGACCATATAACTTATGCAGAGTGGTGTAATAACTACTTAGCAACACCAAGTAAGGGTACGGGCCTCGTTGCTACTGAGTAGCGAACAAAGTAGGTGAACCCACAAGAGTATAGACAGATGATTTATTTAAGTCTCACCATTATACAGTAAATGATACAACATAAATATTATACACAGAATGCATGATATTATACATGTATTATCAAATAAAATACAAAGCCACTCAATAATGAGTTATGAGAGACTGGGTAAATAAAATTGACACTTTGTAAAACATAAGACAACATCTTGAGCAATAATTTAAATACCTAAACGTAATTAATGATACAAAGTAAGAGGCTTAAATAAGACAGTTTCTATATCCCATTCATTTATTAATTGTACTAACCAGAAAAAGAAAAAAAAGTTTATCAAATAAAACGTATTAAATTCTAAAAGAATTTGACTTAAAAAAAAGACATAATAATTATATAAAACAAATTACAACATAAGAGCCATAAATATTAAAAATATGGGGCAGTCATATCATTATTGTGTATATCATTATATAGAAGATCTCTTCTGGTAAGTAAAATATCATTGCAGGCTTTGGCACAGCATTTTATGGTATTACAATTTGATAAAATATAATTAAACTTGTACAATTGTCATAGGTTGGAAAGTCTGAATCTACACCACCTATTTTAATAAACAGATCGTCTCTGATATTGGCATATAATGGACAGTGTAGTAAAACATGGATTTCATCTTCAATTTCGGTTACACAGTTGAAACAAGTACGCTTTCCAATGAAATTCAAAAATTAAAACAAGTTTTAGAGGCAAGATTGCAAAAACAGGATTGTATTATTGAAAAGTGAAAATAGAGAGCTGTGGGCTAGGCTGAGGTCCTCAGATCAGGACATTGATTCAACGAATATCCACCTGGATGAATTAGAACAGTATGGGCGTCGGACAACATTAAGATTCCATGGTGTCCCCTTACAAGATGGCACAAGTACAGATGACCTAGTTATAGACATATGCAATAACAAAATAGGAATCAAGCCTGAGATCAAAGCAGACGATATAAACAGGTCGCATACAATCGGGAAAGATTAAAATGGAAAGTGTCAAATTATATGCAAATTCAAAAACTGGAAAATAAAAAACGCAGTTTATATGAACAAAAAAAATCTTAAGCGAGTTAACACCGACAACTATAAAGTGTTCGTCTCAGAAGATTTGACCCGGAGGAGACAGGCTATTATTCAGCAGTTAAACCAGGCACGCTTCGAAAATAGAATTCATTCGTACTGGACCACTGATGGCAGAATGTTTGCTAAACAAACAGAGACTGGGAGAAAACTGTTTATCAGATCCTTAGAAGACATCAATCCCTAAAACAATACTATGTGCCTATAAACAGTGATAAAACAATACTATGTGCCTATAAACAGTGATAACACAATAATATGTGCCTATAAACAGTGATAAAACAATACTATGTGCCTATAAACAGTGATAAAACAATACTATGTGCCTATAAACAGTGATAAAACCCGTGCAAGATAATATCATGCGACCGGTAATTGACACAAATTATGTGTCTTTTTTATACATGTATATACATACACGTGCATTGGGGTTTATGCTTTATTTTGCACGGTCAAATTTATACTTATACAATGTGTATGTCATATCATGTGTACTTCGACCTGTATACCTGGTATACACACTAACACTTTTAAACCACACGGTCATCGTTTACAGTTAACTGACTTAATTCCATAAATATGTAAACAATCTGGTTTACATAACTATGTCTCGGTATGTGAAATGTGTTGTGTACGATGTGTTGTATGTCACCTTTGACTTGGCATGTTTTAATCTAGTATGCTAAGTTTCCATGTCCGGGCATACTGTCACAGTTTAGTAGGTGTCATGTCAACATTAGTTGTCTATATTTCTTCGGTATAAGTAATAAAACAACTTAAGTACGTTACAAAATGTTTACAATAACATATAACCCATCTGTTGTACATTTGCCATAATTGTACAGATTACGAAACTACCGTTTCGATTGTATACCGGCCACCCCATATAGTTCATATGTGTACATAACCTGTATAATATTATATAATCTCGATATTAATTCATTGATTGTCTCTTCCATTCATTCAATCACTCATTAATTAATTAATGAATGCATTGGTTCGACCGTTTACTCATGCATTCATGTTACCTATTCATGTAGTCATGTCACCTATTATTCATACAGTCATTCAGTCTGTCATTGTATGTATATGGTTCAATGATTGTTTGTTTGTTTATTGCATTGACTGTTTGATTGATTGCATTGACTGATTGATTGATTCTTTCGTTCACTGACTGACTGATTGATTGATTGATCGAATGAATGATGGTCTGATTGACTGGTTCATTCATCTATTTATTCAGTCTTTGACTGATTGATTACTGGGGTCATGGTTGTTTAATATACACAGTTATATTGTTGATGCCGACATGTTAATTAACGGATTAATTGATTTGTTGATTAATTGCTTAAAAAATCAACCGATTGTTTAAATTAAACTCGGGCTCATTTATTCAGTGAATCTTGATATTCAAAGTATTGTTCCATTTTCTCTCCTTAATCTACAATAGTAAATAACATTCTACAATTCGATAAGTAACTATGTATGCAATTGCCCTGCTATATACTGTCTATACAGATATATGCTTGCAGAATATACTGATAATAACACTGCTATATGTCACTAAGTTAACTGTAAACAGTTTACCTGGTATCCAGTTTATATGTTTGTACTGTACAAATCCTGCTTCTTATTTGTCTCTCTTCTCTCACTTAATAATATCCTTTTCACAATTTTTGTTTTTCGATCACATCTGATATAAATTATCCTGATAAATATTAATAAATGAAATAGCTTGAGTACATGTATAATAATTTACAACTGTTATACTAGTCTTCACATTACATGCACAGGTGGCTAGACTGATGGTTAAGTTTAATCCGCTATACATGAATAACAGAGACATTTCGTACGGTTTTACACGGGCATTTCGTGTGCTAAGTTAGAAAAATCTATATAGCGCTTCTCGTCTCCTTTATAACTATATGAAGATGTTATTGCATATATTATTTAGTGTTAGTATATGATATATAATTTGCGGTGATGTACATTATTACTAACTACGGCTTTCACTCATCATTTAAGTGCATTACATACTCAAAATCGGGTTTAAAAATTATGGTATTTCTGTTTATCATTACAAAACAAATTATTCTTTTTTTCCGCCTTGTTAGACAACAAGACGATGATAATTGTTCACACTTTGTGTTACCTCTCTTTCCTCTTAAATACAATCTACAGCTTTTGTGTGTCCAGTTCTCTGCAGTTGGTAGTCGGTTGTGTCACATCTGACCTTTTTGCCGCTATTTATTATATGTTTGGATGTGTGTGTCTATATCCGCATCGATAATGATTGATTTGAATTTATATAGAGCGGCAATAGGTTTATTTAACAATAGCACTCAGAAAATGTCTAAGATGGAATATATTTACAGGTATCCTCTAACAATTATACTATTACTGACATTATTGAGTTATCTTACACAGGGCCTTTATATCATTAGAAAGTTAGCGGAAATAATGAATTCCAGTATAGTAAATGTTCAGTTTGTACTGACAGTTTCATTAATTAATATCGATAATTACAATAGCTTAATATTCAGCGACTTTTTGGGCAACAATCTACATTTTCCTGTCCTCCTGTTTAAATTAATGTTATTAGCTGGTGATGTAGCAAGAAACCCAGGTCCTATTATTGATCAGGGCAAATGTCTCTCGATTCTCCATCAAAATATAAGAAGTATCCGAAACAAATTGGAATTTATTTCTGATAACTGGCTGGATTTCGACTTAATTTGCCTCACTGAGACACACTTAGATGGGACCGTTTGTACAGAATCATTGGCGCTTGAAGGCTTTGGTGAAATATACCGAAAAGATAATACCTGTCATTCAGGTGAACTTTTAATATATGTAACAGAACACTTGTCAAGTAAAAGAATGTTGGACCTAGATAATTATTTACCTGAATCACTTTGGATTCAAATTAAATGCAGAAATGAGTTTTACTTGATTGCCAACATATATAGACCACCTCATACAACAGTGGCTTTTTGGGACAGGTTAAACACATGTCTTGAGAAGGCGTTTGATCTTGGTGGAAAAGTATTGCTTTTAGGTGACATTAATGAGGACCAATTGAACATGAACAATCACAAATTTCGCGATATTTTAATTATAAATAATATGCACAATGTTATATCGGAACCAACACGAATCACAGCTCATTCGTCCACACTCATTGACCCCATTGCTATTTCCCATGACGTTTCTTGGAAGATGCTTAAAATGCTAGTTAAAGACAATAACAATTGTGAAACTATACCACCGTTATGCACAGAAGAAAACGATGTAGAGGTAAATTTCAGTACTGACACCGAAAAAGCTAACTGTCTTAATAACTATTTTGTTTCAATCTCTACTGTCGACTCTTCACAAACGACACTACCACACTTCACTAGAAAAACTCCCAATACCTTGAAACCGTTTATCATTACTGAGCGAGAAATTATAGATATTTTATCAACATTGTTAATTAATAAAGCCTCAGGTCCCGATGAGGTAAGTCACAGAATGCTAAAAGAATGCAAACTTACAATTTGTAAACCGTTATGTATACTTTATAATAGATCACTGAGCGAAGGTAATTACCCTGATCCTTGGAAATCAGCCACTGTTATGCCTCTATTCAAAAAGGGCGACAGGAAGTCCCCTGCCAATTACAGGCCAATATCTCTGATAAGCTGTGTTGGTAAAGTCATGGAAAGAGTTGTTTTAAGCACTTTTATAACCATTTGTATTTTAACAATCTTATATACCCTAAACAATCTGGCTTTCTTCCAGGTCATTCAACGGTTTACCAATTATTAGACATTTACCACCAGATTTGTCAGTCGTTTGATAATAAAGTTCCCACGTGTATGGTGTACTGTGATATATCGAAAGCGTTCGATCGTGTTTGGCATGAAGGATTATTATTCAAACTAAGACAAAATGGAATTGATGGACACAATCTGCAATGGACAAAAACATACCTATCCAATCGTAGCCAAAGAGTATTTGTTGGATCCGAGCTTTCAAACTCAAACAATGTATCTGCAGGTGTGCCTCAAGGTTCAGTACTTGGACCCCTTCTTTTCTTAATCTATGTTAATGATATTGCTGATAGTCTGGTCAGCATTACTCGTCTCTTTGCAGATGACAGTTCTCTAGCTGTTTCATCCTCTGATATTACATACATGGAAACTACCCTTAATAGTGATCTCCAGAAAATTACAGACTGGTCCCGTCAGTGGCTTGTGAATTTTAATCCGAATAAAACAGAAGTAATGTTTTTTACCCTGGGGTCAGAACGCAGACCAGTTCTCAATTTTAACAATATTCAACTTGATTACGTGGAAAATCACAAACACTTAGGTGTTACCTTAAGTTCCGATGGTAAATGGCATACTCACATTAACAATATAATAGCTTCAGCTTCTAGAGTTCTTGGTTCGATGAGAGCATTAAAGTTTAGAGTAAAACGTAATACACTTAATCAAATTTATATTTCATATATGAGACCTATTTTAGAATATGCATCAATTGTTTGGGCTGGCTGCGCTGAATACGAAAAACTATCCTTGGAAAGAATTCAGTATGAAGCTGCACGTATTGTTACTGGTCTTACAAGATCTGTTTCTATTGATCGTTTATTAACCGAAATAGGCTGGGTGTATCTAACCAATAGACGTAACATACAGAAACTTATAACAATTTATAAAGCAAAACATGGAAATCTACCAGAATATTTAGCTAATATAATTCCCATTACCGTTTCTGAATCGGTACCATACCCACTCCGTAATAACAATGATTACATCACAATGGCTCGTCGTACACACATTTTTTCAAATTCATTTATACCGGCTTCTACTGCCCTTTGGAATAACCTTGACCCAATCATAAGGAACTCTGCAACGCTCAATATTTTCAAATCCAAACTCAAGGATAAGTTTAAACCTCCGATAGTTCCCCAACATTTCCTTAATGGTGAAAGATCATATTCAGTTTACCATGCTCGAATACGAATTTTTTGTAGCAACTTGAATGGTGACCTCTATATAAATCATTTACGCGATAGTCCCACATGTGACTGTGGTTTTCACACGGAAGATGCTGAACACTACTTCTTTAATTGCTGTCTATTCCGTGCTCAAAGACTACAATTATTTACAGCTACCATTACATATCACCCTCTGAGTACACATACATTACTATATGGTAAGGATGACTATTCGGCAGATGAAAACAGTCTACTTTTTACAGAAGTTCAATTATTCATAAAACACTCAAACAGATTCACATAATCATTGGTCTCTATCTGAATGCTATTTCGCTATGAGTAAACTTATATAGATATGTGCCCTAACATGGCGGCTGACTGCAGTGAAATGGACTTAAGCGCTGGACATTGTAATTAGAAAATTACCTTTTTCATTCTCTCTCCTACGATCACAATCTCTCTCCTCCCTCATCGCCTCTCTCTGTCTCACTCCCTATCTCATACGTCTTTCTTTATCTTATTCTTTATTATTTTGTTTTTATAATTATACAACATGTACTTTTTTCATAAATAGGAATTTGAGAAAAAAATCGCTATATTTCATTATTTATGCTTGAAATCATTAGTCGCTATTTCTCTTGAATCACTATCTGTCGGGAAGGGCCGTAACTAATGTTGCTAGAACTTGTGGCCCGACCCGTTTGCTTTTCTATAATTTGTCATGTTTGTATTCACATGTATATATGTAAAAAAACTAATCGAGCAATAAAATAGATTAAACGAAAATACAAGTACGCTCATTTACATCTAATGACTGGTATCTGCCAGTTTCTATTTTCAGAGGCGCAACACCGCACCTAAACTTTGCTAATGCACTTCTATGTTTTCTGGAAATAATGTTCAGATTTACATAGTTTTCCGTACTATATTCACGTTTGAAGAGTTTATACTTTCTAAGTTTGTTTCCACCGTGTGACCCCTGAGTTGCGTTTACAGTTTCTAACCACCTCAACTTATGCACTTCAGTTAGTTTATGTTCTAGTGATTTAATGATCACACCCTGCCTCGATTTTGTATAATAGTCATTAATACATACTGTAATGTTGAGATTATTCAATAGAGTTTGAGCTATACGGTAGCACCAGTTTTTGGCAGAAGTTCTTATCGTATGAGTCCATTTGAACACTTTATGATTAAGTCTGTCATGATCCATATTGTTAAGTCTGAAGAAATGATTTAGCACTGGCTTCCACTGTTTTATAGGTGCTGGGACCCAACCCATATCACCATTTACCGCTGCGTTGGGTGTATATCGTTCGACTCCCAGGAAGAACCGGCAAGCTCTATTTTGTACCGCGTTGATTGCAGAGTATTCCTTAGTAGCCCATATAGATGCCCCATAACTTATAATGGGCCACACCATACTGTCATATAGTTTAGAAAATACCTTATGGGGCATTCCGCCTATTTTCCTATGCTTGGAGATTAATAGTCCTAATGCTCGCGTAGCTGATTGTGCCACATACTTTGCAGTCACGTTGTAACCCAAATGCTCATTTATCACAAGACCTAAATATTTATATTTTTCCACACACTCAATTTCTTTATTATTGCACTGAAATGTGAATATATACGTATGTAGTCTGGTATAATAACTGCTTAGAAACACTAAGTATGACTCTCTATCTTGGCATGGGTGGACCCTACACTTAGTCTACCACTGGAACCACCTCCCTCCTGACATTGTCCATATCCCTACCATAGAGCAATTCAATACGGCAGTTTGCCATATTGATCATGCCAGTCCCTAGTTGTTCTGCGCAGCTGCTTTTAAACGTTTACAACTTATTCTCATTACCTCCTTAAATTATACTTTTAACTACTCATACTTTTAACTTCTTTGCGGTTTTTGACGCGCAACATGTCTACGTCCCCGCGAGGGGTTCGACATTAGCGGAAGATAGATAGATAGTCAACGGACAACCACCCATTCGAAAACCACAGCATTACGGTTCAGGGCCTCTTTGGTACTGAATAGCGAGCAAAATAGGCGATGTGACCCCACACGACCGGGTATACGTATGTAGCCTGGAATAATAGCTGCTTAGAAACACCAAGTATGACTCTCTATCTTAGCCTGGGTGGAGCCTACACTTAGTCAACGGACAACCACCCCTTTGAAAACCACATAATTACGGCTCAGGACCTCTTTGGTACTGAATAGTGAGAAAAATAATCGATGTGACCCCACAAGACAAGGTATGCGTAGATAGAGAGTCATACTTGGTGATACTTCGCAGCTAGTATACCAGGCTACATACGTATACCCAGTCATGTGGGGTCACATCGCCTACTTTGCTGGCTATTCAGTACCAAAGAGGCCCGGAAGCGTAATTCTGTGGTTTTCGAATGGGTGGTCATCTGTTAACTAAGTGCGGTTGATTTATTTCCCACTAAAGGCACCCAGGCCCCACCCCCTACTTTGATGGTAATGTGGTGGTGAATGTTGCACTGACATCTGCATTTATAATATGGTGTTTATTTGTCACCAAATAATATGCAAATATCTAAAATATTCCAAAATGCAGCTAATATATTGTATTTTAATATTTAGAAATCATTTTCACTATTGCTGACAAGTCCTACTCAGTCAATCAGTTATCATTCACTCTTAAGGGCTTCCCTACACCTTTTCAACCAATCCCAGACCATTGTATCAATGTTTGACTGACGGATAGCTTTTTTGCGCACTGTTAAATTACACCGTTTTACGAGACGGGCGATAACTCTTCTTAATGTTTGCTGGAAATAAATGGTGGCCACTGTTGGTGGCTGGCTTGTGTTTACCTTCAGGGTTTTCTGTTTGTGTGTGTTCTTCCGGCCGAAATATCTCCGAACGAAACGTCTTTTCACTGCATTGTTGTCATCTCAACTTCAACTTCTTACCACAGGCATAAGACACACATTTTATTTTTGTTTGCCCTATGGTCATATAGTAAACATTACTTACTATATGACCATAGGGAAAACAAAACTAATTTGTGTCTTGTGCCTGTGCTTCTTACTGCCGAACAACCAGTCATAATTATGATTAACAGGCGCAGTCTAGAACAGTTAGTTAATCTAAAATTGTATGTGCAAGTTAAGATCAAAGGTTCTACAAAGCAATAGTTAAAAGCAAACAGTACAAGGATTAGTGAGAGTTCGAATCCAGTCTGCTAACAAAGGTCGGTAGGCTGGGATTCGACTGTGTATATGTCGGTAGACTGTTCCATAGCCTGATTGTTCTTGGGGGAAATAAGTTGGCATGCTATTGGGTTTTTGACTGTGGGATTAGATAGTTAAGGTTTCTTGTGGGTGTAAGGTGATGGTGATCTACAGCAACTGGTTCATTTCTTATTTTGAAAAACATGATTAGTGAGGCTACTTGATTTCGTCTATGTTCTAACGTTTTCCAATTCAGGGTGGATACCATTTGTGATAGTGTAGTTGTAATCATTGAATATGTATATCTGGCTGCAGATCTTTGGACCATTTCTAGTTAGTAGGTACGGTGTTTCTGCCTGGGGTTCCATACTGTGGAGCAGTCGAGATATTTCGAGTGTTCAGTTGACCTTAATTGTGTGCTATGTAACATGTATGGGTAAATGATGGGGTTTCTTTTCCTATGGATTCTTAATAGTTCGCATTTATCAGGGTTGAGTTAAATTGACCATTCATTTCCTCAAGATTCTAAGTCATGTTGTAGAGCTTCTGCTGAGGACTGGGATTTGGTGGTGAGGTAGACGATGGTGTCGTCGACAAAGAGGCGGGCCCGACTTTTGATACTGTTTGGTAGGTCATTTATATAAGATAGAAAAAGACATGGCCCCCAGGACATACCCTTGTGGGACACTTGAGAGAACTGGTAATCTGTCGGAGCATTTACCTTCGACGAGAACCTGTTGTGACCTGCTTTTTTGAGAAAAGAGTGTATCCATGAGGTGGCTTTATCGTTTATACCAACATGTTTGAGTTTATGGATGGGCTTGTGGTGATCTACTTTGTCGAATGCTTTACTGTAATCCATTATGATGACATCCGTCTGCTGACCGAGCTCGAGATTATCAGCTATCTATTATGTGAAACCAATGAGTTGGGTGTCACAACTGTGTTTTGATCTGAACCCGTGCTAATGTGGGCTAAGAATATTATGAGAGTCTAAGTATGACATGATTTTGGAAACCTGGGTGTGTTCTAAGAATGTGGATGATATACATGTTAGAGAAATGGGGCGGTAGTTGCTAGGTTTGGACTTTTTATCATGTTTGTGTATGGGAGATATAGCTGCGCTGCATGTCTCCAATCATCGGAGACAATGCCGGTGTCAAGTGACCTTTGAAAGATGTATGTTAGCATTGGGGTAAGTTCGCTGTGCAGTTGCTTAAGTAACCTACGTGAGATTTATTTCATCAGGACCTGAGGCCTTATTGGGGTTTAGACCTGACAGGAGCTTGCCAACTTCTTGTACTATGATAGTGATTTGTAGTATAGGTTAGTGAGTGGACATTGAGGCTGTATTTTTTGACAATTGTTTGAGATTGAGGGGTTAGGACGAGAAAAGACATATTCAAACAGTCGATTCAGAATATTGGCTTTTAAAAATAACATTTTACATCTAGACATTTTAAATCTAAAGAGTAGTTTGTCACAAAGGTAAGTTTTAAAATTTAAATGCATTACTATATGAGCGTTTTAGACTCATTCTCAGGGAACTATATCAATTAATGTCGCCGCTAATTGTGGTACTGTTGACTACTCATAAATGAAGATCTGCTAACGTTTAGTTTTTCTTTAGGTAACACTTAACAGTCTAGACTAAAATTTAAATATGTCTGTTACATGTCTCATGTAGGTCAATAAAACTCCTGAACAGGTAACACTATTGATCATTTCAATTGTTTTCGAAAGTCTACAGCACTGGCGTAATAGTTATTATAACAATATAATTATAATTTACGCGACATAATCTACCGGACCAACCATGATACCCAATACGCGATATATGCGTATAACTTTGCTGTGTTTAGATAGCTTTCGGTCCATTTTGGGATATATGTGATAACCGGGTGTTTATATTCTCAAAAGACTTATCAAGCGGGAAATGTTTGTATGGCAGTAAAGAACCTGACAACAGTTTGACCCCTGTGAAATATGGTATACATGGTGAATATATTTTCCCTCATAAGATAGTGTGCCTATTTTAGTAAAAAATATTGAGTATACATTGGTGCGTGTGTTAGACAATAACAAAGTCATGCTGAAATATCGATTTACTATCCAGCGGTTAATTCGGTCATAATTCATGGTGAAAGTTCTTCGTAGAGCAACGAAGAGTAGCAACCTGTGGTAGCAAGTCCTATAGCTGAATACCTGTTAGTTAAACACTAATTTATCTGTAGAGCAACGAAGAGTAACAAGCTGTGGTAGCAAGTCCTATAGCTGAATACCTGTTAGTTAAACACTAATTTATCTGTAGAGCAACGAAGAGTAACAAGCTGTGGTAGCAAGTCCTATAGCTGAATACCTGTTAGTTAAACACTAATTTATATATAGAGCAACGAAGAGTAACAACCTGTGGTAGCAAGTCATATGGCTAAATACCTGTTAGTTAAACACTAATTTATATATAGAGCAACGAAGAGTAACAACCTGTGGTAGCAAGTCCTATAGCTGAATACCTGTTAGTTAAACACTAATTTATATGTAGAGCAACGAAGAGTAACAAGCTGTGGTAGCAAGTCCTATAGCTGAATACCTGTTAGTTAAACACTAATTTATCTGTAGAGCAACGAAGAGTAACAAGCTGTGGTAGCAAGTCCTATAGCTAAATATCTGTTAGTTAAACACTAATTTATCTGTAGAGCAACGAAGAGTAACAACCTGTGGTAGCAAGCCCTATAGCTGAATACCTGTTAGTTAAACACTAATGTATTCCCAATGAATGCATTTACAGTATCACCTTTTAAACACATTGTACATATAGTTTTTAGGATCAACAAGGAAGCGTTTTCAAAATATATATGAAAATAAATGCTTTAGAAACAAAAAGACAATCTGCGAAGTTATCGAGCTTTTTCATGCTCAACTGAGTCGAGTTGTGCTAAGCTGAAAACTCTCTCTCTCTCTCTCTCTCTCTCTCTCTCTCTCTCTCTCTCTCTCTCTCTGCAACAACATAAGTGTAGATTTGTTACGTTTTATATTTTATAGATGTGCTTATATTGTGTCAAGGTGATGCAACAATTGTTTTAATTACGAATGTATTTTCTGAGCGTTACGTTTGAGTATGAGCTTGAGTTGAGCATGGAAACAGTTTTATAACCTCGGACTCGGCTTTAATTACTTCGTTCTCCATCGTTGAACTTCTCTGTGAAACATAATCCTTGTAATATCTAGATCTCGGATGTATGTGTCGAATATCGCATCAATCAAATCGTCTGTAATGCAAGGTAGTTTCTTTGGGAGAAGATACTGCGCAGAGTACCGTGGCTCTGCATTCAAGAGCCGCTCATCTAATTCTGACAACAGATGATCGACAAAAGGTAGGTACTACATTGTTTCCAGTAGGTGGAGGCATCGTTGGCAACAGGGCGGTGACGTTGTCTTTGTGCTACATGGGGGAATGACGGTTCCACATCGAGCTGTGCTGCTATGTTCCTAACACTTTCATACAGAGTATCCCACGCTGCTGGGTCGTTCCTTTCATCATTTACCATGCGCTTAATAACCTTAGTTTCCTACACAGCAACTAATAGGTCACAGTCCTTCTTCTGCAAAAGTGCCGACAAATTAACCAACCCAGAGAGAACATGCTCAGTAGCTACCAGTGTGATTATGAAGTCGAACAATGTGTACGCAACTGCGTACGTTGCGTACAGGTAGCTACGCGCCTGACAACTATACTAGCACTAGTCTGGTCAGCAATCTTTGACACGTCCATGGATTCGGATTGATATTTTGCATAAAATACAGATCATGCTAAATCATTCACATGTTCGATCCCCGCCTAACAGTCTTTCAGATTGGACTTTAAGCCTATGATACTCTGTAATGGGTCGCTGTCTGTATCATTGCGCTATCATCCAAAATCTAAAATGAGTTTAAATAACTAATCTCTTCAGGAGGAGTCGCTCAACTGGGCAAACAGTTGCGCCGATAAATAAACGCAAGCCAAACATATCATTCAAGTAGCGAATCAGTGGTTCAGTGCTTAACACAGTGGTCGCAGGTTCGATTCCCCCACTATACCATACTAAACTGACTCATATCATAGTCTTTTGGATGAGACATTAAACCGAGGCCTCGTTTCTGTGCTGTACACTGTGCATGTAAAAGAACCACTGTAGACTATGGAATGGCTGTACAGAAGCTTATACACAGGGTAGTTGGTTAAGTTTTCACTACTATGAGCACATGATCTTGTGTTTCAGCCAATCAAGACTGTAAATGGTCTGCACCAAATCTTGACAATACCTTCATCGTAAATGGTTTTGCTAACTGGACGGACGCAACCACCGGGTTCAAAATGCACGAATCTTCAAACTTCCATAGTGAAGCCGTGGAAAAGGTTATAATGATTCCGAAATCTAACTTTCATAGAATAGGAAGGAACAGCTACCGTACATATACTGATAAGAGAGCATTGTTTGCAGTACATGAATACTACATACTGACATAAAATATATTCTACTAAAAGATACATAAAGCCTGGGCTACATTCTCACTTGTATACATCTAAAATACTGAAATAAAAAAAAAGTTGGAGCTTTAAGCCATAGTATTCTGTACCACATTCGACATGGTTTTAGGGGGAAATAGTCATGTGTTCCCAATTAGTAAGTAATGCTAGTTAATGATATTGTTACATCAGTTTACACTAAGCAACACATAGATCTTATAGGAAATGTCCTCAATCCTACATGTATATACAACATGTACATGATTTATACTTGACTATTTTTATTCCAGGCGCGTCGGAAGCCAGCTGACATTTGGGCCGCGGATTTTGAGGGCTGCGAAGTGGACCGAGTCTGCTAGGGGTCCGGGCATGCTCCTGGAAATTTTGAGATGTATATACTGTAATAAAGATTTTAATGGCTTCTGGACATAAGTAAACTTATTTTTTATAATTTTATAACCAGAACGCTCGTTTCAACGCGAATTGCGCCGCTTTAGAAATTTTTAAAATAAATTGAAAATTTCTCCGAAATCTCTTTTTGACGTACATTTTTGACGAATAAACCTACACGTTAGTGGAAACACATTTTATTGATAATATTATTCACTGTTAAAACTCTCCCGTCGAAGATTTTTTTTTGCTGCTGACAGAACCCGTGTCCTAGTATGGAAATGTGACCTGCTATGGCCAATGTCTGTGGCAATTGTTTGCAAAGTATACATGCACGCAGCTTAAAGTTGTGTTTTATTTGAAGAACACTATAAAGACTCGGGATAGGCTTTATATTTGGACAGATTTGTACAAAATTGTTTCAGATAAGGCCATTTTACTGATCGATGCGAAATCTGACATCCCACAGAGTAGAATCCCTGTACTTAAATATATATACTAGTACCCCCAAACGTGCCGAATCCCTGTGGTTACTCCTTATGCTTGCAAGCGTTTGCGTATCGTCTACCCGGAAATGTAATACCGGTGTGCCGTGGCTGTCTCTGGGCAAAAATACTCTGCGTCAATATCTGCGGGGATCATAGATGCATTATGAAAATCAGCCAATATTGATGCTAAACTGTGGACAATTACTCGCAAACAGTGCATATCCTGATGAGACGGTCACTACGAGCCGTCTCATCTAGATCTACACTGTGCAAACCAATGTAGTGGCCTGTGGGGACAGGCTGAAACGGTTAATAGTATCGTCACCAACTTGTATTCTAAATATGAATATGTATACATGTATGATCGTATTATTGGACACTATACTAGTATACGCATGTAGTACACGTATATGTATACATGTATGATCGTATCATTGGACAATATACTAGTATACGCATGTAGTACACGTATATGTATACATGTATGATCGTATTATTGGACAATATACTAGTATACGCATGTAGTACACGTATATATATATACATGTAATTAGTGACTCAGTAAGCTAAACATTGGCGTGTAGCAGTGATGCATTGAACGCCATGAGAAACAACAGATTATAATCGGCTATAGAAACGTGTAATATTGCGAGCTATGTTTTAATTCACTACATTATACATGTACCCTGAAGTTCCAGTCTATATTGACATCCGCGCGCTTTATTGTTGATAAAATCGACCTTATTATACATAAATGTACGTTCTATAAACGGGTACCCAATACATGTACCCACCCTGCGCACAGTGAGTAGGAACCCAGAGTATATCTACATAACCGTCATTTGCAATGTGGCGTATAAATTCCACAAGTATAAAATAAAGATACACCGGCTTGCCAAAATATTGGGGCAGCGGACATAACTTCTACTAGTATAAAATTAAAATTCGCCTGTCTGGCCAAAATGCCCCCTGCGGCCCCTGCTGCGACGCCTATGTATTCAAAGAAATAATTATTATTTAAACTAATAGATCTTATACTGTTAGATTTCAGTAAGGCTTTCAATAAGGTCAATCATGAGACAGTGTTACTAAATATGTTTTACTATAGTGTCAGAGGTCAAACATCAAGGTGGATTAAGACTTTTCTATATAGCAGACTCCAGTCACTCATTTGTCATTAATGGCCTCAATATCTTCTGTCTCTCCAGATCTTCAGATTTTTAAGAGACATATATCCAACCTAGTAAATGTAGAAAAATACAACGCCATAAAAACATTGAACTTGGCTAAATTTTCAAAATCATGGGGAACATTTGCAACACTTTGTGGTGACATCGTTTAATAAAATTGATTGTTAATTTTCTACTCAGTAGTTATCTCCGCCCTTCGTATTTTTTATATTTTTTTAACAAGCCCAACATTTTACCCTAAAGAACTTAAAGAAAAACAACCATGCAGACTGCTTTGCTTCTTTCTTTTTTTCCTCACAAAACAACAAAAAGCACAGTAAAACTCCTTGTCTTGTTTGGATAGATAACTGTACAGTTATTTTGTTAATTGGAAGAGTTACTTCCCTTGCATTACGGTTTTGTTAATGCTTGTATATACAATTCTGTACAATTAACTTTGTACTATATATGTATGCTTCTGTTTTACTGTTTAATAAAATGAATTACAAAACCCCCCCAAAAAAACCTCAATTCAGATGTAGTTCCTGTATTCTCCGGAGTTCCACAGGGATCCGTACTTGGACCCCTGCATTTTAGCTTATATAAACGGTCTTCTACAAAACATCAGTTCCAAAGTCCGTATCTTTGGAGATGATACTGAAGTCTATTTGATAGCTACACACGTGTCGGTCATCCTCCAGTACGATATTAGGTTAGAAGAGTGGGAGTTATTGTGGGGCGTGGAATTCAATCCCTCCAAATGGCAAGTTATCCACTTCACTAGAAAGAAACATCATATTCCACTAATCCGAGTCAACCCATGGAGTCCTACTTGCGTTAAGTACCTCAGCTAAATACCTTGGCGTATATAATAAAATTCATAATGATCTGGTTGCTATCCCCATTGAGAATCACCACATTCCCGCCCGCACACAACGGTCATTCCACGAGCTATTGGTTAATTACATAAACAGCAGTCTACAGTCAAACCTGTCTTAAGCAGCCAGCCAAAGGAAGCACAGAAACTAGCTGCTTAGCAAAGGTGATTGCTTAATAGAGATCAAACATATAACAAAGTAACATATTGGGAATCTGAAACATGGCTGCTTAATTAAGGTTGACAACTAACACAGGTTTGGCTGTACTACAAGTTTTCCTTTTGCTAATACACATTTTTCTCGAGAGTGATTAATATAAGTTGTAAGAACTTGTTTCGCAATCGAGCTAAAATAAATTTGTATAAACTAATACACATTTTTCACTGGAACCATCTCCCTCCAGACACTGCCCCCTCCCTACCAGTATTGATCAGGTATGTCCCTAGTTGTTCTGCCCAGCTGCTTTTAACTATTAACTCAACATATTTTTAATTTCTCTTTGCTTGTAACATTTCATCCTTCTCTGCGGTTTGGTGCGCACCATGTCTACTTCCCCGCTAGTGGTTTGACGTTAACGGAAGATAGATTGATCTATATATTTATATATCATTGTAATATTCGACTTAATTGGGGAAAAGCAAATGAATTGGCTACAAGTTATGACAGCGTTATTTACAGCCCTCCTCGTATAAATATATATATATATACTCTTGTCCGATTAAACAGTATGAGTTTACCAAACTTGTACGAGCTAACCAGGCATCCATACACTTATCTGTTAATAGAATCAAACAGGCAACAACCACGGCAAATCCTCTACTTCACACATACGAGCTATAAGGTGGATCTGTAGTCCAGTGGTTAACGTTAGACGGTAATCCAGGGATCGCAGGTTCGACCCCCGTCTGACACTAATAAAGTTAAGTCTTTCAGATGGGACTTTAAACCGAGGTCTCGTGTCGGTGCTTTACACCGTGCACGTAAAAGAACCAAAGGATACTCTGGAATGGGTCTCTGTCTGTATCACAGGGATTCGGCACGTTTGGGGGTACTAGTATATATACTAAATATCACAGGGATTCGGCACGTTTGGGGGTACTAGTATATATACTTAAGTATATATACTAGTACCCCCCCCCCCAAACGTGCCGAATCCCTGTGGTCTGTATCATAGCACTATGCTCCAAAAATATAAAATGGCTAATATCTTCAGGAGGCGTCGCTCATATTGACAACAGGTAACGACGATAAATAAACGTAAAACTCATACACACACGAGCTTCTATTGCCCGAGCATGAATGGTATACCGCGTATCAAGGGATACACAGTGATGTGATTGCGCAGGAACTTGTTGCGCATAATATGCAAATCGCCCGTGACAACAAATACGTCATCATATTCGTGTTCCCGAAATAGAAAGCATGTACTAATTTAGTAATTACTGTTTTGATTTTTCCTGAGCCTGTGATTTTGTCATGTCTATATTAGACATATTTAGCAGACATTTTAGTGATGGATTTTATTTGGATATAATCGAAATAGTGTGAATATGTTAATTGATGATGAGAATGCTCAATTAGAGGAACAAGTGCGCTGACAAAAATTCAAAATGGACGCAACCATTTCGGTTGTAGACGTTGATCCGAATTTTGAGCCTCAAACTAGGGCACGATCAAATACATGGCCATGCCGACCAGTTGAGGACTTTATAGATGCTCAGCAGTCACCGGCTTCCGATGATCCCGGAACCAATGAGCACCCAAAGGATGTTTTAGGAATTAAACAGAAGCCTTCTTCGCGAAGAAATGCGTGGGGAAATTTGTCGTACGCCGACCTAATTACAAAGGCTATTCAAAGCTCACCTGAACAAAGATTAACCTTGTCCCAGATTTATGACTGGATGGTACAAAATGTTCCCTATTTCAAGGATAAGGGTGACAACACCAGTTCTGCTGGATGGAAGGTGTGTACTTGTAATGTGTTGTAAATACGCCTAGTATTGAATTGACCCAGTTTTATATACCAATTAATGTATTAAAATTTCTGCATCAGTGACACTGTATGTCCGTATAATCGTAACAACTAACATTCAGTATTACTGATTCTAATTGTCACCTAATGTTTATGTTGGCCTGCTAGGCGTTTGCAAAGATGCACAGCCTACTTGACACCTCTCTCATGTACACGCCGACCTAGTCTTGACTAAAAATGATTAAAGATTACAAAATGCCACCCTGTCACTATCACAGCCATACACTGAAAGACAACAATGTTGCGGAAATGTCAACAAACCACGTGCAACACAATTCAACGGACATAATTTCACAGTATCTAAACTTACATGTACATGAGCCACTGCTTATGTTCGCCGCTGCTTATGTTCGCAGCAGCATTCGTTTATCTATCAAATGATGACAGTCTACCTCGCCTTGTTTACACAAGAAAAATTAAAAAAATAACAAATTTTCTGTGATTTGACCTCCATGTCCAGGGTACTTTAGAATGGATACCGGCACCATTTTGCATCTATTCGGCTGTGCAGAACCGGGAAGACATTTACCTGCATGCCAAAATTTGAAAAAACACTGATGTCTTTCTAATCTATAGACATACCAGGCGCGTAGCTGCCATTAGGCCAAAAGGCCCGGGCCTGCACATCATTTTGACCAAAAAAAATAAATATATATCATGTTTATTTGTTATAAAAACATGTCCACATTTGTCTTTTAAATGCAGCAGAATGCTGGAAATTGCATCCTAAAACCAAATAATTCCGGGGGTGCATGCCCCCGGACCCCCTAGCAACCTCGTTCGCTACGCTCACTCAACATTCTTTACTCGGGCCTGCACATAATTTGCCTCCTGGCTACACCCCTGCATACCAAGAAACACAATTGGATGCATTCCACATAATTTCTTCTGGCGAATATTTTCTGTTGTGTTACAACTATATACTACAACAATATAGTACATGTATACACTTTTGTTATTGCTGCTCACTTTTCTTCACTTTCTTCTGCTAAGCATTTTGTGGGTGCAGTTTTAAATGTTGGCGTGTATGTAAATTTCTTCCCAGCTTTGCACAGCTGTATAGATCAAGTAAAAATAATATTCTTTAAAAAATACAACATTTTGTTTTTGACCGGAAACCATTTGTCCAGACCCAAAGCATCTGTGCACTAAACTGGTCAGATTAGCTTTTGTGAGGGGAACACCACCTGGTGTTTGTAGTCATTTGATACATGTATTTAAATACATGTAACTTCTACCTACATACATGTACTGTAATGTGTAACTTCTACCTACATACACATACTGTAGTGTGTAACTTCTACCTACATACATGTATTGTATTGTGTAACTTCTACCTACATACATGTACTGTAGTGTGTAACTTCTACCTACATACATGTACTGCAGTGTGTAACTTCTACCTACCTACAAGTACTGCAGTGTGTAACTTCTACCCACATACATGTACTGTAGTGTGTAACTTCTACCTACATACATGTACTGTAATGTGTAACTTCTACCTACATACATGTACTGTAGTGTGTAACTACTACCTAGGTATATACATGTACTGTAGTGTGTAACTACTACCTAGGTATATACATGTACTGTAGTGTGTAACTTCTACCTACATACATGTAATGTAGTGTGTAACTACTACCTACATACATGTACTGTAGTGTGTAACTACTACCTAGGTATGTACTGTAGTGTGTAACTACTACCTAGGTATATACATGTACTGTAGTGTGTAACTTCTACCTACATACATGTACTGTAGTGTGTAACTTCTACCTACATACATGTACTGTAGTGTGTAACTACTACCTACATACATGTACTGTAGTGTGTAACTACTACCTACATACATGTACTGTAGTGTGTAACTTCTACCTACATACATGTACTGTAGTGTGTAACTTCTACCTACATACATGTACTGTAGTGTGTAACTTCTACCTACATACATGTACTGTAGTGTGTAACTACTACCTACATACATGTACTGTAGTGTGTAACTACTACCTACATACATGTACTGTAGTGTGTAACTTCTACCTACATACATGTACTGTAGTGTGTAACTTCTACCTACATACATGTACTGTAGTGTGTAACTACTACCTATATACATGTACTGTAGTGTGTAACTACTACCTATATACATGTACTGTAGTGTGTAACTACTACCTATATACATGTACTGTAGTGTGTAACTACTACCTAATACATGTACTGTAGTGTGTAACTACTACTATATACATGTACTGTATTGTGTAACTACTACCTATATACATGTACTGTAGTGTGTAACTTCTACCTACATATGTGTACTGTAGTGTGTAACTTCTACATACATGTACTGTAGTGTGTAACTTCTACCTCATACATGTACTGTAGTGTGTAACTTCTACCTACATACATGTACTGTAGTGTGTAACTTCTACCTATATACATGTACTGTAGTGTGTAACTACTACCTATATACATGTACTGTAGTGTGTAACTACTACCTATATACATGTACTGTAGTGTGTAACTACTACCTATATACATGTACTGTAGTGTGTAACTTCTACCTATATACATGTACTGTAGTGTGTAACTACTACCTACATACATGTACTGTAGTGTGTAACTTCTACCTACATACATGTACTGTAGTGTGTAACTACTACCTACATACATGTACTGTAGTGTGTAACTTCTACCTACATACATGTACTGTAGTGTGTAACTACTACCTATATACATGTACTGTAGTGTGTAACTACTACCTATATACATGTACTGTAGTGTGTAACTTCTACCTACATACATGTACTGTAGTGTGTAACTTCTACCTACATACATGTACTGTAGTGTGTAACTTCTACCTACATACATGTACTGTAGTGTTTACTACTACCTACATACATGTACTGTAGTGTGTAACTTCTACCTACATACATGTACTGTAGTGTGTAACTACTACCTATATACATGTACTGTAGTGTGTAACTACTACCTATATACATGTACTGTATTGTGTAACTTCTACCTATATACATGTACTGTAGTGTGTAACTTCTACCTACATATGTGTACTGTAGTGTGTAACTTCTACTTTATACATGTACTGTAGTGTGAAACTCCTACCCTACAATATGGTGTATCGGTAGGTGTGGTAACTTCTACATACATGTAACTGTAGTGTGTAACTCTACCTACATTACATGTAGCCCCCCCCCCCCCCCCTACTACCACCGTACTGTAGTGTGTTAACTTCTACCTACATACATGTACTGTAGTGTGTAACTACTACCTACATACATGTACTGTAGTGTGTAACTACTACCTACATACATGTACTGTAGTGTGTAACTTCTACCTACATACATGTACTGTGTGTGTAACGTTCTAACAACTAAAACATACTGTAGTGTGTAACTTTAACTACATACCCACATGTACTGTAGTGTGTAACCTACTACCTATATACATGTACTGTAGTGTGTAACTACTACCTATATACATGTACTGTAGTGTGTAACTACTACCTAGGTATATACATGTACTGTAGTGTGTAACTACTACCTATATACATGTACTGTAGTGTGTAACTACTACCTATATACATGTACT